>VCAZ01000043.1:600000-882500 GCA_005784505.1 Bagarius yarrelli | reverse complement strand
ATATAAAACGATTACCAGCTATAATTCCTCCTTAATTCTATAGTAGACTTTCCATAGTCCTGTGTATTGGAGTTAGTAATCACGCTTAGATAATCACGCTTGTTATAGACTTCTGTATCACTTCAATTGCCCATTATTTCGTTTTAACAAAAAGGAAGGTTATGTCTTGCTATTTTATTAGTTTATCGTGCTTACAGCTGCTGAGGATATAGACGGGTGTGAATGATGGCTGGAGACCATGGCAGTGGCTTTGAATAGAGACTACAGCATTCAGTGTCACAGCAGACAGGAATGGAATAAGAAATACCACTTCGATGTGTAGGTTTCTGGTTAAACATTATGGCTCCCTTTTCCAGTCTGGAGCCTCTAAAGGGTTTTTTTTGCCATCGTAACCTGATAGAAATTAAACATTTAAATGTTGTGTTCTTATTTTTATACATTTTGTGAATTGGTGCCAGTGACGGGAGTCTAGCGTCTTGAATATTTCCAAATATGTTGATTTTCCTTTAGCACAAATGGTATAGTGATGTGATAAGGATATAGTACAAATCTAATGAATCCCACTCGACTTGTAGACAAGTTGCTGGTAGGATGCTGGTATGTTTGCACTCCATCCTTTTTCTGCTTCTATTTTTAACAGCGGTACTGCAGTCTATCACTACTAATCCCACTAATCACCCTCTACAAGCCTCTAATTACCATATTTTATTTGGCTGAAACAAAACACGCTGCCATTGGCTCTTGGGAAGCATTGTGCTGTGAGATGACTTCTCCCTATTAATGAAATACGCTTGTCTTCGGGTATGAAAAAAACCTATATGATTAAAAAAAAAAAGGGTTGTGATAAATAGGGATGTTTTTGTTGTGATAAATAAAATCAGGGTTCATATTAAAGCAGGATTTCACCTGAGTAAATCAGCTTTTTTATAGGGATTCTTGAGAATTTTTATTAGAAGCGGATGAAACGTTAGTAGCCGTGTTTGTTCGGAATAATAATACATTGAAAAGGGAACTCGCACAAATGTCTCAGGCACCAACATGGCAAGGACATGAAACTCCTAAACAGAACAACAAAATTAAAAAGTGCTGCCGACTTTACACGTGGCATCACAACTGAATCATTTCTTCCATGACAAATTAATAGTGTGAGTACCTAACGATGAGCTCCAGGTGCCATTATAGCAAAAGCTCTTCAGAATAATTGTCATTATCAGTATTATTTCTGGCAAATTACAAAAGAATGCAATGTAGTCGTGACGTTGTGATGTCGATGAATTAATTGCAGCAAGCTTTTTATTTTAAATATCAGTGTGGTGTTCTTATAGATCCAGATGTTCTCTGTTTTATAAGGTGGTAAGCTGTTAAAATAAAATTGCACCCTTGACCAATGAAACAATACCAATCTACTATACATTCCGCAAAATGCCATTTGCTTTGGGGTTCGTCTGGGGTAGCATGGGTTAGTTTAAGAGTACGGGGAATGACCGAATTAATAATTCATTTTTGTCATTGAAACTGCATTTTAACTCGGTTCGGTTTAATTTTTATTTGTGTGACAAAGCAAAAACACTGCATACAATCTCATGCTATCATTCTGAGAAGATATGATTTAAAAAAAAAAAACCCTAAAAGAGAAGAGAAGACTCATCTAAGTGAAATCAGGGTAAAACATTTCCTTTTTTCTTCTAATTGTAAACTATCAGCTTCCAAAACCCATCTGAAGGAATACTGTAGTATTCTTCAGAATCTACTACAGTAAGATAGAGTAGGGCTAAAGTAGTGGCATATGATACACATCACTAATCATGAAACGTTGCAAAACAATGCAATACTTCAAAGACAAACCCAAGTGAAGCTAATAGTTAAAAATATTGCAATAGTTGTAGTTTTACACAGCCCTAGTGAGATGCAGTAAATTGTAGTTTGCTTGTGTATATTACAGCACCCTTATAGTATTAACTAGAGAAAGATGTAATACACTGTAGAAAAACCCTTAGTAAATGTTAAAAGTAACTAAAAGTAATCAAGAGGACTGGAATACTATAAAGTATTGACATGCTAGTATTTTTTTTTATATGGCAGGCGCCATTTTGTCCAATGCACTTGTTCCAATCAAAAAGAGATGCTCTGCTGTATTGGCTGTACATCATTGGCTGTGCTTGTCCATACCATTGGTTGCCATGGTAAAACCCAGTGCCCTTAAAGGATGCAGCCCATCTCAGGTTTGTTAACGAACACACGCATTGCACTAATGAGCTATTAAACACTGCTGCATTTCTGCCTCACCGCTCGGATGCTTATTCCCGAGGCACCAGTGAATGTGTGACAGGAAATTCCACGGATGATTATCAGCGTGTGGAGGATTTCAAGATGCAAAAGTGATACCAGTTTACCAGATTCGATGTTTTAATGTGAAAGTGTAAAAGGATAGTTTTTAATACAGCAGTATACAGGCTGTATGGCGCGGGTGTGTGTGTGTGTGTGTGTGTCTTTAAGGTGTTTTGGTTAATTATTTATTAGTAATGTCTTGAAGAGATATAAGTAATATTGTTTAGGCTCATGGGTATAGAGTAGGTCTATTCCATGCAAACACACACACACACCACACACACACACACACACACACATCGCCTAATAAAACACCAAAGGCTGTATTCAGAGTCAAAGTCCAATATTTCTGCGGCGAGTTAGGAGAGAGTTGATATTCAGGGTTTAAATGACCTGAGTAGCTCACGCCTCCTAGGTTGCCAGATTGTGCTTTAGTAAAAAAAAAGTCTAAGAAAGTGTTTTTTTCACTTTTACTGTAGATAAATACTTGCTTGTAAATGAGTTCTATAGTTCTAAATGCATTCAGTTACATTTCTTGTGTTGTTTTCATTGGTCGTTTTTTCTCGGGTGTATCATGATTATTCATCTGTGCTCAGTTTGCCTTTTACGTAATTTTTGTATTTATTGCTGCCAACACGTACAATTAAAAAAAATTCTTAGAACATTATTCTGACTGGGAAATTTTTGAGATGACCTCAGTTTTCCAGATGGCGGTAACCAAAAATGATGGCAAAACATGTTTCTTTGATATTTCAATAAAATAGCTGCTATTTAGCAACACTATCAGCAACTATTCTATGTATGTTCTACATTTTTACACTCTGAAAATGGCTTTAAAATTCAGTCATGGCCAGTCAGTCAGTCAGTCAGCATAGAGACAAATTAAAGTCAAAGAAAAAAGTAATAGAGTATTTAAAGATAAGAGTTACTCGTTACTTTATATCTGATTACATGAAGGAAAAATCCTGAATCCAGAAAACATTCTGACAATCCACTACATCATCATGTAAATTTCATTGTAAATAAAATGAAAATAAAATGAATAAAATTTAAATAAAAGATTGTTATAGTAACTTAGGGAAAAGTGCCCATTATTACAGAATTTCCCCTCAAATGGGAATTTCAATCACGCCATGACATCGTAAAATGTTTTCTTAGGTTGGAGCTGGATTTCCTGGATTTCCTGATATGTCAACTTAATAATGAGCTCTTATAACTTATAACTTTTCAGCTGTTGTAGAGTCTTTGGTCTAGACCGATGATGCTCAAGCTGGTAGGGACGGAAGCCCGCCTAAGTAAAGTAAATCCTTACTGCCCACTATTCTTTAGCCCTCCTAAAGGCCATGATGAGCGACAATTATTGCATTATTATATTAAAAAAAGAAAAAAAGAAGTATTTTAAAACAAAGAAATTAAGACTAGCATATAATATTGTACAAGTATCGTTAATGTCTTCGGTTTGTAGGCAAATTAGTGAGAGTCCTGTGTTGATATTTGCTGCTATTCTCTATAGATGGTAATAAAGTTCTATAGATGGGAATAAGGCCATACCGAAGATGATCAGCGTCATGTGTTAGCAACATTTTTCTTAAGCTTTATTAAATGTGCAGTAGGACATCTTAAAAAAAAGTTCTAATAGTTGCTATCGAGATGTGAAGAGACTTTCAACCATCAGAACAAAAAAAGTTTCTGAAGAAAACCCTCTATTGTAACTTTTAACTAAGTTTTTGGGAAATTTGGCAAGCTTCCCATTTATCACACTTGTGTAGAGATTATTTTCGTTATGGCTTCATGTCAACAGATACAAGATCACTCATTTGTAAGAACATTTACGCTATTAGGAAGAGACACCCTTATCCAGAGCGTCTTACATTTGATCCCATTTCTACAACTGGCCAATTGAGGGTTAAGTGCCTAGCAGTGGTAATTATTTAGTGCTGGGAATCAAACCCACAATGCTCGGGCTATCAGCCAAACAACTTAACCACTGCACTCCCACTTCGCCATCCGAGCGCCATTTGCTCTTTAACCCGTCTTGCCAAATGCATTCGTCATAAGTAAAACAGCAAGCAATGATGTATCATAGATAAATAGGCGGAAGCAAATTTACCCTAGTGGAATTTTAAGGATCTGTTAAAGTCCTCTTTGCCTGGATGTGAGATAACCTTGATGACATTTAAAAAGATGTTTTCATGTGTAGCTGCGGACTGCTTTGTTTGTGTAACACGGCTGTCCTTCAGTGTCTGTTACCTTTGTTTGATCAACGCTGAAATGCTATTCGCTGTGCAAATAACCTTATCTGTTATGGCTTTCATTTAGCGCCACCAGCAATTGCGGACAGCAGCTCTCACCAAAATTAGCTGGCTGGTTGTTTCTTTTCTCAGTCGCTCGGGTTTCTGATTGTCCTGTTTATAGACAGGACAGATAAATAAAGTTAAGCCATGAAAGTTCCCCTCTCCGCTGTTGCCTCTGATGTATTTACAAGTGGAAGCTTTTCAGTGCTGCATGACAGAGACAGGTTTATTGAATAACCAGCATAATATGCCTTTGGCTTTGTTTATTGTCGGTACAGCTGACAAGTGATTTCCTCCAGCCCCCTCCTCTTCTCTTCTCTTCTCTTCTCTTCAATCGGAAAGCCTTTGCTCCTCCTTTGCTCTCTCTCCCCTTACACAGCGTATATACTCTCAGTTCCTGATGCTGGAGCTTTAGCTGTGTAAGCCTTGAGGAGAGAATTTCCCACTAAAGGATGCTGACCGAAGGAGAGGAAACCCTGACTGCTGACTAGATAAAGACAGCGTCAGACTTCAGACTACTTCTTCTGCTCTAATACAGGACTGCTTCTCTTTCTGTAAGTCTTGGAAAGGTGTTTCGGTTATCACCGTCCAATTTTGGGATGGCTCAGACAGGAGGCGGTCAGGACACCCTGGCTGTGCCTGTTAAACAACACCACCAAGGCGACCAGGTGGGACTCAACGAGGACCTGGTGCGAATACTGAAGGAGAACCTGCTTCAACAGGAGAAACCTCGCTGTCCTCAGGGAAAGAAGTCCCCGTCCCCCCGTCTTCGATGTCTCCACGTCTGTCTCCGACTACCCTGTCGCCGCGCAACTCTCCACGCATGTTGAGGCGAATGTTGATAAACAATAACATCCACAAACAGCGTCGCTTCACCGTAGCCCACACATGGTAAAGTAACAGAAGCTTTATTTCTCCTGAAGTCAAAGGTTTCACCACTTGTCTCAATGGCGTCTTGTGTTACCAAACTATTAACTGTCCAACCTGTCCAGCTCTTAATCTTTGGTGTTATTTAAATCAGTACTTTATACTTTGCCTATCATCCCCTTGAATTATATTTTGTGAGCTGTTACAAAGTGTGAGATGCTGCAGGGGATCAGAATTTTTACACACATCCCGTTCCACTGCCGTCCATCCCTTCTCTTCTCTTCTCTTCTCTTCTCTTCTCTTCTCTTCTCTTCTCTTCTCTAACAAACTCAATTGACATTTTTCAAAATAATTTAGATTCGGCATCGTTTAATAGAAACTGCATGCCAGCTGCTAATGAGTAGGCGAAATGTTAATAGGATCCCCTACAGCGGCTCAGAACTTTAATTTGCTCTTAAGGGCAAAGAGCTTGACTGGAAATGAGTGTTGACCTTCTTTTGTTTGCGTTAAGGAAGTTGTTTGATGTGCAGATGATAAAGACCACTTTTATTAATGAACAATTAAAACATTATTTTTCTTTGTTGAAATGAAAATTGCCACTCGTGCAATAAGGAAGATAACAGTCCCGATGACACAAATGGTATGAAAGAGGGGAAAAAAAGCCATGCATATTTTACTGAACTGCTATTTCCTGACCTCATGACCACAGAAACGCTAACGTCACGGATGAACCCGAATTAGCGTCCAAGTGAAACGGAGCAGACACTGCGGACTGTATTAGTGATGCGTTACAGAGATTTTCTGGTCATTTGTTGCCCCATAATGCACTGCATTCTGGAAAGAAGATGAAGGTGACTGTTTTAGAGGAGCCGGTGTGAGTAAACAAAGCAGTAATAAGAAGCAAACAGTGCTGCCAGCTGGAGGGAGAGGGTTCAGCGCTACTGTTTGACGTCCCCCACCTTATTTCATCTGTCCTGTACCGTCATAAAAATGGGCTGCTATGTTACATTCAATCCAGCCGACACGGCTAACACCGAGGGCACACTTTTACGACAGGTTAGAGCACATTTTAAATATATATGATCAGAGAGAAAGAGAGAGCGAGAGAGAGAAAAAGACATTTGCTTGGCTTTATGTGCATGACTCAATCCTGGATTGAGACAGCCCCCGACACATGGCTTGTAGTCATTGCACGCGGCATCTGGTGCTTTCAGCTTGCTGTGAAAAATGCACTTCAAAACACGCTTTTTATCAACCAATTCTGCTGATTCGTACATCCCACTTTATTCCATTGCCTTATAATTGTATAATTGCGCTCCTAATTGTAGATAAATCATGGTCTTTGTGTGCCAGAAGATTTCTCGGTATTTGAATGTGACAGCATAGAAGCTTGATTAGTTGTTTGGATGATATAGTTGAGGGCATCTGGAATAAAACCATGGTTGCAGTTGTGCATTTTTTCCCCCATAGACGTTCAACGACAACAGTTTTACTATTAATAAAGCTTTAATGTATAACTTTCCCTGCAGGTGTAGCGTAATACTGTAATATCCTTCTCTCTTGTATGGTCATGCTGGGAACAGACAGCGTGATATCCTTCTAGATGATTGCATAATTTTCAATAATTTGCGCAGCGTGTCACCGCGGAAATGTTAAAAGTAACGTAATAAAATGCAGCAGGATAATAACATTCAAACTGCTATAGATTGATGAGAGGAAACATTATGCCGGGATGTGGGGGTCGGGGGTGGGTAGTGCCGCGGATGGTGACCCGGGGAGGCTTGTATTAGTATTATAGAGTATAAATGTTTTTTTGTTGTTTTTTGTCACGTGGAAAGCTGATTTTAATATGAAAGTGGCCAGCTGCAGCCGGAGAAATATTCCATCCCCAACCTCACAGCCAGGCTGAATGGCGCCACAAACGCAATGCCGCATTCATCCACAGCTCAGGTGCCCGCTCCTTTAGCGGTGCGCCTCATTAGCATTCTGCATTCTCCCGTCTCTCCGGGGTTTATTTGTTAACACGCCGGCTCCGGTGGTCATCGTTTAGTGGTTTTAGTACGGGTGTGAGGACGGGGTTGCTAAGCTCTCCCTGATGAAACACAGGGCTAAGTGTTTTCGCTTTGTGTTGATTAATTAATTATTGATCGATCGGCTACAGCATTAATATGCATCTAGACTAATGATTCTCAATGCTTTTTTCCCCCAGAAATCATTGAAATATCATTTACATATAATTAATATGGATTAAATTTAAAATATAACAAGTAGCACAATTATACACTTATTCATCCAGAGTTGCTGTACTTTTTGGATGTGTTTGTTTAAAAGTTAAAGATCACAAACTTTCTACTGTAACTCTGGAAGATCCTTGACTTTCTTTCACGGCTGAAGGAAGGATGCTAAATAATCAAGTGGTCACGATTACAACATACAAACATCTAAAGCAGCGTCGCCAGCCAAACCCACATAAACTATAAAACCAAAAGTTTGTAGTCACCTTTTATTCCCCCCCAGCCTGTTGTAACCTGCACCTCACTGAACACCTTTGGGATAAACTGGAGCACCGACTGCACCCCAGACCCGCTCACCCAATATTAGTGCCTAATCCTACTAATACTTATTGTAGCTGAATGATCAAATCCCCAGGCACACTCCAAATCTGGGGAAAATCCTTTTCGCAGGTGTGTAAGTTAGTATCGGACTAAAAGTAAGACTGAATGTAGAATAGGATGTTCAAAATATTTACGGCTCAGATTCGACAGCATCTGGTGTCAGTTTTTACGATTCATCAGCACGAGTTTTTTGTAATGTTTTTGTTTTGTTGCGTAACCACGAGGTGGGCCAAGTTGCGTGTCACTCAGTGTTTATTGTTATGCTGTACTGGCTACTTGCTGGTTTGAGCCGATAAACATCATTGGGAACGTTACATTTGCAAGCCTTCAGTCTAAATCTATATGGGATGGGGTATCAGAATTTTGTGCTGCCATCTGTTGGCCTGTCTTAAAACTTTTTGGTACCCCGCATATATGTTGTTGATTTATCCTTATGTCTATTTTAAACGGACAGTGTGTGCTTCTTTAGGTTTTATGCGTCATTAAGTTTTAAGATGACGGCAGTGAGATTGTAGTTAGCATAAACAATAAAAATGATTAATAGATTAATAAACATTTGTTATCTGTTTTTTTAAACAATTTTTCTATGATGGATCTGGCATCTATCGGATTCACTCTAAAAAGGACAAGCTTTTAAAACTGCATATTGGAGCATCAGCTTCCCAGAGTCGATTGGTTTTACAGTGTAGATTTACAGCCGTCCCTGCAGCAGGCCCAGCCCAGCCCAGCCCAATAAACTGCACATTCATGTATTCTCTTACTAAAAACGACCTACTGTTCCACGCATCAAAGTGACATTTACGTTCCGCATAACCTGTTTTTCCAGGAAATCCTTTAAGTCCATGGTATTTTGCTGGAGGGGGTCTAGTTTAATGGCACAACCCACCCAGCTTGAGCAGTCATGTGTGGAGGAGGACATGCCATGATCCAAAACATGAAGTGTTTTGAATGAGCTAGTTTATACTCCGGAGAGAGAGAGAGAAAGAAACATGCTAATACAAACAAGATCCTTTTGTTGGTTTGTTTTTCTAAATTTATGCAGTGAACACAAAAGCATTTTTGATCAGAAACCAAAGCGATTTATTCTGTTGTGCTGTTATTCATGCTTGGTAATTATTATCATTGAAGCTAATTATTTAGAGACCTCTTATTTAAATAATCAGAAAAATTAGGGAGGGACATTTTTCCCAGGGACAGCCTGGATTAATCTTTTAGCCGTCAGACCTGCAAAGAGGAGACCCATAACTAATGTTGATTGTTGTGTGTGTGTTTGTTGGGGGTGGGAGATGATTGTTTTAGGTAGTCAGGTGTTTACACACAAGCATGCACAGTCAACAGAGCCGCCCAAAACCGCATACCACTTAAGTATTTACTACATTAGTGAGTATGCACTTCCCGACTGTTAAAAATGTACATAGTACAGAAAACCGTGCGATGTCAAGTCCAACGAGTTAAAAGGTGGCTTTTGTAAACTAAAAGTATAAAACACTACATTTCCTTCAGTGATGTGAAGAGTCTCTTCATGTCGCAGGTAATTCTGATCTAATGAAGCACCTCGCGCTCTTGCATGACATCACAACATTAAAATAGTGTAGATTAGTGTTTTATGATAATTAATTATTTATTGTCCATTTTATTCATTTAACCTATTTTATATTGGGGCTGGGGCAGCTCTGTGACTTAGTGATTAGCACTGTTGACTCACAACAAGAAGGACCAGGGTTCAATTCAGGGCAAGGGCCTTTCTGTGCATGTTCTCCCCGTGCTTGTGTGGGTTTACTCTGGCTATTCTGGTCCAAAACAGTCCAAAAACATGTATGTTAGGTTGATTATTGATTCTTAATTGCCCATAGGAGTGAGTGTGAGTGCATGTGTCCCGGGTAGTAAGTTACGTTTATAATAATAAACTCGGTTACTATTTGTTTAAATATAACTAATGACTTTTTTGAAGTAACATGCCCAACAGTTCTTGTTACACACACACACATTGTTGAGGCGTTGTGGATTGTCCTGTAATACATAACATATGGCAGCTTTAGCGTATTCTTTTTCTTGGAACTTCTCTCGCATTTCTGCTTTTTTTGTTTGTTGTTTTTAAACAGCATTACTTGCTAACCACTTGTGACCACTAGAGGGACTCGATCTATAACACCAGGTCAGAAATCTGCCCCCAGATTGCTTACATTCATTTACATTCTCACAGTACTTACCTTTAATCCCTGGTGTTGATCAATTGCCACTGATTGATCACTGATGATTTGATTGTTTTAATTAGATAATCTGACATAATTAACGGTTAGATTTAAAAGTGTTCTGAAAAAATAAGTCTGTTTTTAAGATAAGAACCCCTTTTTTATTGTCTCTCCCACTTTATCCTGAATTCGGAGTCTGCTTTTAAATTCTTTTTCTAATTGATTTTTATTGTTGTGTCGTAACCCCGTGCTCTGTTAACGGGCTTTTCCTGTCTACGCTGTACCTTTTGAGAACAAAGTTATTAGAACATGAAAAAAGAATTTTTCTGCGTCAGCGCAGATGAAGTCAAGCGTGGGCTCATTTTTTTGTTTAAGAGCCACAATAAAAAAAAATCTCCTCTCCATTTAAACACTGCAGTCATTTAATCAGCTAAAATATGTCTCCAATTTCTGCTGATATTTTAGTAGCTATTAGTTAGTAAGGGATTCTGACGTCACTAATGTACAAATCACCCAAAAATTGCCCCGGTTGAGGGTCTGGAATATGATTGGAACTGGAATGGCAATTGCAACCTTTTTTTGTGTGTGATGTGAATTTCACCAGCTGTGACACATCTATAAACACACACTCATTAGTCCTGCAATAAAGTACCAACTCCACAGAAATCCCTCTACTTTAGCAGTGCATATTTCGATTCACTTCACTGACTCAAATCATTTGATTCAGTTCACTAAAAATATCCAAATCAATTGGTTCATTCAAAACTTTTAGTGGCTCTTAACATAAGTTACATCATTTACACTATACCCGTGAGTCTCCCTTAAGTTGTTATAAAAACATAACCCTCTATCTACAATCGCATTACGTTGGCGTACAACGTTCTGTCATGTTGGCATCGTCATGTGACCTACAATATCTCCAAAGAAGATAGACAGATAATCAACAGATCCACAATTTTTCAGGGAGTTTATTTGTTTGCCAGTTACTACTAGCAGTGACATGCTCGTTCACAGACCACACTTTAATAAGACATTAAACGACTCCTTTACCTTTGTTTTAAGGCATTAATACCGCAAACAGTTAAGGCTTTATGGTTTGTGATTGGAAGATAGGAGGAGTTTAGGTGCCCTAATGGAGTTTATCATGGCTGACTCTGCACTTTGACCCAAACTTCATACGCTGGGGTATGTGAAGAAAAGAAATAGCCTACACCTAAGACCGTATCCGCGTCAGCTTGAAATTCTAGCGTTTGAGTTCAGCATCTAATCTGTCAGTGAAATTCAATCATGTGTTTGGAATGGAAAGATCTCATTATATGTGCTTTCCGGCTCCTAAAAACGATCCAATATCCAATCCCATCCAATTCCTTTTTACATTTGTGGCATGCAACAACCGGCAAGGACTCACCAAGACATCAAATCTGCCCGTACAGATACAGATCTTGTAGCATTTTTCCAGTAATACAGCTGCGTTAATACAAGCTTGAGTTGTGTTAATACAACTGCGTTAATACAAGCTTGAGACATCAATCCATTGTGTATTGCAACAACGGCAAGGACTCACCAAGAATCAAATACAGATAACAACATGTAAACACGTAATACAACTTAGTTGTGTATATAACATAGTTAAATATTATTAGTATTTAAAAAAAAAACCCCACTGGTTATTTTTGTGAATTACAACCTTTATCTCTGAATTCGATTGATGAAATTAGCTAAAATATTTGATTACTTACCTTAATTAAAGAATTGGTGCTAATAAAACCTACGTTGAAGTCAAATTCACTGATTTATACTACATTTATTGCATTGTCTGACTTCGGTGTTAAGATTTTCTATGTTTTAGCTAGCAGTAATGACGCTGTACGTATTTACACTCCTGCATTACTAACAGTCTTTCAGTTGGTTTCAGTTCCACCAGCCGCCACCGCTAGGTTAAATTAGTTTGACCCAACACGCTTTTAACGAAACGATTAAGGCACTTAGTCAAACGCTGGCTTTTATATATAAAAATACAGTATCTTCATACAGTCATTTTGCAGCACCTTGATTTCAGATGAAGGTATCCAGCTCAGGTGAAGGTATCCAGCTCTAAAACACACTGCGGCGGTGGTTTGAATGCAGAAAGATGGCCGCGTGTTTAAACATCTCTCTGCTCACACATTTCTCCCAGATTTCATTTCCTTTCTTTTAACACGAGCCACGGCAACTGTTGGTAATTAGCAGGTTCAACCTCGGATCCATGACAAAGTTGAGAAAAGTTACATTTTACTCAAATGTGTAGCAGCGCACACACACACACACACACACACACACACACACACACACGATGTTTCTCATTCATCTAGTATAATAAATCGCTTAGACCTGGCTAAACTTTCCTGGCAACCCGGAGAAGGTGCGCCTACCGGTGACCTCACAGTGCAGCGACTGGTGTAAACTGGTGTGACGTGTAAATGCCTGCGTAAGGTCGCAAGTAGACTCACCCCATGCCACTGTACGTTTGAGATACTAAAATAGCAGCACATTATTAACCTTTAATAAGCCTGAATTCAAGTTTAGTTCTGAAAAGGCTGCAGCTTTCTGATTAGTGTTTCTCCAGCCTGCTACTATTTTTAGCTGCTGATTCAAAAAAAAATACAAATATAGAGGAGTTCTATAATCAGCCTTCATTAGTCTAAATGGTAGATGCTGTACAGGGGCGTGTGTGTGTGTGTGTGTACGTGCGCGTGTGTACGTGCTGTCATTAGATATGGTCGGGAAATTCTGTTGCATATGTATGCATGTTGTTATGGATGCACAAACAGGTTTTATAAAAAGTGGATGGATGGATGGATAGACGTATAGATAGATTGACAGGTAGACAGAGGGATAGATGGGCAGACGGATAGACACAGGATTTGTATTCTATGTTGACGCCATCCTTTTTTTTCTTCTTCTCTCACCTGCTTCTCTACATCCCTGTAATCTCGCTTAACATCCTTTTGTATCATTTTAAAGAGAAGAAGAAAAAATGAATTAAAATAAACTGAAATGGACTTCCTGTTGTCTTGCAGTGAAACATAACAGCAGCTCATTTGTGTAAGCAACTGAGTAATAGGGCCGTATCCGGCAACTGAAAACCTCTGTGGTTTGAATGATTTCTGCACTCGTGTGGTGATGAAATGCTTCAAACTAATTTTCCACCCGCGAAAGGCAAGGCATCGTTTATACCTCGGCATCAAAACTTCCTGCTTTTCTTAGGTGAAACACCAAGTGAGACAGACCATTGATCTCAGCAGCAAGCACCTTATGCTTACTTACGCTACGCATATTTACGTTACGCCGCTTCCTGTCTCACTGTGTTTGCTAGATAAACAAACACCAAATGTCGGAAAAAAACATTCCTGTTTTTGTTGGTTGGTTTGGTTTTTTTTTTTCCCCTGAGAAGGTGTTTTCCACTTTTCCGAAATAACCCTAAAGTCCAGATCATTTAGAAACCAACAATTGATCTGTCCAGCTTTTCAGATATTTTAACTTAAATGGCTCTTAGAATGTCAAATTCTAGGTCAAAAAATTTTTTAGCACGTCTCCTGCTATCAATTATTTAGAATGCACTTTTACTGCAGCGTAGCGCTCTGGAGTGAATATATGCATGCAGTGAAAAAATATTCTTTTGTGCGATGGTGGGTTAAAGTTAATAGAAGCCGAGATCACAGAGGTCTCCTCGCAGAGGGTTTGGGTCCGTTTAGTCTCAGTTGGATTGCTGTGCTTAATTCTCAGTCCCTAGAAACATCCCAGTGATTTGATTGGATATGTACTGTTGGTTTTATACTGATGGACCAGCACCTCATTCAGGCTGTATTTACTCATCAAACCCAGTGGCTCTAGAGATACCGCATATCCGGATTTATCCTAAACCTGACCCTAATACTGAGCCTAATCCAGAGCAGGAAATGAGTGCTTGGTGCGGATGAATAAATCATTGGATGGATAAATGAAATCATCATGATTGTGTCAACATCGAATCAGTGCCACCTTGTGGTCTTAAAATATAATAACATTTCTCATGAGAAATATAACTTCTTTATCCACGTTAAATTCTGCTGATCATGACAAAAACAGTAGAACTAAATTTGCTTTAAAAAGGAATACGTTTTTTTAAAAAAAAAATCCTTTATTTGTGAGCTCGATTTATACAGCAATATTTTTTTTGCGGCTCAGACAGTAAACAGTAAATCTGCTTCTTCTCAATGGTTCTTAGAAATGGTTTTTTTTTGCCACACATGACCGCAATCTTGCTTATTACTTTCTAAATGTATATTTTTTCATTAGGATTTTAAATTAAACTAATTAAAAACAAATAAAATTGAACTGAATTGAATAGAAAGTGTGCTCAGTCTCAGCTTTGGGTATATGAAATTTCAATACATTTGATTTTGTATTATTTAATTTGTATGTTTGTTTAAATTTTGATTTAAACCTGATATTTTATTTATGAAGCCACTTCATGCTTTCTCCATTTTAGCTTTTCTGCAAAAATTACTTCATGACGGTGGGTCTTCTGATGGGAAAAAAAAAAGTTTGAACCGCTTTCCACTGAGCTCTAAAACCTTCTTTAGTATTCACACCAGCATGAATGGAAATCAGTGGAACAGGAGGTGTAGCTTGACCGACCCGTAATACCTCAACGAATATGATGGCGAGAACTTTGAAATAAAATTAAAATAAATCTTTTAGCTATTGACCTTAACATTGTTTTGTCTTATAACAACTATGACACAAGGTTCCGGCTACTGATTATTACATATAAAAAATTCTCTCTTCTTAGAGTGAATGTTTAATTTCTTCTAAAATCATACAGGGTATTAAATGCTCTTTAGTCTTGTAGTGTCTAAAATCGTCATGAGAGAATAACTAAGAGATGTAATTAGTAAAGCGGATCATATGTGCTCTTATTTGTGACGCCCTTATACAATATTTATTACATTATTAGCTAACTATTTGTTGAATTGGAATCCCACCTATTACATCATAATTCTGCTCCTACAAGTCGTCATTGTTAGCATTTGTGTGTGTGTGTGTGTGTGTGTGAAAGAATAAAATTCTGGATGCGGTGCTTATTGCTAATTGTAACACATTATAAATAGAGCTTGGAGTAGAGGGCGGATGTCGCCGCAGACAGAGCTGCACGAGCCGTAATGATTATTGTGTGTTGTGTGGTTTGTTAAAAAAATTTTATTTTTTTTTTATTATACGGCCCAGCTGTCTGCCGTGATTCAGCACTTTTACCAGTCTGATCTGGTGTAGAGTTGTACGATACGATATCTGTAGTCAATGCCGAGCTGGTAAGCTGACTCTCATAAGGGTAAGAAGTCAAATCCGTGATGTTTCATTCTTTATCTTTCTATTCCTACGGAGCAGATAAATAAAAAACACAGCAGATTTAAAAAAAAAAACATTCAGTAGGAGAAGCAGAAGGACTTTTTTCCCTACATGTACATCTTTGGACAGAACTAAATGCGGAAACCTAGCTTTCCCCCCCCCCCTAAATATTATAGTCCAGATGTCTTGATCCATCATGCCAGAGGGTTCCACCACGTCTCAACGTCACTTAACTGGATTCATATCTGCACTGAAATTATCATCATGTTCATGAAATCAGTTTAAGCAAACTGCCGTATGACCATGTTTTAGGTACTGTACCTTTCTATTCCACACATCATTACACCAGTGTCAACTGTCAATAAATTCATGCTGCATGTCACAGCAGAGGACAAGGAGCCATCTTTCCTTATCCATCGTCAGCGCTCTAATTATATCTCCATGTTATCTAGCTTGTTCTTGCATCTCTGATGCTTTCCTGATGACCGCGGATGTAAAGAGTCGTTATCCTGGCCGCCTTGTTTCACCTCTCTGATTGACTGTGCGTGAAATCTTGTGTGATCATCAGTTTCTGTCTTAAGAAATAACACAGACTGGTCCTACTAACTTTTAAGAATAGCCTCAAAAAGTTTCTCTGTTCTGGAACCAAGATGGCGAAATGCGTTTCTCATCAATTTTAGAAAAGCCGAGTCACTGTCTTTTTTAAGGAGACAATAAATACTAAAAAAGTGAATATGGGGAGGTCTATTTAATGTATACAACGCACCTATTTGCAGTTTGTGCAAAAATAATCCTTGTAAGTCCATGTAAATTGCAATATTTTGCACAGCACCTGCTTCTATTGCAGAATGTTATATACCTCATACAATGCTTATGCCGTAGCTGCATGTCTGATTGAGCAGAAATATAGGGTAGATTAGAATCAACTTTATTGTGCAGTGCGGAGCTAATGAAATGCAGTTAACATCTAATCAGAAGTGCAAATAATAATGTGTATATAACGAGTGGAGTGCAAGTGTACAATCTTACATGGTAAAAGGAGCAGTAGTGTAAACACGGGTGTGTTATGTACAATGAATAAATAGTGGTAAACAATGTGAGGTATAATACAGATAGCGTGTCTTGACAGTGCAAATAGCATAAGAATGATGGAAATGCTTAAAATGTGCAGTAATGCGGTAGGTCGACGGTAATTGAGTTGATGTCGGAGTTTGGAGTTGAGTAGGTCGACAATAATTGAGTTGACGTCGGAGTTTGGAGTTGAGTAGGTCGACAATAATTGAGTTGACGTCGGAGTTTGGAGTTGAGTAGATCGACGTTAATTGAGTTGACGTCAGAGTTTGGGGTTGAGTAGGTCGACGTTAATGGTCGACGTTAATTGAGTTGACGTCAGAGTTTACAGTTGACTAGATCGACGTTAATTGAGTTGACGTCGGAGTTTGGAGTTGAGTAGGTCAACGTTAACGGTGCTGATGTCAGAGTATGGAGTTGAGTGAGTCGACAATAACTGAGTTGATGTCGGAGTTTGGAGTTGAGTAGGTCGACAATAATTGAGTTGACGTCGGAGTTTGGAGTTGAGTAGATCGACGATAATTGAGTTGACGTCGGAGTTGAGTTGGTTGACTTTAATTGATTTGACGTCGGACTTTACAGTTGAGTAGAGTTTGGACTGGTTAAGGTTTGAAAGTTGAGTTAATGGAGTTTGTAGGGACATTAGTTAGAGTTGACGTCGGAGTTGACGTGGAGTTGATGTACAATAAAGTTTGAGTTATGGAGTTTGTAGGTGACGATATTAGAGTTGATGTCGGAGTTTGGAGTTGAGTAGGTCGACAATAATTGAGTTGACGTCGGAGTTTGGAGTTGAGTAGGTCGACGTTATTAGAGTTGACGTCGGAGTTTGGAGTTGAGTAGGTCCACGTTAAATGAATCGGCAAGGACTTTGCTAACGTCTACCAAATGGAAGAGGGTTAAACAGTCCATGGTTAAGGTGAGAGGTGTCTGATGCTGCTGCTCACCTCTTTTTGGTAAATGTCATTAAGGCTGGGGAGCTGAACACCAGTGATGTGCTAAGCAGTCTTTCCTACCCGTTGGAGGGCCTTCCAGTCTGAAGCAGTGCAGTTGCCCTACCACACTGTAATGCAGTATGTGACTGTACTTTCAATAGTGTATGTAGAAGTTTAGCAGGATGTGCAGGAACAGATTAGCTGTCGTTAGTTTCCTCAATACCTACTGGAATTGCAGTCTTCCATTTAGGATATTATATGAAGGCATTACTGTGGGTCCAGTTGATTAATTCAACCCAGCAAAACCAGAAGCAAAGCACAGTGATAAAAATCAGCTGAACACAATTGTCTTCTTGATCCGGATTTTCTGCATTGTTGACGTTGACATTGACGTCAAAGCAGCTTCCTCTCGCAGAAAAACTAAATAACTGCTTCAAAAGTTCATGTCTCAACATGGTCTGGATGACGAAGGCCAGTTAAGCTGGAGAGTGTGAATGAAGTGCATTATAGCTTTAAAACCAGTTTGGACGCCTGATTCCTGTCTTGTGACTGGCTTAGTTTAAAGCACAGGCTGGTATGACAGTCCTAAGAGCAGAAAAGGTGCCATGTCAAGTAATGACTTGCCTTGTAATTTTATGTATATCCTCCTGCATTAATGTCATGAACAGTGTTTATAATCTGATCTGTCACATAACCTGCTAACGACTCAAATGTCAAGACAAGCTGATTATTAGCGATATTACCAATATCTAGTGATTATCTACCTTTTTGTACCAGGGACCAGTGTCATGCATAAAAAATTTTTCCACAGACTTTCAGGGAAATAACAAAAAGGGGGTTCCAATGACAAAAACCTTTCTCAGTTTATAGTATGCAATCTGAATGCAAATACAGTACAGTTACAATAACAGGTAGGAATCTGGGTATTTTCTTTTAAATGCAGCTTTCTTTTGGACTGGCAGTCTGTGATGCCTATGCTGTCCCAAATTTTACTCGTTCCTTCCTAAACAAGCTCACCAGTAAATTTAGTTTTTTGGCCATTTTTTAAGGGTTAGCTTGTGTCGCTAATGCACAAGTCGTTTTTAAAATAAGATCCGAAAGACTAACGAATGAAAAACCACAATTTTTCTTTGCGGACCCTGCGTACCAAACGGTCCATAGACCGGATCATTTGGGGCCCGTGGTGTGACGTTATACCTAGCAACCTGCCCCAAGTGATCTTCTTACCTTCTTAGAGCCCATCTCGAGTGAAGGACCTTTATCCTTTTTAGTTTCTGGACACACTTCTTTATTAGGCGTTAGTTTTTTAAACAACAACCGCTATGATGACGTTTTATTGGTTTAAACCCTGGCAGAGTATTCCAGCGATTTTATTACTCCACTATTTAGACGAACACTCTATGTATATCAATCGCTCTATGTTTTGATGATCGAAACATTTATTACACAAAAACTCCAGCAGCAGCGACAAAATATAATCTGGCAAAGCCAGTCAGAATCAGTAGTTCTGCCCATGTAACTTGAACTATATTAGCAGTGGCAGATTGCTAATTGGGTAATAATATTAAAGACTGTTTTCTTTAACCAATCAGATTTTAAAGCCCGCCTCTCGAAGCCCACTAGCTGGCGCACAATGACATCAGCATTTTTCTGTACTCTAATTGGTTGATCAGAGTAAATTCTTAGAGCATAGTACAGACTAGCAAAACTTGTCTGTACAGTTAAATTCAAAATTTCTATGCCCACAATGGCTGACGGAGGACAGGAAGTTTCCTTTGTCTCATACATACTCAAAAATATGTTTTTAAGGTGGACTTTGCCTGCGGAAAGGTCGACTAACCCCCGAAGCTAACTAGCTTGTCTTAGCCTGGGAAAGAGAGCAACTTGTTTCTGGAAATTGGTTGTAGCTCCAGTATCGCTACCAAAATATTAAATTGAGTCCCTGGCATTCTGAAATAAACAAAATTTTTGAAATGAGGAAAAAACGCATAGGTGTTTTCCTGACCTTTAGTCGTGCTTTACAATTGATTATCCTGCACTGCTTATGTGGAATTAAATATAATGTGATTGCGGATAGGTTAAAATTATTCAGATCGTTCCAATTATTATTTTTACGGGGGATTTCAGTGTTGTGTAAAAGACACCGGTGTTTTTTGGCACTGTTTGTGATCTGCCATATCTTCTCAAGTCATTGCTTATTTTTCTCATTGATATGATTTAATAATAATCTAGTAACTTTATAGTTACTATATTTGCTTACGTTCATATGTTCTGTTTTCCCTTAAGCATGATCGTCATTCTCTGATGCTAATCAAAGGCTGCTCGCACTTTTACTCCTAACATATTAGGCCATATGTTTGTGGTCAAACTTTAAACGCGCTTTGATGTGGGGGGTGGGAGGGGGCCACGATTGAAAGGGTTTTTTTCTGAAAGGGTCATTCTCAGGTGAAACTGTTAACATGGCGTTTAACCGATTACAGTACTGACTTTACTGATGTAGCCCAGAAAAAAAAAAACCACGCTAAATCTGGAATTCGAATAAACAAACCGTGAAATTTTTCTGGTGGCATAAAGCGCAAAGGAACAACTTAACCTCTGACTTGAAATAAACATCTTCATACAGTATCTGAACTTTTTTGCTGCCTTTATTCATTAGTATCTGCCAAAGATACTATAAAAAGAGCTGAGAAGAAATCAATCGATACATTTATACTGAATCCGAATAAACCGCATGTTTTATCCTTTAATACATATTTCATGCCTGATAGCCTCGGAGACCAGTTTGTCTTTAAACGGTCCTCAGAGAGTGTTAGCCTTAAGCAAAGCTTTATTAAGAGCCTAATATTTTTAATGAAGCCGGCGTTGGGAAAGGTAACGATGCGAGTGTGTTCAGGGTACCAATCCACATTACTCATTGTGCCGCCATGCGGGTTTGCACTTCCCGACCCGTTTTAGTCAAATATCTGGCAACACACGTCGATGGACTTCATACCATCAGTACAAATTGAGGTAATGGATTCCGTCCTACATCCCTTTTGGGTTTAAAAAAGGCAAATGACTTTTGTAGCATTGTCCTGCCTTTAATTATTCATGCTAGGACACAGAAGTAGTTGAGGTGGAGTATAAACAACACCAAAAATTTAATTATGCAGCGGTGGTTTGTGTGTCTACCACACACGTGCACTGATTCCGTTGTGCTTTATTGTCAGTATAGTATGATTTTTTTTTTTTTTTTTTGGGGGGGGGTGGTATTTGCGATTAAATTCTCACATTTATAGCTAGCTGTCATTTAGCTTGTTAAAAGTGAACAAAGGATCTGGCAACCCTGCACACAAGATATTTACACTGCAAACAAGAAGAGGAGGCGGATGAACCTGCAGATGTAATTTTAATGACAAACCAAGAGAACAAAATAAACACACAACCACATCTGGGACTAAAAAAAAAAACTGTAACTTTACAGTTAAACATTAACTGGCAACCCATAATGTAACAAACCCAACGCTTATATGGTATAGCGACCCCAATGTGCTCACCATGCACCCTGTTGTTTTCTGGTTGTCACAAATATCCGCCCCTGATACCCTCTAAACATCTATACACCCCTAATGTTTAAGTGCATAACATCAGTATCTTCTAGTATATTACATATAGTATAAAAATAGTTATTATTATCAGTAATATTAATTATTAAAATTAAACAGGCTATCATATAAGACTTATCAAGTATGCGGAATTCTCCTGTTACTATAGAGACGATCCCCTGAACGCACTATAGCGTATGTTAAAAGTCTGGGAAGTAAATCCCGGCCATCGTTACAGTCATTGGTAACAAATCTCCAACTGACCAATCCGATTCGAGAATGCAGCAGTGCTGTTTTAATATTTCTCAAACTAACTTATATTTATTACAAAATACAGCTAAATAAATAAGTTTAATCTGAACAAGCTAATCTTCTCGGCATGAAGGGGTAATTTCACTCTCCGTTTCATGGAGAAATGATACTGAAGTATTATGTACCTTTTAGAGATGCACAATAAATACATTCTATACAGCAAAGTTGTTGTTAGTGTGAGTCTTCTTGACTTCACACACCTGAAGATCTGTTTTTTTCCCCTGTATAATTAAGAGAACTTTAGCCTACATCACTTCACCGCAAGCTGTTGCAGATGATGTTGGTTTGCGCGTCACACTGCGTTGTGATCACTTCTGAGCTCAGACAGAGGTTGGTGTTTTAGCATTCGAGCGCTCAGTACGAGCTAAGACGTCACCTCTTATTCCTGCTCCCGTGTGTACCTGCTAAGGGAGCGCCTGACATTTCCGTATTTCAGCTCACACACCACGAGGGGACTTTTCATTTGTGTATATCTAAACCTAACCTTAACCTCGGTTACCAACAGGAAACTTTTAAGGGTCTTTTGTTAAAAGAAAAAAAAAAAAAAAGATTTTTCCCTTCCCAGCCAAATGTCCTCGGAAGGTTAACACAAGCCCACACATTCACACACATACACACACCACTCTGTTGGCCTTTCCACCCTCTGCGCTTTCTTATATAACGCTGGCCTGCTGCTGTATTTCTTTACTTTAAGGCCATATTATGTAACACATTGTTCTTGTTAAATTTTATCAGTAGCGCCGCAATGACATTTTATTGCAAGGATTTAGATCAACAGTGGAAAATATGAAGCTCACCAAGAATCATTTCCAAGCCATATAATAATTTGTAGGATGCCTAAACAGTAATAACATGAGTGATGTGTTTTTGATGTATGTGTCTAGATAAATGTTTAAAGTTGCTGTTATGAGATAGCTGATATGATTATACAGTGTTCCCAGAGCTCCTTATGGACACCTAGTGGCTTGACAGCAGAATGACCTCTTCTCTTACTGGACTGGAGGGGACAGAATCCTCATGCTAGATATGGCGTGTAGCTAGTAACACCATGACCTAGCCTGGTTAAACAGTGATAGTAACTGTCTAGTGTATGGTGCAGTATCATAAACAGTAAATGAGTAGTAAAACATTTACTGCTTATTTACCAGTAGGAACAGAACACAACAGGGAACAAGAGCTTCATGCTAAGTGGCACTGCAGCACAGGACCGAGTGTAGTTTTTAAAACGTTTTTTTAACAATTAATTTAATTGTTCAATAATTGGTGTAATTTCCAGGGTTATTTTTTTTCCCCCCTGATAAAAGACGATTATTTCCTTTTCCCTTTTTTTCCAAAATGATTTCCATCATTTAGCTTGTCTAATATATCGTTTTCCGTTTAAAAACCCGTACGGACCCGAGAGCTCGTCACAGGTTTCGCACCACTCCGAAGTCACCACGGTGCTAGAGGAGATCCGCAGAGCTTAGGGCACCTTTTGGGACATGACCCGAAGCGTCAAAAGCAGGCGATGAGTGCGTAAAGAAGTCTACGAAGACCTGCATTGTGTGGAACAAACAGGCTCATTAAAAGTCTAATGAGCTTTATATAATGTTTATATAAGGAAAATAAAGAATCCCTTGTGGTTTAGTTGTGTAATGATTGTATCGGGAAAAAAAAACAACTAAAGAAATATCACATGCTTACAGACGGTTAACTTTTCAGCATTTCTTTGTCTTTGCTGTGTATTTATTAAGGGCTTGTTATCAACACGGTTACTTGTTGCCTAGAGTGCTGTAACAGGGAAGCCGTGTTGGGGTTAGGGCAGGAGGAGATAAAGCCCTGTGAGCCTTTGGGAGGAAATGCTGTCCTTCTTATCTTATTCCGTCACACCCCACAGCGACTGCACGCGAAGGCCAGGAGCGGCTGATCGCGTCTCTCCCCTAACTGAATTCCTGCTCGGGATCGTTTACAGTTACTCCATGTTAATGTCACGGGTTTTAAAGAATCAATCGAACTTGATTTTCGTTTTTGCTTGAGAACCCAAACTGTGCATTCGTGGAGGTGAAAAAAAAGTTCACAGATTAGCGCAAAAATGTTGATAAAGTTCGGCTTTCCGAAATGTTTCCGAAGAGTTTAGAATCTTGCTTGGACTAATCCTATTAGACATCAACACCAGGACACATAAAAGAACTTCTTGTTACACACTTTACATCATAAAGCTCACGTCCTTCTCAAACATCTGTGTGCCAGTCTTTTGTGGGAATTTCTTCCAATTGTTATCCCAGAGCTATTTACGCAATCCTGTGGCAAATCTCTTCCCTTTTGTTTACTACTTTTTTTTTTTTTTAAATCTTGCCAGCTATGCAGGTGGTTGGCTGTGCCGGTTGTTCAGCGTGTCAGTACGGTACTATGTTCACAGAAAGCCGACGTGACTTAAGTCATGACTCTCGCTCGACTTGCAGCCACCGCCGATGTGACATTTAAACCTGGTGGCTAAACAGCTCAGGGGAGTAAACACGATCCCACTGGTACATCTAGATAAAGACCTCCAACAGCGGGACTTCGTCTTACAGGGGACGTTATACCAATATCGTGAATATCAAAGGAGAAAAGTTAGAAGTAAGTTTCATTCATGTGGAAATGTTTTCACAAAACATTGTGTCAAAAAATGACACAATGTGTGCAACGTTTCATGCTTCAGTTTTGAATCATCCTGATCCTAGTTGTCTTATTGGAATCGTTAGTGTGAATACACTACTTACTCCTACGCTACTTATGGAAGCATTCGAGTCTTCTGTTAAAAGCACTAAACAAATAAAAGTAATAAAAAACAATTGGTATAATATTTTACAGTACACAAATATGGGCAAAAGTATCGGGACACCTGACCATCACATCTACTGTAAATGTCATTCTCTTAATTCCAGGTTTAGTCTCTGTCTCAACTCATATAATATCCACACTACCAGAAATAACGAATTTAACATGTGACTGCAGGGATTTTCTTCCAATCATCTGCAATAATATCAATGCCTCTGTACAGGGCACTCGTCTTCTCCCCCCCCCCCATGTCTTTATGAAGCACAGGGGCATTCCCATGCTGGAAAAGTGTTTTTGTCTTTTAGTTTCAGTAAAATCTCTCCTATATGTTTGTTTTGGAGAGACTGGAGTTATTTGAGTGCTGGTAAGGTGTCCATAAACTTTTGGCGATATAGTGTATAATATTGTGCTTTGGGGTATATGCTATATGTCACCTTTTCGGCGTGGAATAATGTGATCACATGAGCCGGTTTTTGAGTAATATTTAAACAGCTGGAATACAGTCGTAATCTTTACTCCAGCTCTGTTTTCCAGACGCTCTGTAATCGTCTCCAAAAACCAATAAAATAATATTTTGCCTTCACTTTTGCTTCTCATTAGCATCCCAAAATGCAGCTAGAAAATCCACGTCGATGAGAACAACGCTCTCCATGGCATTTATTCTTCGGCTTGTTTTGTTGTGGCGTCCTCACATTATTTACAGCCAGTCAGGTGATGGAGAGCTTTCTGATGTGAGTGTCATGACTAGGCAGATACTCATATAACATTCTATATAAAGCAGCTGGTGCCTCATCTAGGGACTACTGTCTGTTGGTTTTGCCTGTCAACACAATACCCACAATTCCATGCTGTCAGATGTTGTGTGTTTGACTGTGTGTTCGAGCCAAACTCTTGTTCTTCATTCCAAGCCAAAGGATTTGATTGTAACATGCCGTTTTCCATTGTCTCACTGCGAGAGACAATGTCCTCCGACAGGACATGAAAATGTACCTGAAATAACGGAATAAAACAAAGTTTTTTCGCAATTGTTTGTTCTTTAATGAAAAACTATTAATTATAAAATGATGCCCCTAACCCAAAATATGCAGTTATAAATGTTCGATTTAAAGTAGTCGAAATATTTGAAGAAACTTTTTTATATATAAAGAGAGAGAGAGAGATTTATCACCACTTACACCAACATCATTTTGATTTTTGCTGATAATTATTGGAAAACATTCAACTGCGCTAAATGCGAGAAAAAAAATATAATCAATAAAGCAAAAATTCATAAAACAATCAAATCTACTAACTATATTCAGTCATTTTGATATTTTTAAATGCATAGACGTTTGCGCAGTATCCATAGTTCTCCATAAGGCTTGTCCCTGTGACTAGGGCTGCGTAAGAGAAAATCCCTACAGCTAGCTATCGCAATATTTTTTTTTTCAATATAATGTATCGATATTTTAGCCGTGAGTATCGATACAAATATAAATTACATACAAATTACATTAGAACTGTTTTTTGTTCACGTTAATATATACCTTCACTCTCTTCTCCTGTTGTCGCCCGGACACATATGTTCATTGTCTCAGAAGCGAGCATGGCAGACTAAATAAGAACGTCTCCGGCTTTGTATTTGTTTTTTTTATTTTAGGTATTGCAATGTATGACAATATGTATTGTATCGCAATATGTAACGATATATTTTATCCTGACTTATGTATCGTGATATGTATCGTATCGACCAATGCACCACCCTTCCTATAACTATTAAAAAAGGAATTCTAGCGCTGATCCTAGTCTGTGTCTTTCTGTCAAGGCTATGAAAAAATATAGCGCAAAAAAAATATAAAGGAACCGCCGTAGCTTTTGGTATGAGTTGCGTGTTGGTGTAAGCAATAATTTAGGATGAGTTATGAAACAGTTATTAAACATTTATTTTGGTCGTGACTGCGTTGCCTATAAGGGTTGTTGGGAGTTTTTAGGCATTTATTTAAGTCGAGAGCCTTGGAACGAATGTCATAGGGCAAGGTGTTTAGTATTCAGGACTTCTCTCAGACCGTCTGTAAGCTGCTGTTGTGCATTCGGTTGTGAGCAAACAAGGTCACTATGTTCAACTGAAATATACGAAACCTTCGGAAATATTAAAGACCAGTTTTGCTGGAAAGTCTGTCACGCGTCTCGAGTCTTCAAATTTAAGTCTTTCCATATTGATTTGCGAGTTGGTGTGTATCCATTCAGGGGAATTGTTTATTCGTAGCATGATTATTAGATCTTTGATTATTAGACCTTTGCTGCTCTTTATTGTTGTAAGGGGAATTCTTTAACTGAGGATTAGTCATTGTTGTTATGTCTACCTTGTATGACCAATGTCCTTTGTCTTGTGTCTCGTCCAGCTTTCAGCGAAAACAGGTTTTTTTTTTTTTTTCTTTTTCTTTTTCTTTTAACAAACCATTAAGCTGCCTGGTAATGTCGGCCTGCCAGAATCTCCCTTGTGGGGCCCCTTGACGTTTACACTCAGACATCCAGTCACACAGTCTTTCCCAGACACACACACACACACACACACACACAGACACACACAAACCCAAACACACTGCAGCCGAGAGCCGGCTCTGCAGCACAGCTCGAGCAGAGTCGGTGCATTCAGGATAGCACGGGTTAGTAACAAGTAAAGCAAGAGTTCTAGGAGATTCCTCATGGGCTAAGTGAGAGCATGCTGAGTGAGAGCTTAACACGTGTTAGGTGAGATGAAGGTAAGAGAGAAAAACGCTTTGTTGGGGATTTCCCAGGCTCTGCATTTGCCCCGAGCGTGACAGCTGGAACACATGGGCTTCCAAGAGGATGAGACAATGCAGGCAGCCTTAAGATGACACCCTCTTCTTCCTGTTATTTTTTCATTTATTCCCTCTTTTTGTTTTCTGCTCCTGCTGCTGCACCGTTTCCGCTGTCTTCCCTGAGGCTCCCGTCCTTTAGCAAACAGAGTTGCGCTAGTTGTCTGCGCTAAGAGGATCAATAGCCTTCGATGTGCTTTACATGAGAGGAGCAGAAGGCACTTTACTCTTGATTCATTTCTTCAGGATGGCTTGAGGATTGTATGTGTGTGTGTGTGTGTGTAAGTGCGTGCGTGCGTGTTTGTGTGTGTGTGTGTGAGAGCCGGACCTGCCCTGTTGTTTTGCTCTATGGCATCCCAGCGCATTGCAGGACAGCATAAACCAAGGAACTTCCCTGATTCACAAGCAAAATGACACCTTTTCTTTTTGGATGACAGCATGAGGAATAACGACGGACGGCGCCGGGACTCCACCGCGGAATGAGTCGGACGTCTTTTTTGGGAGAATTCCGTGCAGAAAAACGGAAAAGTAAAGTGATGACTCCCTCGGCATGCTTGGGTTTCCGTTCGGACTCACTCTCGCATGTGTGGCCTCGCTGGTTTTCTTCGAGCATCCTTTTTCCATGCATGGACATGCTTATTTTACTGCCTTATAACTTGCTTACAGACTCTTTTCGGGACTCTGCTATGGATTACAACATGTGCTAACAATCAGTATGCTCTTAAAAAGGATTTTAAGGGAAAACATGTAAGGAATCAAAATAATAACATTCTTTAGACCTGTTTGAGGGTTTTTTTTTATAAATGACGAACAGCTATTAAGATTTTCCCCTTGGCTTAAATGAAGACTGGCTGTACCTACACAGGACGGGAGCAGAAAATGATGCAAGTCAATAATTTCCCGCTCAGGCGGCACTCTTGGATATGGTGAGTGCAATTTAGTATTTATAGGAAAATATCAAAGAAGAAAAAGGTCAAAATGAAAATCGTGGAATGGCACATAACCCTGTTCAGACGGCCTACTGGTATCCGAGTCAGGGGGAAGACCCTAGCTGCTTATATGAGTAGACATCAAATAAGGTTACGTGTCCTTTCTCATCACATCAAAGACGGTGTTAATTTACAGAGCTTCACTAACGCTAACGTTAAAAGGCCTGTTCCAAATAAAGCGATTCGCATTAAATATTTAAAATATCATTACTTGATAGCCACTGGTCTGGAATGTATTGCCTGCTATAAAACGCTTCACAGAGACGCTGAAGTTCCTTTAGCAAGTTTGTTCTTTGTTCGGAAATCCACCGCACACACACAATAGTTCTATACAGCTATGCTTCAACTCTTGCAGTAAGTGAAGATCTAACATACTCTACGACCTCAGACATTTCATTACATTTATGCCATCTGGCAGGCACCCTCATCCAAAGCGACTTACATTTATCTTATTTATACAACTGAGTAGTTGAGGGTTAAGGTCCATGCTCAGGGGTCCAGCCGCGACAGCTTGGTGTTGCTGTTAATTAAAGCAGTCCAACACGAGCAGAATAGCGGTCTTGTCGTAAAATGTACAGCCGTCGCAGAAGGAAACAATGAATCAAAGACGTCATTCACGCCTGGTTATGCCTGAGGTTATGTCATGCAGTAATGCCATGACGTTAGACGACGGAGCCACCCAGGTGTGTGCGCAGTACGACAACCTTGTACACATGTGAAAGGATCTGTCCTGTTTGCCGCCTTTAAGACTAGGCAAACAGCGCGAGGGAGGCAACACCAGATCCAGGCCAAACAAACACGGACTTATATTTGTTATTCCACCTCGAATTTTAAGCACTTTCCCAACAAGATTTTATTTTAACTGTCATCCAAAGAATAAGCAGTTAGCCATTGCTAAGCGGAGGACTAACCATGTTTCGTCAATGATTTGTAGCTGTTGTGTAGTTCAGTGTATTTACACACGGCAGGGTGGAGTTAACGTCTTTCTCCGCACTGGTGCATCCACTTCCTGCTATATCCTGCAGATACAGCCCTCATCTTCAGCCTCTTCCACCGGGCTGGATCAAATATCTCCACTCCACTGCATTTGACTCAGGCTGAGGTTTCAGACACAAGCAGGTCGTTTAACAAAATGTACAGTGAGGATCAAGTTTTATCCTGTGTATTATTTTTCCAGGATATTCAAGATCAGTTTGCTTCCTATAAAATAAATCCATTCATTTAATATCTTTTATATACTGCCATAAAATAATAACCGACATGATGGTCAACTAGATAAGTATAATTCTCCAGGTTCCAACCGACAAATTTAATTGGTCAAGTAATGTTCCATAAAATGGCTCATGTATTTTCTATAATCGCACTCGGATTTTTCCTCAGACGCATAAATATCCTCCTAGTTCCAAACACTTACTACAGTAATTAGTTTTAGCGACATAGCAACCGATTCTTTTGTTAAATTATAAAAGCTAGTCACATAAAAATAAAGAAAGGCCGCCATTCTTACGGGAAGCGTCGCCTGCCGGTTAGCATGACTCAAGTCCGTGAGCTAGCTGAGGTTCTATAAAGTAAGCAGGACTTTTTCCGATTCTATTTCATGTATAAACCATATATATTACCGTATCCCTGGCCATATAGCTGTACTCTTTACCTAAAGCCACCGTCTGTAAAGTTTTTACCAGCAGGCGTTCGTCTTTGCGTCATTAGGTCACGTATTTGGCACGTATAAGATAAATTACGTTATTGGGAGCACAATTTAATGTAATGCTCCGTTGGTCAGAGCAAATGTGGCATGTGATATGGTACTTACATGTTCAGATGACATTCCCCGGTGGGAATTCTTGTTTGGGTCATACTTCCAAGACGTAGAATCTGCAATTTCAAATGATAATATCCACACCGGTGCGGTGACTGGCGCACACGAGACAAAGAGACAAAACTTTACAGACTGCACCTTAAAAAAAAGAAAGAAAAAAAACAAATTATAACGTCGTGTGTTCCAGTCGCACTCGAGCATTGAAGAAGTGAACGCTATTTATATGATTTGTGTGGCAGGTTGAGGTGCTGTAATGAGAAATCAATAGGGGACGATTAAGCAGACAAGCCATTTTCAGCTCGTCCCTTAATGGTTTTGATTTATTTCAGGCCGCCTGTTTCACCGTGTCCCTTAATACGTTAATATGTCAGCCTCCCCCGTTTTGGCAACATTTGTATACTCTTATTGCCCTCCGACGGCACCGAAAGGCCTCATCGAATAGTGCATCTGTACGGTTTGTGGGGAAATAATGACAGATTAAGGAGCACACTGAGCAGAAGCGGAAAAACGACGGCGTCATTCTGTGACACAGAACACAGCATGCAAGGACTAGTATTGAGACTTGGCCCGAAGGCAGCCAAAACAGGTGTGTGTGTTGATGGGTGTGGGGATGTTTATGTATGAGCGTTACAGTCTACTGGTATGCCAGCCGGAATATTCTCAGCACAGGATTAATAAGACTTTCTTTATTGTTAAAACAGCCACAGCTTTCAGATTTTTTTTTTCATATATTCTTTCCCTTTAAGCGAAGAGGTGACGCCACTAACGAACATGACACATCCTTACCTGGGTTCATTTTTATTCACTCTAGATCTCCTTTCAGTGTAGAAAAATGACTCATTTCTATAGCCGAAGGTCCACACACTTTGCCCCCCCCCCCCCCCCCTTTTACTGTCGTCAGCATGTGTGTTAGTCCCGGCATCTAATCATGCACAGCGGGCACAACCTTCCACATGCACTCACTGCAACGTAAAAGAGTCATGGAAAGTGTGTTATCTATTGTGTTTAACTTGTAAAACATTTGCTATTAACGCCGTCACACCAACTCTGTGTTTTAGTGAGCAGGTGATTCACCTCTCAGATGTATAAAGGTATAAACACCAGTTATTTTGCTGACTAATTTTTTTTGAATCTGTGTTTTTTTTCTAATAGCTATGCTGTTCAGCCAATGATCCATATTTATAACAGGTATTTTTAGATTTCTTTGTATATTTTACTTATACAGATATTTTTATTTTATCCTAACTTTCACGTCAAAGACTCTGTATGTCGAACCATGTATGGCTACATTTGACAGACGCTCTTATCCAGAGCAACTTGCATTCATTTTTATTATACAACTGAGAAATTAGGGGTCTTGCTTGGGGCCCAGCAGTGATAAATTGGTGGTACTGGGAATTAAATCTACATTCTTCCGGGTAGCAGTCCAACACTTTAACCACTAAGCTACCACTCCGGTGGCTATATAAAATAAAAAAATGTAAATTTAATTCCATAAAATGTTAAAATCTTATACACCGAAACCTTTTCAAAGTGTTATATCCCCATCATTGTTCAGTAACTTTTCAGGTCGTGTATTCAGGGGCGGAACTATCCTGAAAGAGACCACTCCCATCAGAATAAAAAAAGGCACTAATCTTTGGTCTGTGACCCTAAAATTAATTCCTTATTTTGTCCTTTTATTTGCCACCTTCCACATTCTTTTTTTTTTTTTACAGGAAGCTGGCAATTATAAGCGGCATTTGGATGAAACCTCTCTATAGGCTTTTTTGTTAAGAAAAACCTTTCAACCTTTACTTTTTAGAATGAAGGGTAAAAGCCAACACCGCAATCTGATCTTGTAAATAATTAAACAACTCAATATTTTCCGGGTTGAACCCAGAATAGCTGCTGATGTAGGCAGCATGACGTCAGTCATCAAAGACGTATTAAACCAAGCTTTGATGCTAATAATAAGCCCATGTAGATACTGTTGTTTCAAATATTCCTTTAATGAATTGTGTTTCATGGTCAGCTGAATGTGACCCAAAAAAACCCGCTTAGGAGCGACTACGGTATAACGTTTCAGTAAAGTCATTCTCATCGTTTCTGTGGGATCGAAATCAGCTTTTCCTCATCTCTTCTCAGAGGATTGACAAACAGGATTGGACCTTATACTATGATTGCCTGTGCATTTACATTAAACCTAGTGACACGGTGACGTTTTTATCAGATCAAGTTAATAAGCATATGTTTATTTTTCCGAATGGTGGAAAACGTACCGGTTGTTACAAAAGTGCTGACTCTGGAGTCTCTCTTCATAACATTGAATGACTTTTGATTTATTTATTATATATCGGTGATGATGCTGAGTGCCAGCTGTAAAATCTGAACTGTGCTGTGTGATTTGTCTGTGGAGTTGCTGTTATAAAAATATCACATCTAAATAATCAGACTTGAGAATTTGGTGGCAAAGCCCTTTTCCAAACATGTCCACCCTCCAATCTGCAAAGCCACGGAATCCTACAAAACTGTAATTTAAAACAAAAGTCTCCATCTCAAACCCATTCGAGATTGGTTGGCGGTCATGAAGCACGATGTCCTGCGGCTCGTGTGTGCGTCAGTCTTGGCCTTTGGGCAGTTTTATTGCTTGAGTTTTTGGGTGGAAGTAAAGGGGAGAAAAAAGGGTGTTGCGGTGAGTTAATAGTGCCACGTCACTACAGTGGCTCACTGCCCGCCCGAAAGCTGAGTGTCTTGCTTGCCGTCTTCAAGTACTTTGGGGGGTTGTCGAAGTCTGTTTTAAAAAAAAACGACTATTATTTAATTTTATTTTAAGGTGCAGACACAAACCCGAGTCAGCAGATGTGTAATACTGGGTTTATGTATGAGGCATGAAAGTGCATTTCAGTGCAATGTACCTAATAAGAGAATTCCCAGTTAGTGTCTCCATTTGCACAGGTGGGTCCTGAATTAACAGTTAAATAAGTTTCTGTAGTGTTTATAAGTTTTCCTGTTGCCATGTTCATTATTTTAAGGTACATTAGGTCATTATATAATTACAATCATTAATACAGCCCACACTTATGTAACAAGTCGGATTCTGATATGCCAGCTGTTAATATTAGATTGACTTTCGTGCTGTGGCCCTCTAGAACTGACTGACCGACTAAAATTGCTGCTTCTCAGTCATGTAACCTCTCGCTCAGGTTTTTCCATTCAAACGGACGAGTGTTTTGTAGGCAAGTATAAGTGTTCTAAATATAATGTGTGCAGTTACTGGGAGCCAGTGGAAGAAGCGCAGCGGTGGGGTGGTGTGTAAAATCAACTTGCGCAGCCGCATTCTGAATCATCTGCAAAGGACGAATTGCATTCAGAGGTAGATTTGCCGGGAACAAGTTGCAGTAGTTTGTTTTAGAAATTACAAGAGACTGCACAAGCAGCTTAGTGGCCCGAGTAGATAAGAGTAGTTGAATTCTTCTAATTTTATAAAGGATAAACCTGCAGGGTAAAGTCAAGTTAGCAGCATGTGAGAATAGGGATAATTGATTGTCCATAGTTATCCCAAGGTTGCGAGCAGTGGTCATAGAGGATATCAGCAAATTATCCATGGTGATTGCAAGATCCTGGCATGGGAACGAGTCACATGGGATAAAAAGCAGTTCGGTTTTGTTAGGGTTAACTTTCAGCTAATGAGCTGCCATCCACAATGATGTGTCTGCCGGGCATGGCAAGATCCGGGCAGAAGCTGTGGTGTCTAAGGGAGGAGAGGAATGACAAATCGAGTGTCATCAGCATAACAATGGAAGGTAAACCCATATGAGGAAATAAAATTGCCAAGTGAGTCGGTATAAAGGGAGAAAAGAAAAGGATCAGAAAGTGAGCCTTGTGGGAAACTAGTGGAGTCTTACCTCTGTATATCAATATGTATTTAAATTAGGTTATTACCTGATTTATGTTAATATTTAATTACTTTTATCGGAAGAATTGCAATATGTTTTGTATTGCAATATATCATGACAGTATAGTATAGTATCCTTATGCATAGTATGAATGTCAAAATCAATTTCCTGTTGCCATGTCCACAAGTATAGTGTAAGTATAGTACTATACTCTAAGAATAGTATAATTAAATCTTATTAATAGATATATCAGTTCATCGAGTCCGATTTTGATATCCCAGCTGTGTACCTATCAGTGAAGAGAGATCGACAGTTGTGCCGTGGCCCTCTAGGACTGACTGACCGTTTGCACCCGACGCTGACAGTTCAGCTAAACGTCCTGCTAAAATGTCCTGCTAAAATGTCCTGCGTGTGCCTGCATCACAGCCCAGTAAGGAGGATCCTGTTGTTTTTTTCCTTTTTATTTCACAGAAGACTAACTACACATGTTCTTCCTGTGAAGGACAGCTTTTGTCAGCCGAGTTTAGATATGTATTTGTGTATAGTATTTTTTTGTCCTGAACTATAGCTTTGTATTTCTGGAGAATTTCACAGGCTCTATTGCCGTTTGACGTCAGCATTGTTTTCAGCCCCAGGTAATGGAATAAACCATTACTGTGTTAAATTTACAAAAGCCTTTCCAAAACATTGCAGCCTTAATGAGTTTAGCGGCGCTTTCGTGTCCTTGTTAAATCGTTTCAGGCAGGAATTCTGCTTCTTAATTTTTTGCGCTGTGTTTGTGCTGAATTAACGTTTAGTCCTGTAGAATCTTGAAGCGTTTTCCCCATTCCAGACTGAAGTATCTAAAATTACACTGTCTGTACTTAAGGCAAGACACTTGTTTGTTTTGGAAAATGAATAAGGTGGAGCACATCAATGTCCTAAAAGAATGATTGACTTTGTTTATTTTTTGTTCGGTCTGTTTTTTTTTAATTTTTAAACCTATTCAAATTTTTCTTTTGATGCAGCAATTTTCCGAGCACATCTTACATTTCAGGATGCACACATTGCCGAGGGTTGCTTCACAGCACGGGTTGTTTTTCTCTTTCGCAGCTGACGCTAAACTATATTTCTTTGGCATATAACGGAAACCACAAGGCTCAGGGACATGTATCTGCCCTGCTAGAGGACTTAGCGCTAAGCCAGGGAACTTCCTATGACCTCACCAGTGAAATCCTTGTGTACTAAGACATGGCTGTCCAAGTAATCCACCCAGTCCTGGATTAGTGACGTCACACAGATGAGATTCAGCATCGCTATGATGCACCGTCGTTTCCTTACAAAAAACAATGTAAACCCATTACCTCAGCAACATCCAGGGCATTTTTTTTTTTTTTTTTAAATCGGGTCACTCCCGGTTACTATAGCGCTGACCAAAACAACCTTTTGAGCTTTTGTGTCCAAGCCATGCTGGGATCCACAATGCAGAACACCACATAATCTTTTTTGTATTATTTAAAATAAAGTGCAGTTACACAGCTTGCTAGGTTTATTCCAAAGTGTTTTAGTCCTCGTATTCCACAGCATTTATTTTTGTATTTATTGCAAAATGTCTATAAACATTCTTAGCTTTTTGTTTTACTAAGGATAAAGCACTCCAGAGCTGTTACTGTATATATTTATTTTCACTTTTGAGTAAAAAACATACACAAAAAAAAACAAAACACTAACATGCAACACTGCACTACACCACGCAGAAAGGAATGTCAACTCACAAACCCTCGACATATCAACTATCCTTTTATCTTTTTTTAATTAAAAGTTCCTTTTTTATTTGCTAATGTGAGCAAAGATCTTGGTACAACTTCTTAATGTGCACTTAAACTTACAGGGGACAATATTATATTATATTTGAGCTCTAAATACACTTTTGGCCCATTGTTCCCTTTTTTATTCCCAGTATGGGGGCCTATTGTTTCTCTGTTTGTTGAAGACAAAGCCCTTGGGGAAATGCACAAATGTTTCCATCTGGGAAAGTTGTTTAAAGAATACATGTTCCCAGATGCGGCTTGGGCGACAGGAAGTGATGGTGGTAGAGTGAATACCCGCCGCCCCAAGCTGCGCTTGAGCTGGTACTTTTGCAGTGATGGTCGATTTTCGGTTTGTTATAATAACCGTCTCAGTCTGTCGCAACTTTTTGTCCTCCAGAAGAGCCTGCGGTCCACACCTATTTTCTCCCAAAATGTTCACTGACAAATAAATCTCTTTTCTCCGCCTTTTGCTGAGGAATATTTCACAGTGGAAGCTTGAAGATATTGCGCTGCAGTATGTGCGCTCTGTACGCTGCCTTGGAAGATCTAACAGTCGCCTGTGGTGGTGATTATTGCTGACGTCTCTGGCACTGAAGCTGTCGGTGCCACCAGCTACCCCTACCACATCAATACACTCCCAGGGGAGTGTCTACATGCCACAGACTAATTAAACCTGCAACTGGATGGAAAAATCTTCCCGCATGTGTTTGTGTGTGTTTGTGTGTGTGTGTGTGTTGACAGTGGTGGCAGCTTTCTGCTTTGACTGTGAGTAGCTAGCATAAAAAAGTGTTTCTCTACAAGTAAACATGTAGCATCTTAAGATTTGTGGAAATACACTGGAAGGTAAATGAAAGTGACACTGTGATGCATTTAGGATATTGCGATGGGATGGTTCCGGTCCGATCGGGTCACCTTTTTTTTGGCTAATGCATGATGTTTTTTGTTTTTACTTCTGTGATATGAAACCGGCTGTTGACGGGAGGACAGGGTCCATTGTCCAAGAAGATAAAAAAAAAGATCATTCAGATAAAAGCAATTGCTATGATCTTCTCAGTCAAGTCACCAGATGGCAACCCAGTTAAACTGGAAATTTGGTAGTGTCGCATTCGATTTGTTCCACCACCTCAAACATAAACACAGACCGGAATGTAAAGTAAGGCAGGAATTACGTAAGGAGAAAGCGGCAACAAGTAGCGTAAAACACTTTGCTAGTTGCATTTCATACGATAGTAACGTAAGCCCGAGAAAGAACTGACGAAGAAGGAGGCATTTTGCCGAAAACAATCCAATGTGTTTTCAAGGACTAATTCGTGAAAGAGAATGTTGTTCTATATAACACAGTACAGTTAACCCAAATTCTGTTTTTCCCGGATAAATTTAAGCACTTTTTTTATTGCGACACTCGCATGCAGTCCTTCAGTTCCTTCAAAAAAAACACACCACATACACACATCAATCGTGCTGTGACATCAGTGGAAGCATGTCCTAATGCTGTAACGATACCCACCTGAGAACACATTTTTTAGGACCACGTGCCCTTATTAAAGGCTCTGCGTAATTGAAGAACAACTGTCCTTATATGGAGCTTAAGACTGCAGAGACGTTAGCTTGAAATGAAAGGACGCATTCCAGCATTAAACATGATCTTAATGAAAACATTCCACAGTTCCCTCAAAGCAGCTTAGGTCAACAGGCTTTAGGGTTTTAGGATTTTTTTTCGGTATTTGGGGCATGTTCTGAGTACAAATCTGAAACTAATGAAAATGTACTGTTTTGTAAATTGTAGAATTTATAAGCAATTTTTGGCATGTGGTTATAGATCATATCGGTTAATCGAACTGGTTATCGACTTCAATGCTTATTCATACATCAAATTTCTATGTTGTTTTCGTACACCAGGTCTGGGATAGGTAGCAACCCATCACTGGGCACGATCAAGAGTGTACCATAAACATAAACAAACACCTTTTAGGCTTTCCAGTCAGTGTGTTGGTAGGAAAATGAATTACTAAGTGATTCTCCTGCTTGTGTATGACAGCGAAGGTCAGCATCAGACCGGGTGGGTGGTAGCTCATTGGGTTCAATTCCAAGTTGCCGCTGCTGGAACCCTGAGCAGGGCGCTTAACCCCTTAACTGCTCGGGTGTACAAATTAGATAAATGTAAGTCACTCTGGATAGAAGCATCTGCTAAATGCTGGAAATGTACCGAGATTTAGATATTTTAAAGGGAAAAAAAATGGCCTATTGCTCCCTTATTCTCTGTTGTCTCTAACATTAAACATGACGATACACCGTGTGCTCATTTACGAATATGCGCGTGGCAGCAGGTAGGGATGCCACTGCGTCGGACGTAATGAAAAGGGACGGATGCGGCTCAGTTATTTGTCTTTGGGCAACGTGTGATTGAAAGCTGTTTTTAGGTTACTTGGTGATCTTTGTGTTTTTTTTCTTTTGTTTTGGTGACTCTTGCCATGGCTTTCATGCATGAGCTCACGTTCGTTAAACAGATGACGTAGCTTGTCTGTGACGTGAGGAGCCTTTTTTCACAGAGACAGTCAGGGTCTAGTGGCTGGGACTATCGAGAATCGTTACGCCTTGTGACTTTGTCGGCCGCAGTCCTAAAAGGCACGTCCTACACATTCCACGATCCGCTCCTTTACGCGTCGTTTAAATTCCTCGCTCCTGACCACCGTATTATTTTTTTAATACATCCGTGCAATTTTATCTTGCTTTTTAGACTGGCAGCCCAAATAATATAAATAAATATAAAGTTAAGAGTAAGATTATCATCACTTTTTATCATCACTATATTTTCACCACGTGTGTGTTTTTGTTTGCCGGTGTGGATTTGAAACAGCCTGTAATATTTATCTACTTCCCTGAAAAAGTACACACACTTGTGCTGTAGAACCAAAGATGAGATGTTTGTCTTTAAATCCTAAAGATCACATATTACTGCTAAAGTTTGCATGAAAGAATTTTTATGAAAGAAAGAAAACAATTGTTTTATACCCAATAACCTGCCACTAAAGTGCTTCTCCAAACCTACAAAACAGCAAAAACCTAGCATGAAATTTGAAAAGACATTCCCGCTTGGATGCGATTAGGATTTCTGGGCATCCAAATTATATTAGACGTTGAGTATAACTGGAATATTAATAAACCAACTCGGCTGAGCAGCTATTCGGGATTAGGAATCTTCAAAATGCTTTAAAAATGAATTTGGAAAAGAAGAACCAGGTAATATTTCGACATTGTGTTTTTTGCCAGCACACTGTAGGATCTCGGTTATCATCATGTCAGACTGTATGATTCAAAATTAGAAAGAGTTTGGTCTCGTTAATCCATAATATCGTTAAATGGCGGTAATTGTGTTCTCGTCATACCTCAAATTAGTTTTATTCGGTGCTGTTCTGTCCACCGGACTCGCTTTGAGGTGGTTTGTAGTTGTTACCCTAATTGTGTCATTAGATTTAGCATTCCTATTGGTTCCAGGTTTGACGATCGTAGATGATAAATTGATCGCAACAGCCGTTAATCGTCCGTTAATCGACAGCTACACATCCAAGAGATATCTACGACATGCATTGCATTCGATTGTCCGAAAGCAACACATTTTTTACTGCTTCTTCAAACTGGAGCTCACTGGATTCCCTCACCATTTTTTCCCCTTTCCACTTTTCCATCACCAGCCATTTTTTTTTAAGATGTCTGGGATGAGCTATCAAGCAGCGCTGGAAAAGAACGCGAAGCACCATGGCAACATGATAGGGCACAGGTGGCAGGGCACATTGTGCTAAATAAAAGGTGGCAGAAGAGACAATTGGCCCTCGGCCTTCAAATTAAAGTAATCAATAGACCGGGTGACACAGTGGCTCTCAACCTACCCTCCTACCATTCACACACTTTTCGAGCCAGGAGTGTGAGAACGGTGCTTGTAAAGAGAAGAAGAATTTATTTTAAAAGCGCAGCGAGCTTCATAGCACTCCCTACTCTGATTCTTTATTTTAACTTGCTGGTAATATTTTACCACGTTTGTTTATGTTTATGGTTTATTTGTTTTTTTTCCCCGGATAAAGAAATTGTTGGATTGCTTCCAGTTAAAAAAAAGGATAAAATCTAAATATCTAAAAATATCTAAAAAGCATATTATGTCAATAAGAAATAATTTTATCCTATTTTCCACCACTAGTTATATCTTATATATATATATTATATTATACGATGGAGGAAAATGAGAGAGCTGTGTTTTGAGAGAGGGCATTTTCTGTGACTGGGGGCCATAAAAATTAATCTCCTAAAATGTCTTCCAGCTTGGTTTTGTCCTAAACTAATGCTCATGTACTGTCAGTTCTTCCTGAGCTTATTGTTCTTATAGTGAGCTTTTTTGCAGGCAGTTTAAGCACCGCAATCACAAATCATTTCAATTGTAAGTATAGAACATGCTTATTTCTGCCCTAATAAATCATTTGTCTTGCGAATACCCCGAAAATGTCCACGTCGATGGAGAATATAATGAAGTTGATGTGACCATGAATCGAGCCGGCATGTTTGCCAAACCCTTCTGACGGGCCGAGCAGATAATATTTTACACTTAGCAAATCATTTTTCATGCTAATGCAAACAAAATAGCTATGCCGTGTCGCGCGTCCATTTGTCTTGTCGAATGCGTCGTAAATCTTTGTTTTCCCCCTACTACACGTATATATTTATCATCCAGTCCTTCAACATGCAGCATTCCTGTCTTTCTGTGTCTGTGTCAGAATCTGGATGATTATGACTAAAAGCATAACTTTATTAGACTTCTACATTTTGTCCCTCTGTCCTAGGTTAGTTCATTTTAAGGAAACTACCAAAAGCTTTTTTTTTGAAACATGAGAAGAAATGGAAGACTACTGTCCTCTTGTGGAAATAAGGAGGACAGCACTTTGAGTGATGTCGATTAGGACAGTTGGTAGAGCACTGACAGTGTGCAATAAAAGGTTATTAATAGCTTAGATTATTGATGTATAACCCTGACGCGTCAGTACATGTATATGAGAATTAATGCAAAGTAATAAATAATAATAGTATAATGATCGTTTTCCCCTTTATTTTTTTCAGGTACAATAATGAATCGTCGTCTATCCTAACAGAAAGGTATAATATATGTCTGTATGTACACTGAGATTATTTTATTTATTTCTAAAGGAGAGTCATTTCTTGCGATATCGGTAAAAAATTAAGGATGTAGCGATACCGATACCGGTATTAACAAACACCTACTGGCCGATTCCGGTACTGATACAATACTATACAGTACTAGGTAGATTTTTTTTGCATGAAATTTATTTCACTAAACACGGATTGGCTCCATTTAACATTCACCTATGCAACATTGTGTATTTAATCTTTGGGGTGTAAAAATGTAATTTTTCTATAAATGAGCGCTGCTGAACTGGGCCAAACGACAGCGCTATAGAGCTACAACTACAGTATAAATATTTAGAGTGAAAAACTATTTAAATACTACGTATATATTATAGATAATTGATATTTTATATGTATAATATGAAATATATTGTTCTAAGCTTTTGCTACCTAAAAATGAAGTTTCTACAACAAAAGCTCCACAGTTCATCATTTGTATTCTAATACTAATTTGCCTTTTTCAAACTCGCCCCCATGCATCACCGCTGGAATGATGACAAACGTCAGTGTTTCAGGGTTAAAAATGGTGTCCCCACACACACACCCGCGCACACACACCCCTCAGGTGTCTATAAGATCTTTGTGTATAAAAAGCTAGTAAAGGAGGGCGTTCAAACTGAAAGTTGCTGATTAGAGGAAGTCTGTTACAGTGGCTGAGTTTGAGGCTAAAGAGGAAGAGGGAGGGAGGGAGGGAGGGAGGGAAGCTGAGGGGCAGCCCAAGGCTGCACTTCGTGTGTCCAGGGCTTAATGAGATTAGAGAGAAAAGACAGCGGCTTGACGAAAGCTGAGAGAGCCGAGTGTCGGGCTGGCCAAGTGAAAAAGGGGTTCTGAGGTAGAAGACTCGTCCAACAAAAAATGGACTGGCACAGGGAGCCCACGGGCAAATTTATACCCTGTAGCTTCCGTGTGTACAAAGGCATGAAGAGGAAGCACCTCCTTCGATCCTATAGGTACTGTACTCTTATCGCCGGCTAGCACCGCTACACTTTACAACCACTGTCTCAATCTACAGTGTCGTAGAAGTTAAAATGCACCCCGTTTAAAGGACAGGAAGGTAACGTTACCAGATTGAGGGCTTAGTGTGAGGACACTTACTTTAACTTCTGCCACTTTAGTTGCTCCTTATATTTGTAGCTACATCGCTATATATCATGTACGCAGGAAGAGAGGCGACGATGGTTCAAGAGACACGGAGAACTTCGGACACAGTAAATAAATACAATAAATACAAATACATTTTGAAAATGAAGTCTGGTCTGCAGAGCTGTTTCGGAAGTTTTGAAGTGATGTAGGTTTAGAAAGAGGATGTTGTGTGGGGGGGGTTAGCACGGGTACAGCCTGACTAGACATGCCTCTATTAACTAAACAACACAAAAAGGATCTTAGGATCTTAAAGGGGTAAAAAAAAAAAAAAAAAATTCTTTAATAGTATTTTTTGTCCTGATCTGTTGTTTGAGCCAATGAAATACATTTTTTTGGGTTTGGTTCATGTTTTATTAAACACTGATATTTAACCACTCCAAACAATTTATTGATGCAAACAGTTTATCAATGCGACGACAAACGTCAGGTCATCAAACACGACCAAAAAATGAGTAGAAGAAAAGCCGATGTAGGCAAAATGTATTGAATAAATAACTTTTTGTCCTGCACACGAGCACGAGGCACTGCTCGCCTCCTTTTTTGGCAGGTAACAGCAATGTTGATAGTAAACCATGTAAATAAATGATTAGTATGTGTTGTAGGCTTTCTGCGATAGTCGGTGTTTACTATGTTACAGTTGTCATAGCGCAACATCGGTTATTTCGGCGATGGACCATAATTTAAAGAGGGAAATTCAAATAACCGCTGCACCCCAACACCCCACCCCACCATTGCTCCCACAATGGGAACGTTTCCTCACAGTCGCAACCATGAAGTGTTGTTATTCAAGCTTTCTCTATGTTAATGTTTATTTATCATGTGATAACAGGAGGTCGCTTGCTGTTATGAACGGATCAGTCTGGTATGCGACATTGGTCTTTAATAAAGAACAACAGATTGTGCACTAGTAAACTGCTGTTGTATACGAAGCTTTAGGGTTTGATGAGGGAAATTTTAGCGGTAGCTCCGTTTTTCTTCAGCAGCCCTCTGATGATTTTAAGCGCACTCCGAATGCAGGCGTCGCGTCGTCTAGCTATAGATCAAGAGCTACGTGCGTTATGGAGTGAACGTGTGTCTTTCGGAGTCATGTGACACAAACACATCCCCCCACCCCTCCGCAATGGACAAAAAAAGATTTTGGTTCACGCGTCAGACCTTCATGCCGTGGTGTAATCAGCTGTGGTGTTTAGCTGATTAGAACTTATGATGTTATAGATCTTACGATCTAAGGCAATTGTTTAGAATTATAACACACACACACACACATATAACCAATTCAGTCAACACTCCTAATCCTCTCGCCGGTGATCTTGTGTGATCTTCTTAGCGATGTGCTGTATATTTGCTAGCTTTATCACAAAAATATGGCGTGGAATGCGCGCTATGCCGCATTTGCACCTAAAAAAAACCCAGCTGGCACGACTTTCCGAAGCTCACTGCTATCAATAGCCAGAGCAAGCGCAACTGTGGCAGCCATGATGGATGTGTCTGTTTCTTTCTTTTCTCTTTCTTTTTCTCTCTCTCTTTCTCTTTCTTACAGTTGTCAGTTTTTAGTGTTTATATAAAATAAGGAGTCTCCAGTGTCAGTGTTTTGTGTCATTCAGAGGTGACACTTGCGATAGAATTACGTAACAGTGTTTGTTGTCTGTTTTTCAGTAAAGTTTAAACTTGATTTAACTTCCTTTAACTCGTTTTAGTACTTCCTTCAAGTCGCTAGTATTTAAAAGATTTTGTTTAAGGCTGTCAAACTAAGCCATGAGGCATTAATGTCAGTTCGGGTTATCGCCATGCGAGGCATTTTAAGCATACAGACAAAAAAAATGGCATTATTTGTTTTTCTTGGTTCATTTTTATAAATCAGGGAATGGAAAGTTGTGATAAAAATTGAAAGACTGGGCCAAATAAAACATGATTTAAAATGTAAACATGCTGGATTCTGTAAATGATCTGCGTGAAAAACATCTAAACAAAATGTAAATAAGTCTAATAAATATGTACAATTACATTATACGCAAATGAAAAGAATCATACACACTGCAGCAAGAATCTTCACACCAGTCAGGGAATCGCTTGTGTATATGTGTGTGTGTGTGTGTGTGTGTGTGTGTGTGTGTAAGATAGTGTAGTTGATAGCTCAGCCAGAGGCCAGTCAGCACTCAGATAAGGCTTGAAAAGTTTGGAATGGGATGTGAGCGCAGAGAAACTGTGACGTTACTGCCTACTTTATTCATGTCACGCTCCCTTTTTATTAGATCAGATACGGTCTGCTGGACAGCGCTATTCTCACACACACACACACACACACACACACACACACACACATGCACCCAAGCGCACACACCCTGACCTGAATATCGGACTGTAAAGTAATTTTTTCGCTAGTAGACATTTCTAAACAGGTGATCCAGGACACTAGGACAGTTCGGTCAAGGTCCTTGCGCAGGTTTCATTAGTGTGTGTGTGTGTTGCGTGCATTTGTGAGTGAGAAAGTGACTTTTGATCGTTGTCACCATTTGACATCCCTACACTCCCCCCAACACACACACACACTCCCACATACACAAACAAATGCTACACATTCTCCATTCCCTAAAGCCACTCTGACTCCCTCTCTAAGATACAGCCCAAACACGCACAGACACACACACACACACACACATTGCCCCTAGGACAGCACCTCCCCTGCCTGTCCCTCCTCTCTCCCAGGCCACTTTACGCAGAGAAGAGAGATTGGAAACCCAAGCCAGCGCTTACACAACCTGCAGTCTGTCAGCAAGACAAAGAAAGAGACACAGAAAGGAAGAAGTCGAGCAGAGCCAAAAAGTGTGAACGCGCACGGCGGGTTCGTACGCGAAAGGGCGGGGTAAAACGCGGGCTGCCCGGGAGCATGCCGAGGGAATAGAACGCACTCGAGGTGGTGTGAAAGGAAAAAAAAACTGGCGAAGAGGAAAAAGTGTGTTTCGACAATGAGCATTGTGATGAAACCACGCTCTCGCTCCACCAGCTCTCTCAGACACTCAGAGGGCATATGGTAAAGTTGCTCCCTTCTTTTTTTTTTTTTTTTTTTTTTTATCGGTCATGAATGTCATTCATTTTTTGTTCTCAGTGATGTGTTTTCTGTAGTGGTTTTCTGCTCTAGCGGGGCTGATGCGTATTTGTCATTAGTATTCGTATCTCTCATCACCGCATGCTGTAAGTTCGTTTCCAAAGTTGGCTTTGCCATGTCGATCACTGCTCTCTGTAGAATGCTGCATAAAGCCTGGAGTCAGATTTCCCACTGTATGTGTATATTGAGTGTTTACAATATCTCATTGTGTGTGTGTGTGTGTGTGTGTATATGTACATGGCAGAAAACATAGCATTGCATAATCAGGATCATTAATCACAGTGATCACTAATCACAATCTCTCACTAATCCAAAGGTTTTTGGAAGGTTCATGGAGGGAAAACATGTTTTGTGGTATCTTTGTGCTTATGCCATGTTTGTCGTCTCTTCCACTCTCAACAAATCTGATACATTTACATTTTGGTCATTTGGCAGTCGCTTTTATCCAGAGCAAATTACAGTAACTATTTTTGTTAATTATCCAATTGAGCAGTTAAGAGGTCATGTCCCAGCAGTGACAGCTAGTTGATGCTGGAAGTTGAACCCTTAATCCCCTGATCAGCAGCACAACACCTTGACCACTGAGATGCCACTTCTTTATAATATACACGACTAGTCAGGCAAATGACTGTGGTGTAAGGGGAATAAAACACACCAAAATGTGCTCTCCTTGGAAATGCATTAATTGTAACACCAACCTCCAAATTGATTATTTTTCTATCTGATTACACCTCCATTATGCTTCATGTCCAGCATGTCCAACTGTGTGTATGATTGGGACTAGGGACTAATTGAAATCAGGCGCTTAAACTCACCTCACCTCACCAGATATCAATGTAGATGCTGCTTCTCGCTTCAGTCCTCCCCTCTCCTTCCCTCTCTCTTTTTCTCTCTCTGCACTGGTGGTGCGCAAGCAGCTCACGGCTTTGACCTGGAAACATGTAAGTGCGTGGCATCACACTCAAACGTCACTCCCTAGCCAGACTCTCTCTACCTCTTTCTCTCTCTCTCTCTCGCTCTCTTTTCTTTTGTTTTCTCGTTTTCCCTTTCGGCTATCTGGAAGCTAAGCCCTTCCGCTTGCCAACAATCTATCTGGGGACGACCTCTGCCAAAATGGGCCAAGGGCGCCCTTGTTTCTCTGCTGCCTTTTCCTCTCTAACTCTTCTTTTAGTCGATTTGAAAACCAGGGCCACTTGCAGCCCAATTAGACAACCCTGTAGTTCGTCGGTCACACTCGCCTGGGCCCTTTCCTACTATGTAAAGTTTCCAAACTTAGCACGCATGAAAGTGACAAGCACACCTGCCTTTCGGTATGGGTCATGTGTGACGCTACGGTCTGGGAATGACGTCTGATGAGGTAGATTAAGTGTCTAGGGTTTTGACTGTTTGATGAGGACGTCTTGGTGAGAGCGTTGAATCTTTTGATTTCTGCTAAAACGATTGACAATAAATCAAAAAGCTGAACAAAACTAAATGTATATTTCTAATAAGATTTCCAGATGAGCAAGCCAGAGGCAGTGACGGACTCCTCCGAGACAACCCAAGGAAGAAACTGTTAGAGACTTTAAATGGAACTGGGTAACACTGGGAAATCCAATAGGAATACATTATATTACTCTTCCTAATATTTAATACTGTGGTGATGTTCGGTAGGAGCATATTGCATGAAAGAGTGTTTAACAGTTGCTATTTTTCCATCACCCTGCTGTGTTAATGCACAAGTAGCGCATCAGAAACTGGCAAATTTCAGAATAAATAAATAAATCAATTAATTCTTTTTATTTGGGTGGTTTTTGACTTGGTAGATGGAAAACGCGCTTGCCGAATAAATTACCACGCAGCGAATAATAAACCCACGTGCCTAATCTGCGTCTCTGCTGGCAGTGTCCTTCCAGTTCCTTCATTACAACATAGCATCAATGTTGTCGATTGCAAGCTGCACTGCTAGGGCATTGATCACTTGCCCAATAGGTTTCAATTAAAGTCCTGTCTTCATTATGCTTGCTTTGTTGGTTACTCTGGGTAAATTCTGATCTAGCAAACATTAAACCCATGTGACTAATCAGCTGTTTCCACTCCATTTTTTTGGTTACTTGGTTACCAATACCACCATCAGCGGCTTGAACACTATTCGCTTTACATTAGAAGAGAAACACGGCTAGTGTTCATTATTCCAGGAGCACTTTTTGCATGTAGAAGAGATAAATACAACATCAACGGTTGAGAATACCTGCCCCATCATATAATGATTCATGTGTAACAACCGTTTAACAGGTTCAGTCTCTTGCTGCAGGAAAGTACTAGCTATGAAACCATACATTTGTCTTCTATATTTATATATATATATATATATATGTATATATATATCTATATATATATATATCTATATATATATATATATATATATATATATATCTATATAATATATATATATATATACGTTTTTATATATATTATATATATATATATATATATATATATATATATATATATATATATATATATATATATATATATATAGTATGGGTTTAAAGAGAGGCACCTTAAAACATTGCCCTGCATATATCTTTACACCGTCTTTTTATCAAAATAATCAAGCAGTAGTCCCTCTCAGATGATTAGGGCCCAGTCGCATCATCGAGCAGGAATCTGTGCTGAACTGAAGACCATCTGCTTTGTTTTTGGCTGACCTATGCGTTTGTAACTCTAGAGCCCAGCATTTGTGAGTAAATCCTCACCAGAGAGGATGTCAATAGGGAGCTATTCCACATAGTTCAGGCCCGCACTTGAAAGCGACCAGGGCTTAATAGGCAATAGGGAGAAAAGAAGGGCAAGAGTTCAACTTTAACTCTAGCTTCAAAAGCCACGGCCTTTAGATGGAAGAATGTCATCAGAAACTTTTTGTCCACGCTTGTCGTCCCATGTCATTTGTCACTTATTATCAATTTTAGTAGATCCTAGATTGCTAGGATCAATCCATTAATTGTCTTACAATGTGTTTTATGCTATTTTATTACAAGAAAACCTCATACATTATATCTATGTAATGTTGCCCAATGTCAGCAAAACCAGTTCTTGTCATCACAATCTGCCGTCTTCATCACTTTACTTTAAAGTTAATACGCTTAGAAACGACTTGTCATGGCGTCATTTTACTGTTGTAACTATTGTTAAATGTCAATGAACTCGAATACCGTGAAATACCTTAAATGATAGCAGCGCAAAATCTCTGGCTGGATTACAAATCTGTACCAAGGTGACTGACTTCAGCCTTTTTAGGTGAGGAATCTGCAAGCATGTTTTTGCACCGAGAGATTATAATTTGTCAGAAGACTTTATCCAGAGCACCATGCACATTATTCCTGGCTCTACATGTTCTTCTGGAAAATATCCTCCGACTGAAAGGGTGTGTGCCTTTGTGAATCTGTGTATCTGGAGGACTGGATGTCTTCAACAAAGGAGATTTCCTTAAAATATATAGGTTATAAAGTCATATCCATGTTTGGGTTTAAAATCAATTCCAATCCCAATAAAGTGTCTGTTCTGTTCTATTCTATGTCCACTTGGCAGTAGAAGTTTAAGATTTCATCCAAAATATTTTTTTGCTTTCTCAATTTGCAGTTTTGATGTGGACAATGGCACGTCTTCAGGAAGGAGTCCCCTGGATCCCATGACCAGTCCAGGGTCTGGCCTCATTCTTCAGGCCAACTTTCCACACAGCCAGAGGAGGGAGTCCTTCCTCTACCGCTCGGACAGCGACTATGACCTGTCGCCCAAGTCCATGTCCCGCAACTCGTCCATCGCCAGTGACATGTGAGTACTGGAGCCCGGGCATACGAACACTCATTTTTCTCCTTCACTCAGAAGACCATGTGGCCTGAAGCAATTCCTGGTTCCCTTTTTTTCGAAAATGAGCTATTTCCTGAAGTTAAAGGCTTCCTCGAGATGATTAGTGTGTGAGTGTTTAGCCTTTGCAACAGACAAGATAAAAGCAAAAAAGAGGAATTTGGATTTATTCACAAGTCTCACCCATGACACGTGTGAAAGACTACATATATATTGTTTTATCCATGTAAGATCTATAGGAAATTTTTTAACCGAACAAATTTTGTCCAGAGTAAAAAAAAAAAAAAAACACAGCTTTAGGGACACATGTTTTGGCTTGCACTTTATACTTATTGTTATAAAACACAAGGTTTTAGATCAGAGAGTATTAAAAGATCGAAATACAAATAGCTCAAACAGACCAAGTGTGTGCGTGTGTGTGTGTGTGTACGTGTGTACATGTACATGCGTACGTTCACTTGTGAGGACACGTGTAAGGCACATAACGCAATGTGTGATGTATATCACATGACTCTTTCTATGTTTGCCTTTCTGTGCTGCACTCACAAACACACATATAGACACACAGGAAGGTTGACACACACGCACCCATTTGTTATACTTGCAGTATGACAGTTAAGAGATGAGCAATCAGCTGTGGTTAATTCTTCTGAGAACGGTTTAGGAAGGGCATTTAAGGTCTTTGTTGTGAATGTAAAATGATTGTCTGTAGTTTATCATTTAGCTAAGCAGATACATGGCTTTTCATTTTTTATGGAGACTAATCAACATTATTAATTCAACTGTTACTGGTAATGTTTGTGTGAAAATAATTCGTTATGAATAATTAAATAATAACATCGCATTGATACAAAAAGTGGTCAAAACAGTCATCAATTCTTTACCCAAGTGTACATTTCAAGTTACTGTCCAGTTTTCCTAAATTCCATGCAAATAATCAGTTGTTCTAAACCGCAAACAATTGTAATTCTTTCTTAATCGTTAAGTAAATATTTAATCTTTTTAACTTTCAAGTAAATATACAGTCTATAAATTTTATGTAAATATTAAATCTTTCTGACTTCCATGTAAACATTCAGTCTTCCTGAATTCCATGTAAACAATGTCTTCCTAAATTCCATGTAAATATTCAGTCTTCCTAAATTCCAAGTAAATAATCAGTCCATGTAAAATTCTATGTAAATATTCAATCTTACTAAATTCCACGTAAATAATTAGTTTTTTTCTAAATTGCAGACAATTGTGTTGTGTTATGTAAATAATTAGTCTTTCTAACTTTCAAGTAAAATATACAATCATTTTAAATTGTATGTAAATAATACATTTTCCAGAATTCCATGTAAATATTCAGTCTTCCTAAATTCCATGTAAATAATCAGTCTTCCTAAATTCCATGTAAATAATCAGTCTTCCTAAATTCCAAGTAAATAATCAGTCTTCCTAAATTCCATGTAAATATTCAGTCTGCCTAAATTCCATGTAAATATTCAGTCTTCCTAAATTCCAAGTAAATAATCAGTCTTCCTAAATTCCATGTAAATATTCAGTCTGCCTAAATTCCATGTAAATATTCAGTCTGCCTAAATTCCATGTAAATATTCAGTCTTCCTAAATTCCATGTAAATATTCAGTCTTCCTAAATTCCAAGTAATCAGTTTTCCTAAATTCCATGTAAATATTCAGTCTGCCTAAATTCCATGTAAATATTCAGTCTTACTAAATTCCAAGTAATCAGTTTTATTCCTAAATTCCATGTAAATATTCAGTCTGCCTAAATTCCAAGTAATCAGTTTTCCTAAATTCCATGTAAATATTCAGTCTTCCTAAATTCCATGTAAATATTCAGTCTCCCTAAATTCCAAGTAATCAGTTTTCCTAAATTCCATGTAAATGATCAGTCTGCCTAAATTCCATGTAAATATTCAGTCTTACTAAATTCCATTCCTAAATTCCATGTAAATCAGTCTAAAGTCCTGCCTAATTCCATGTAAATTCCATGTAAATTCCATGTAAATAAATTCAGTCTTCCTAAATTCCATGTAAATATTCAGTCTCTAAATTGCCTAAATTCCAAGTATAATCAGTAATCAGTTCCTAAATTCCATGTAAATAATCAGTCTTCCTAAATTCCAAGTAATCAGTTTTCCTAAATTCCATGTAAATATTCAGTCTGCCTAAATTCCATGTAAATATTCAGTCTTCCTAAATTCCATGTAAATATTCAGTCTGCCTAAATTCCATGTAAATAATCAGTCTTCCTAAATTCCATGTAAATATTCAGTCTTACTAAATTCCATGTAAATATTCAGTCTTCCTAAATTCCATGTAAATATTCAGTCTGCCTAAATTCCAAGTAATCAGTTTTCCTAAATTCCATGTAAATATTCAGTCTGCCTAAATTCCATGTAAATATTCAGTCTTCCTAAATTCCATGTAAATATTCAGTCTTCCTAAATTCCATGTAAATAATCAGTCTTCCTAAATTCCATGTAAATATTCAGTCTTCCTAAATTCCATGTAATCAGTCTTCCTAAATTCCATGTAAATAATCAGTCTTCCTAAATTCCATGTAAATATTCAGTCTTCCTAAATTCCATGTAAATATTCAGTCTTCCTAAATCCCATGTAAATATTAAGTGAAAGAGAAACTAGACATAGCATGTGTGTAATGATTATATACCGTTGTGAAAGACTTTTCTGTTTGTTAATAAAGTTGCTCATCGTGTCACTTTATCAGCGTGACTGTCAATCTGACACACCACAAGCCGACAAAAGTCACAGAGCAATGACAAGTCTGTCTGTTGTGTATATCTGTGTGTGTCTATCTGTGCATTAATGTGTGTTGAGCGTGTGTGTGTGTGTATGATTCACGACCTGTGTCCTTATCGATAGGAATAACCATCTGCAGAGGCCAGGCCTGGTGTCTCGGCGCTCTGAGCCGGTTATTAGTGGAACGTAAGTGCTGGCTCTCCCAGAACGAATGCTCTCCCACGAACTGCATCGGCTTGCTTTCACTCTTAGACATGAGCATCATGGTCTCATGTGCATTGAGAACCCCGCTCACTTCTATCCCTCCCTCACCTTTAATGCACAGAATGAATGGGTACTAAATCACTGCAAAAGCTCACACACAGATTCTGGGCATTAAAACACATTAGATGCACAGGTTGTGAGGAAAATTGCATGAAGGAGATGAATTTAATTTGATCTCAAGTCTGGAATTCTCACTCATGGCATGATAGTGTGTGTGATGATAGTGTGTGTCTGAACGGATGAATATCTGTACGTGCGACAGTATCCATCCCTATTTATTTATTTATTTATTTTGCATCGTCCCTGCTCTGCATGTCACATCACAGATGTACTGATGACAAATTCCTCTAAACGTTCTTTCTGCTGTTAAACATGATTCAAAGAGCGATGCTTTTTCTTCAGTAAGTATGTCTAAGACTATTTTTGAAAAAAAAAAATAACGCTGTGATATGAACCAGCCTATTTAATGTATAAAAATATTTGTATATTAGGTGACGGAAAAATTCAAAAGTGATTAACAAAAAAAATGAGATAATGTAAACAAGTTAGTCTTACCGTAGGAATAACACAGCCTTTCTGCTATAATCATGGACGATGTTCGGAAATGCAGAAAATGTTACATGGTTTTTCAACCTAAATGTGTGTAAAGTCATGCTGATTTTACTATCAGGACCAGACATTATACTTCGGTGCACTGACGTTTGTTTGACAGTAGCTGAAGTCCTCTAACGTCTGGAAAACCACCGAAAAAGCTAACATGTCCGGATGATATTTCCTTTTCCCCAAATCGCTCTGCCTCTGCAGGTTCTGCATGTTAATGTATATGAGTATATTCGAGTCATAACAGTATACAGCATTTCCTATGTTAATGTTTGTGTTGTAGTTATTATCTAGTAGTAGATACTGTGAGCTTTATTATGTTTTATTGTCACTGTGTCCCAAATTGTTTTTCAAATGGTCAAGAAAACCAATCAAAAATTCATATCGAAAATGTATTTACCCTTAGTGTAAATTACACAAAAAAACCTGAGCATTTATTTATTCAAATACACCACGGCCACTGTGCAGCATGGTGGTGCAGCATCGGCATGCATTAGACCTTAAAGTCACATTCAGGTGGAAACATTTCTGAAATTATTGGAAAACTACTTGCCAAGTTTGGGAAGGTCCTCCTTGTGCCACCAAATTAGCTCAGCCTTTTAAAGCATGGACTGCACAAGGCTTTATGGATCCAACTTGTTTGTCCGATCAATTCAATTGGAGGTTCAATTTGAATTAAGTCCGATGAATTGAAGACCAAGTCATCACCTTAACATTTTGCAGGGTGGCAGGAAACATTATCTTGCTAAAAGGGGCCACTGATAGACGGAATACGGTTACAACAGAAGGGTCTGCAACAATGTTTAGCTAGGCAGTGTGTATGTGATATGATTCTTTATGGTCTTAATGGTAAGTCTATAATCTACTTTGAAATTCCTCAAATGTCACAGCTGAGTGTGTCGTATACATCGGACAATCGGACAGCAGTCGGTGGACGCAACGTCTGAAACGGAAACGACCCTCACGTTTCTCACATTAGTTTAGATGCTATTGCTCAAAGATCTGACTGTTTACTTGCTTGCAATAACTGCGGACAAATAAAGTGATTAAAAATAGATCATAATGACCAATTGGAAGGTCAGCATAATCTATTTTTAATCATTATACATGTCTGCGGTAATTGTGGACATTTAACAACAAATAAGGCCTGAAATGGTTTATTTTGTCACTCGAGTCAAATGTATTATAATGCATGCTTTTCTGTTTTGTTTGGTGCTAATCACCTCCGGATTGTTTACACTCGAATAAGCTGTGGTCTTGAGCTATGTTTGGAACAGCTTATTGCGCCACATCCCATATCTCCCGTAGTCGTCTGTAAGCATGTGACACACTCCACACTCCTTCCACTGACCTTTCACTTCGCCTGCACGTTAGAGATATAGTGTTGAGCGAGCTAATCAAGAAGCGCACATACGCACAAGTTCGCACACATGCACATGACGACAGCGGTAGGTCGGATCGCAGGACTATTCGTAGTAATCTCTAAACGAGCGACTCCATCCATGCGGGTCATATGCCGTTTCTTCAGCGAACCCAATGACAGACGCCGGTATGTTTTGTTTTTTTTTTGCTGCTGTTCCAGATGTGGATATTTTTCGCTTTGTTTGCAAACAGTGCAGCGCTGTGGATTCCTTTACCTCTGTTTGCCTGCAAGCCACCAAGTCTAAGGCTTAATGAGGTCCTGAGTGCATGAAAACCGCAGCGCTCCGCTGCCGATCTGAGCATGCCACACACTGTGCCGAATAAAGTAACCTGTTGCTTATGTAAATTTACAGATTGTCCAAACAATATCGTTTCAATAAGATTCAAAAGAACACAATTACATAATCATGTTTATCGAAAGTATCAACAGCAGCGATCAATTTGTATGCAAAAGTTTGTGCACCCCATAGAGAAAAAAAAAATACACATGCGAATGATCTATTAAATGAACGTTAATACTGCAGCAAGGAAAATCTATACTACTAGCAATAGTGGCATGTGCAGAAGTTTGGACACCCTGCTACTTCTTTGCTTGCGAATGCCTTTGGTAGTCAGCTAGAAAAAAAGACTTCTTTATTTTTTTATATTTTTTAATTATTATTTTTTTTAAACATTCATAATCATGTAGAAGAACGTGTTTCGTATAAATATATTCCTCGGACATGTATGGCGTATAGCGTATGACTCTAGGACCAAATAAAATTTCTCTCACTATAGAATTTAGCTCTATACAACATTTGTATGCGTTTTTAATCGTTTAGATGATTGGGTCAGGGCTGTAGTGTAAATCATGTAGGGTTTTACAGTTTGGGAATGAGAGGCACAGAAGGCGGCAGAGAAATCGCTGTTCTTTCTTGACTTGTTGGTGGATGTATTTAGCCCTGACCTTTCGGAGTATAAATGTCTCCAGCGTGACCGTGAGCTTGAAACACACTTAGCCATGCCAGGACAGAGGGACACCGAAGCAGCATGCACAGTTACAAGCACTTGGCATACACATGGTGTTCTACACACCGATTCATATTTTTTAAATACACTGTATGGGTCATATTGTCCCTCTCATCCCACATCACTTTGATATTAACAATTAAATATTCAAGTTAAAATATTGAAAAATGCGCCATGTCGCTAAGTTGGAAGTTTTTGTACAAACCGTGACCTCCACGCTTATTGACACCTTCTATATAAAGATGCAATAATCTTTTTTCCCCAAAGAAACAATACACACAGTAATTCAAAAGTGTCTAAATGATGCTCTAAATATGCTCACTGTCCTCATGCCTATTTCCATTGTGGTAGGAAAGAGTAGCCTGTAATAAAATAAAATAAAAATGCTCCATGGAAACGCCTCAATTGGATTAAAAACGCCTAATCCGCCTCAAATTCAAGACTTGTTGAATAAACCATTTCACAACCCGATTAAACAAAAATTCCTTTATGTAAGCAACTCAGTCCGGTCACCTTGAGTATATTGCGTTCCAGTAATTTCCAATAAAATTTTGGGGAAAAAATGCTTTGTCAGGTGAAAATTTCGCTCTCTAACAAACTCTCACCTTTCGTCACTATATTCACAGGATTCCCCCTACTTGAAAGAGGGAGGGAGCAGAAAATCGATGACTTGTCGTGAAGCACCGCTATAGAAAAGCTCTGCTTTTTGCACAAAATATTTCATCAACAGCGCATACCTGCGCAGTCAATCGCCTCGAAGCAACAACGTCTATTGCTAGCACGACTCAGCGACTCAGGTCACCTTTACAGGGATACAAACACGACAATTCATAGAGTGAAAAACGAGCTGTGCGCATGTGACAATATTATTTCAACTGATGGGTGTAAACACCGGTTCGGAATGGATCACGTCTCAGCCAGAATCTTGATATAATGTTTTCTTAAGCATCACGTATTTTTGCACGTTTAATCGGAATAATCTCGGTCGGAGTTGCAATATAAACAGGGGTGGTTTACCTGCATGGATCTGCTATTGGAGACAGTTTAAATACTATGAAGCAATAATCAGGGACATATTAAAGCGTCCGACTGAAAACTTTCTACATGTCCGGTTTTGATTAGACCGTAGACACCAAGTTTTACATTTTCATTAAAAAAAAGATCTACATCATTTTTGTACTAGAAGAAAAAAAAGCCTTTTATAAGATTATCAATCAAACTTTGTAGGCATTTATAATTAGACCTGGATGCTTTGGGGCTGTTTTGTGGCCGGTGGTTTAGATGGGCTTTTATGAAGTCTGTTGGCTTCTTGAAGTTGGTTGCATCTGCCAGAAGTTGCAGTGTCCTGTGTTTATAGAGGGATTTAGCTAATTTAACAATTTTATCCGGTCTGACCCGAAGAGGTCGCTCCAGAAATAAAAATCAGAATACAAAAGGTCAAAAATACCTCTTTAAGTTGCCTCAACTTATATCTGTGTCTCTCGTTGAAAAATGTCCCTCGTCTCTACATCCTACAATTAACATTCACCTGCAATAAACACGTTCATATTTAGAAATGCCTGAGCAGCACCCCATTCTTCCTGTTTTGGACTTGTCACACAGATAAACCATATCGTCCAAGCAAAGTCAAATAGCAGCTGGAGCTGTTCTTTAATATCTTATCCTCTCTTTATTTTACAAATCAATTGATATGGTTCTTTTGTGGTGACAAAAAAAATGCATGCAGCATTTTAGACATTACACCATACATGAGGAACATGAATATCTCCTCCTCTTCCACGAGTCGATATAGAAAAAGCTGAGACAGTGTCAATGTACCGAACCGCTGACTGACTTCCTGTATCCACTTTCTTACAGTCATGGGGACGACCTGATTGTAACGCCGTTTGCTCAGGTTAGTGTCCTTCAGCTTCTTCATCAATTCAACACAGGGGGGAAAAGTCACCAACATTATGATGCAATGATTTTTTTTCTAGAACAGCACATCCCACAGCAGTTTGTCAGCAATTACACTGTATTTATTTATTCGTAAAGGAAACCTAGCACTTTAAACAAAAATCAAACAACCAATCAGAATGCAGAATACTGCTGAATTATGTTAATTTATTAACATAACATATATGTAAATTTAAATTACTTGGAGTGTAAATGGGTGTAAAACGAGTGTAATATTGTGGTTTTGTTCTGAGGTTACGTAATCGCCGATCATGTCATACTGGTCAAACTGTTTGTGCATTCTACCCCCCCCCCCCTTTTTTTTTTTTTGTGGTAGGTACTGGCCAGTTTAAGAACAGTCCGGAACAATTTTGCAGCATTAACCAACTTGCAGCAGGAAAGATCCACGAATAAGTGAGTGCAGTGATAACAATGTTTTATATTATATATGAAATTCATTTTTGAATGAATGTATGTGCTGTTTTTTTTTTTGTTTGTTTTTTATAGACGAAACGGCACATGCATTCATAATTTCAAGTGGTAGCGTAGTGGTTAATGTGCTGGATCCGCAAATCATCCGTTGAATTTCCAGAATCATAGCTGCCATTGCTGGGCCCCTGAGCGAAAAAAAAAAATCAGATGGATAAAGGTGTCCGCAAAATGCTTTAAATCTAAATGTAAAATCAAGTGATTTCTCCTTCTTTGGTCATTTTGCAGGAGGGCCCCCATGTGTAACCCGCCTCCTCTCCCAAAAGCCTCCTTCACAGGTAATATCTTATTTTGTATGGTACAAATGTGACTGTCTGAGTAAATGGTGTATTAACCATTGCAGGACCAGTTATCATTTACTTGTAGAATAAACAGTAAACATCTCTATAGACACCATATTGTTCTACAGAAATATGAGAGGAAAAGCTGAGATTTCTCAAGCAGCTCGCTTAAAGATAAAAAGATGCCTTTGTGAGGAATCTGGCAGTTTTCCACCAGTAGAGGGAGACAACCAACCACTTTGTGGCTCACACTTTGTCAAAATTGTAGGGATGTAATATTGTAATCGTTTTCGATTAAAAACCTGACTAGATAAAAAAGAAGCAATTAGGATAAGGTGAGAATGCAAACTCACCTGTTTTAAGGCAGCTGTGTGTTCTAACGTACACACTTTGGCCCAGCAACTGATGGATTTTTATTGGACGAAAGCATGTTAGCGCCTCGCTTAGACACACAACAACGTTTCTGCTTCCCTCCTAAATAATGAATGATGTTATTATTTGCACTGGGAATGGCTGAATTCAGCATGTAATAGCATGCGTTTTATAAGCCCAGGGCTGTTTAGAGCCTTTTATACTAGATTGGCATCTGTATTTAGAATAATACCGTAGCACCGTTCACACACCCTAGCTCAGTCAGCGCTTAGCTGGACTCGGTGACACATGCCAATACCGATTGATTTGTTGTATTATGAGCCAAGCTTTAAATAGCACCTGCTAAAAATAGCAAGGTTTTGCCCTATGCTTGGCAATGCTGCACTGGAAAGGTGAACGGAATAAGAACTAGGGGAGATGAGTGAGAGAGAGAGCGAAAGCGGATAAGACTGTGGAGAATGATGTCATCTGATTTCTGACGTCACTCGGCAGTGTCCTTCAGGGACACAGAGAAGCCAGTTTCCACGAAGCTTGCCTCTTTCCCACTGCTTTCTTGGACATGTCCTGTATACGTGTGTGCGCGCCACGGATTGCGGTGACATGCTGTGGGATAGTGTGAGGACGTGCCATCCGGTTGGCACAATGGCCACAGATTCCATGTGTTTCTTGAGTCATGGAATTTCTCACTGTGAAACATTGCCATCCTACCGTAGGACTCTAGGACCTACTGCAGGGAATGAGTTCATGAACGCAGCACTACAGCTCTTAGTCAAAAGGTGTATCTGGCGGCACCGCCGGCATTTAACAGCCTCGCTGTGAAAGAAAGTAGGATGACATCACAGGATTATACAGGATGTTGGAAAAACCGCAAAGGTGTTGCATTTAATCGACTCAAATGTGAATGGTAAAAAGGACGATTATATCAGAGAGAGAGAGAGAGAGAGAGAGAGAGATGAAAATGTATGTTATGATGGCATTAATTTGAGTTATTTTTATTTTAGGAGCTCTACGTCACCTTGCAGCCTTCGGGGGTTTTTGTTTAAAGCCACACTGTTTTGTCTTGTGAGATGGTGAGGGAACAAATGTTAAAACATAACCTGATGCATCATGAATAACTGTGGCACAATGATCTATTTCCAGTCGCAGTGCAGTCTGAGGATTTTCCCGTATGTTTAAAGCATTAGTACATTTAGTGGGCAATTTTTTTCCTGCCTGGTTGTAGTGCGGTGATGACACGTCTGTGACACACTCGTGCCGAATCTGACCCAACGACACTGGCGTAGGCTGTCGAATGAAGCTTTTATACGAGAAAAACACGTTTCAGAGCTTTTCCTTCTCTCCCAGCCGATTCCGTAGAATCCAGTCCAGGGTTTGGAGCTGACTTGGAGCAGCCTCAGAGCGTTGCACTAAACATGAGAAGAATGCCATTGACGTCAGAGGAGACGCTGTCAGCAAGGACAGTGGTCCCCTCTGCTTGCAGACTCTCCGGAGCGATTGCACAGCCTTTGAACAGGGGGGGATGAGCCGAGAACGGGGTGAAAGTGACATGGCATTTATAGACCCCTAACATGGCTCCTTTCTTTCTCTCTCTCATTCATGATGAGTTCCACCCCTGAATAGCAAATGTTTTTTAGCACAAAAGGTAATTGCGTCAGATCTCGTATAAGATATTGATCATTGACTTATTAAAGGACAGAGTGAACGCTCTCAAAGCAGCATTTTTCTTTTGCTCATCATTGCTGTATGGAAAGCTCATCCTAAAGGTTGTAACTGCACAAACGGTATATCTAGTGCTGTGATTATGTTTACTTTTATTATGCAGCCTTCTTAAATCCAGCAGATCGAAGTCTGCTTCCCTGCTGACAGCTTGTAGCTCGCAGCGTTACTCGACTCCAGCCCAGAACTCCAGTGCAGCTTTTCTTTTTCTTCCTGTGTCGTGCTCTCCAGCTCTTTAGGCTCGGGCTTTCACAGGAAACCGACTGTGTTCTGTGTAAAGCAAAGCTTCTTTAAGTCACGCAGCCACAATGAGTTGTCGCTCAGCTTTTACTAGTTCGATGGTTGTTGTTTTTTGATGTCAGCTTAGATATCAGCTTGTTGATTTAACCCCCATTCAGAGGAGAGACGCTGATCACTGTGCTTTATATAGGGGTCTGGAAAGGAGGTGCAAGAAAGAGTGAGCTCTGCTTTCTGCTCTACTCCTTTTTTTTTTTTTTTTTAAGGAAGAAGTGCATGACTGGAGGGCAAAAGCCTTCCTTTTAAAATTCTCCTCCTCCTCCTCCTCCTCCAGATCACCACCCTCACCTGATGGACCACTACTGGAGCCTGGCGCCGATCGTGTGTTGGGATGCAGAATTGTTGTCTTAGTCAGTGACGCGTCCGGTTCTGGATTTTGTGCGTGCGGGCAGTGTGATTTTGCATAGTTTAAGCATGGTGTGCCATTGCTCTCCAGGACAGGATCTGTGCGCTGCTGGACTAGTGTAACTCGTTTTTTCTTATTCATCTGGATATTTCTCCACTCCTCTGGACTAAATGGAAGGGGTTCCCTGGTTTAGGAGTTTAGATTTGATTTTTCATCCATTCTTTTACTTGCCGGAGACTTTTGGTTTCGTTGCAGCATGAAGAGTCACCCGCGCGTGCTATCCGGACAGCGCGGCATGGCCGGGTACGAGACCTCGGCTAGCCCCGTGAAACGCCTCAAAACTGACCACCCCCTCCCTTCCTGTCTTCCCCCAGAGGAGGCCTACCAGAAGCTGGCCACCGAAACGCTGGAGGAGCTCGACTGGTGCCTGGACCAGCTGGAGACTCTGCAGACCCGCCACTCTGTCAGCGAGATGGCCTCCAACAAGGTAAGTAAGCCTTCAAGCTTTCACCGTTGACTGTGCATATCGTACACTTGTTTTTAAGGTCGCCCAATAAATTGCCCGGGTACCCCTAACGGGTCAAGTCACGCTGGTTCGTATTATTACTTGTAACGTACACGACAGATAGACGGGCATTCCGGTGCCATGCTGAATCATGACAGGCAGTAAGAGTCTTAGGGCTTTTTGTATTACAGCAATTTGATCCGCACCGGAAAACAAGAAAATGGACTTATAAATAGAGTGTGTAATTGCACATGTGCTGTTTTACTGGTCAGAGCAAGCGGCTTTTAAAGTAGGTTTAGCAGTGGCTGGGACCTCCGAGCGTCCGAACCAAGATGGCCACCCAAGGGATGCGCTGTCTGGGAAATGTACACAAACCACACGTTACCACATGTCAGGCATGGGCAGGATTCTCCATCCCAATGCTCCAGGGCTCATCATCCTCATCAGCGGTCATGACACTCTCGTTCTGGACACCCCCCCCCCTCTCTCTTTCTCTCTATCTGCTCTGTTAACCGCACAGTGTCTCAGATCAATGATAGTGTGGGTGATTGTGATGCTATGTGAGTATGGCTGACTATCTGTAGCTCATCAACACGCGTTAACGTGCGTGCGCCGGTTTGTACGCATGAAAGATTCTTACGCTCTCGTTGTCATTTGCATCATATCTTCGAAGGTGGCTTCTCTGGAAGTCGGATTGCAGCGAATGTGGATGTTTACAGCGCTCCGGCTGTTGATGCGGCGTTCCGCTTCGGCTGTGGTCACGCCGGACCCGAGGGTTGCATTGTGCTCGTGTTTTGATAGTAGATGGATATAAATTTAACACCAATGGGATATTTATATTTACTGCGGTTAATGTCAGACAGGAATGAGGAATTACCATCTATTATGCTGAAGGTCATGCATCTGCTTTCTGACCACACCATAAGTTGAATTGTTGAAAAGAACACGGTGACGCGGTCACCTTTTATTTTAATATTATATACAGTAGCAGTGTAGCGTTCAACCTCATCGACTATAAAGCACAGCATTCGATGGAAACCAGGTTGTCTAATGTTTCTTTTAACACAAAGCTTTGTTTAACTAACCAGGCGCAAACCTAAGGCTTTCTAGGAACACATAAGCTGTTTATGCTCCCTCGGCCAGATACATTCTAGGAAATATAGCGTTCCCTGAAACGTATGGCCTTTTAGAGCCTCTAGTGCCCGCACACATACAGAAATGTCCCGTAGTCCTCTTTCACCCTCTTCTTTCTTTTTCCTCTCTCTACTTCTCCTAATTCCCAAGTTCTAGTTCACATTTTTTCATTGCCATCAATGACCAAGTGTACATTTTCTTGGTTCCCATAAATTTATACGTAATAATCTTTTTTACTTTTTACTACCTGTCCTATATCCTAGATACATAAATCCTAGTTCCATAATTTACACCTCCACGTTTCTTAATGTTTTTCTAACTAGTTTTCCTATTTTCTTTCTATTATACTTTATAGATACCAATACTCACAATGTTATATGAAATGTATACAGCCTAGCCTCCATAATTAACACTTAATAGTTATTAATAGTTTCATTTTTCCTGCATAGTTCTTCTGTTTTTTCTTTTATTTATTCCTTGCATTTTTCACTAATTTATACGTCCTGACGCTCGAAATGTTCACTTCCTAGTTTCCATGATTTACACTTACCAAATCTAAAATCCGCTATTTTACTTTTATTTATTGTAGTTCTTTTCCTTAATTCTTTTCTTTACGTTTCCAAAATAGAATGGAAACTTTCAGCTCTGTTTTCATGGTCCACCCACTTTGGGTTACTTTGGGTCTTGCCTTTTACCTCAATGAGGGAAAAGTAGCGCTCATACTTCCAGTTTGTGAAAGCCAGCTTAAACTGGAATCGCTCGGAAAGTGTGTACTTACTAATGTAGTAAATGGAGTATGCGATTTGTGCAGTTTACCGTGCATGCTCATGTGTAAACGCCTGACTACTTGGACGGAAATTTACCTAAGCCAAACATCATCAGTTATTTCGTTATCCTCCAACCTCAACACACACACCAATCATGATCGGTTATGTGTCCCGACTCACCACACACACACCAGAGGAAGAAGGACTTTGCAGATCATATGGCTGAGAGAGTCTAGTTGGATTAAAACCACTTCAATGAGTTTAATTAGGGTAACGTTTAATTGCATTTTTTTGTCATTTTAACAGTAATTCATTCGATTATTGTTACTCACACTTTATTTATAAGGTCGTTATTTTATTCGTATTCATCTGAAAACACGTAGTATGTACTTATAATTATATTTTTGCTATATAAAACTGATGAAAATATTTTTGCTTTAAACTTAATTATAATTAAATACATTTTATGAAGGTTTTTTTTTTTTAATTTTTTTTATGTTTAACAAAACAGAATAATGCTACAATTCAGTATTTGACTTTTTTTTTTTTTTTTTGCCATACTGGTTTTAATACCTGGATGGTTTAGTCTGTTTCTGTGTGTTTTTGGGGGCTCTAAATGCCGTTACCTAAAAGCATTTTCATTGTCAACTTAGCACAGCAGCTCTGGACCAATCAAAAGCACGGCTGCTCCTTGGCCCCTCCTCCTCCTCCTCCTCCTCCTCCTCTCCTTTCTGTTTTGTATCTGTCCTTAAGCACATGCCTCTGAAACGCTGGAATCAGCCAAGTGCACTGCATGCTGATTAACTGAATACCTACACACACACACACACACACACACACATGAACTGCAACAAACACACCAGTTCAGTCACCGACGAGGCCTAAGCATGATCCTTCATGCTCACAGTTGCTATGGAAACACAACAAACCGAGCCACCGGTAAAGTCAGGGGGCCAGACCGAGAGAAAACACAGTGTGTGTGCGAGAGAGAAAGAGGACTGGATCTTCTGTCTCTTCTTCCTACACATCTATTCACGTAAATGAGTATAAATGAGTATGATTTACAATAACAGGTTTATAATAAGATGCAGAAGAAGGAAGGCGGTTGGTTTTGGTGGGATGATTCAGGGAACGTATGACTCAAAATCAAGATACACGCACACACACACGCGCGCGCGCACACACACACACACACACACACACACACACACACACACTGTATACGGATAGCCCTTTTCGGAGCTGCTGGGACTCCCGGAGTCTGCTTGTGCCAGGAAAGATATTTGATAACATCTTAGTCGTTGCCCATTTCAGCATTTTGCACCAGACTGTACACACGCCCGAGTAGACGACTGTAAACTCGAACCTGTGCAATTAATAAATAAAATAATTAAAAAAATGGTAAAAATAAATTCTTATAATAATGTTATAGCAATATAATAACAGTTAACAAATGATACACGATCAAAACCCTTTCCGTCTCGGGGTTTATCGTCTGATTTCTAAGGTTAGGCTGCAGTTTAACTTCCCGACTAAGAAGTCCGGCATCATTATCATCTCGTGAGAGACACCTAATAGACGATTGAGTCTATAAACAAACCCGAAACGTCTTTCTCCTCTGCTCCGAGGTCCACTTTTCACCGCAGGGAGGATTATATTCGGTCGCTGCATCATCACAACCGATCGATTTTCACAACCGGAGGAAAGTGAAACTTTCCAAACTGTCCAAGTCAAAGTAATTACAGCTATAGGTGAAAATAACACCCAAGTGCTGTCCTATATTTACTTTAAATGTAACAGGGTATTTTTTAGGCTTGTATTTGTACATAAGTGTGAAAATGACAAATGCAAATATTCTTTGTAGCATAGAAATTCAGGACAATTGTATTATGATAAATGTGGTATATTTTTTTGCTATTATTTTGTTGTTGTTTTATTTTAAAGAGACCCTGAGTTGGTTATTTGTCTCTGAGCTGTTTCGCTGTTCCGTTTTACTTTATTTCACCACATTGCCACACCCTGCGGATTATGAAGCCGGTGGCTTCTTTGTGCCTGGATACAAACCCAAAGCTGCAGAAAAGCAAAACTAAGCTAGAAGAAGCACAGAGTACAGCCAAAAAAGAGAAAGAGATGACCGCAGACCACTCCTCCTTCCAGGACTGTGGCTGAGTGTTGAGAGGCGTTCGGGTGCCGCACACACACTCTGTGGTGCAGGAGTTGCTGCCACTCCGCTGCTTCACTTCAGAGACTTAACCACAAGGAAGGAAAAGCCAAGCCACGGAGTTCTCAAAGACGCCGCCGATGGCTTTAATCAAAGCCACCCGAGCTCCGGATGAGTCCAGAGCCTCAGCCAGCTTCAAAAAAACACCACACTCCCCTTTGCAGAGAGACCACAGAAAACCTGGTGCCCTTTCAAAAACGGCCAGCGCAAAGCCAACGTGCAGCACCAGCGTGGTATTACTTACCGTCGGCCTCTGCATCGAAAGGCTCCGCGTGCAGCCGATTATGAGAAACCTTAGGCAAAAGTGGAAGCGATTGGAAAATCGGTTCCGTCGGGCCCGATTTCGGCAAAATGCCCGATGTGCGTTTTAATTAACGATTATTATTCGCGCTGGCAAAAGCACAGCCGAATCCTGACTGATCCCTTTTCATTTCGTTTTGTGGAAGTAAAACATGTCATTATAATATTCAACTTCTAGTCTGTTTACAATATGCACATAAAATAAGCCAGATGTGCACGGGTCTTCCCACGTGTGTTGTAAACTCAGTGACGAGATAAAAGCGACCCCGGGGCGCGTGCCCCATCGGGCCGGCTGCTTATTTCTAGCGCTTAATAGACCGCTTGATCAAACTTGATACATTTAGTAGATATTCATGTACAGGGAATGCAGTTTTTGTTTACTTTTTGAGATACGACCATTACCCAGCATGGTGATGACCATGTGATTAAAAAAAAAACATGGCGAGCGGTCGGTAATTATCCATCTACAAACTTCGTCTGTACCCGATAACATCCCTGTGGCGGCAGGGAAACAAAATGTATCCTGTTGCGCACAAAACCCCTCCTGTCTGAAAAGCTTAGTGTCAAGGTGTGTGTCCTCTGTCTGCTCACAGAGGAGTTCTAACTAATCCCTTACGCTCCTGCGTACGCGCTTGGCATCCTGCCCGTCCTTGTGAACGCTTTTAATTTTGTTCAAAATTACGTATAAAAGTGTGTGAGTAAAGCTAATCGAGTGTTTGTTGTTCATTTTATTTTATCCACACTTTTTTTGTTTCGTTCGATAGTTTAAATGTTATTTTTTTCTGTAAAGGTGACTTCAGTACACCAAAAGAGTCCACTTTTGCCCAGCAACAGTACCAGACTCCACTGCCGATGTCTTGTTTCACGTCTGACCCTTTTTTCTTTCGACATCACTCACTCTCCTCGTTTATCTGATGTTTGATATTTATGTCTTTACGGTTTCGCCGTCCGCCGCTCCTTACAAGCACATTACGCGCGCGCTTTGCATACAGGACCTACAGTGACGCAAACGCTCATATAAGAGGTGTGTGTTTTCAGCGAAGCACTAGCCACACTGTACTATGCAGCATTCAGCCACATATTCAAATAGGTCAAAGTTGGTTCAATAAAGCTAGCTGACCTAATAAAGGGCCTTGTGTTAGCTTCTTTTGTTTATCAAATGAACTCAATGATGATGCGCACATAAAAGATTTGCGCTAGGTTAAATGAATTCCAGGTAGAGGCTTTGCTATCTCCATATGAATGCGCTGTCGGGATTATCGCTTCGCTTTCATCACGCCGGCCTCTAATAGCGAACGAGAGTCGGATGTGTTCCGTTCATTCGGCTTTGAAATGTCAGGAGATCAGCAGCAAGAGAAAGCTTTAGTAGCACGTATAAAAAACCAGGCCACATGGAAAAAAAAAACAAAAAACAAAATTTTTTGGAGGAAATGTCACAGTCTGCAGAGTATTTACAGCTCACGGGTAATTACGTTGGTATACGGGGTTTGATTTAAGAGATATGATGAGATAATGGTAATAGCTGTCCTTAAGGCTTGTACTCTCTCTCCCATCAGCATGCCTTAACCACTCCATCCCCCGGCTGTAATCAGTGGTGATTGGCTGGTCGGTGGGTTCAGGCTGCATCCAATACGAGTGCAGTCCCTTATTTGGAAGGTCTGATGATTTTTTTTTTTTTTTTTTTTTTTTTTTTTCTCCCTCCTCACCAACACACCATCCTCCGTCTCCTGCCATTTTTTTTCACGACATTAGCGAGAACACACGATCAACCTGCTCTTCACGGGCTAGGATTTTTTTTTATCTTATCGAAAGTCGGCTGATGCCTTTTTGGAGATTTTTTAATTGTATTTATTTTTTGACCGAGATATAATGAACAAAAGCTGATGTACAGATTTTTCAAATTCTTTCTATGTGTCCGGGCTGGTTGCAAAAATGCCTGAAGCTAATTATTTGCTCTCTGTCTCTTTGGGATATATAAAGGTATGGCATATTGATTCTTTCGAGAAACGTCACCCTGCGTCTCTTAGATTTATCCTGCTTGAGGATCGGCTTTGGTAGCTTTAAAAGAATCTAGAGAGTGTTGATGATGTCTTTAACGTTGGGGTTTCACAGAGGGGGAAAAAACCTGTGAACAATGAATCTGTAAATTGTACAGCTTAATGTATATCGTGTTCTTTTCATAGGGTTTTATACAGAATCATTTCCTTTTTTACTTGACTGCTCTTAAAAGACGGAAAAATCTATGAACTTATCTAACATTAGTGTTAATTTCAGAATAATAAATTGATTTCTAAAATTATGTGTGTTATATATTTCTGAATATAATGCCCTGCAGTGATTTATTCAAAAGGTGAAATTATTTTATATTAATGTTTTATTCTGAGATGATGAAAATATGGCTGCCTCGTTTGTTTTTCTTCAGTAACCACTTTATCTGGTTTGCAGCGGATCCGGAGTTTGTGCGCACACGATTTTAAAACACGCAAAATTCCACAAAATTGAACAACTGCTCTTCGGTAGAAAGATCAGTGGATGGATGGGTGGATGAATGGATAGACGGGTGGACGGATAGATAGATCGGCCACTCGGCCACTGTCGGGTCCCCGAGCAGAAGCATTAACCCTTTTTGCTCCAGGGGCGCTGTATCATAGCTAACCCTGCGCTCCGACCTCAACTTTCTAAGACAGGATATGCGAAAAAACAAATGTCAACGTGCTGTAGAGTATACGTGACAAAGACATTTACGATCGATAGATAGACAGACAGATAGATTTTCCGTGTCGTCCCTGATTAAATGTCTCTTTTTATGTTTGTTGCTCCAGTTCAAGAGGATGCTGAACAGGGAGCTCACCCACCTGTCTGAGATGAGCCGATCTGGAAACCAGGTCTCCGAGTTCATCTCCAGCACCTTCTTAGGTAAACCGCGCCGACTTCGTCGGGTCCCGAAGCGCTTACGCCTTTAATATCTATAGAATAGAAACTTGGCTGAGGAAAACGGCAATACGAAGTTATCTAACGGTGCGCCGATTGCGCCGCCCTCTCTGGTCTCACTCACAGACAAGCAGCACGACGTGGAGATGCCTTCGCTTCACACTCAGAAAGAGAAGGAGAAGAAAAAAAAGCCCATGTCACAGATAAGTGGTGTGAAGAAGCTAATGCACAGCACCAGCCTGACCAACTCAAACATCCCACGCTTCGGGGTCAAAACGGATACGGAGGATTCTTTAGCCAAGGTGAGATATGTAGAGGGTTTGTTAGCCTTTTGTTTCAATGAGTTCTGATTGAGGATCTTTGTAGGAAGGGGCGCTATTTTATTACAAAAAGCATAAAATGACTTTATTTTTATCCCATTTAGGAATTGGAGGACGTAAACAAATGGGGCCTTAATGTATTCAGAGTCACTGAGTTTTCTGGAAACAGGCCATTAACAGTGATGATGTACACAATCTTTCAGGTAAAAAAAAAAAAAATCCACTTCCTCGATTTTTATTGTTAGAATTTTACAATCTAACGTAACTGTTAATATTTGTCTTCCACCAGGAGCGAGACTTGCTAAAGACATTTAAAATCCCATTAGACACTTTTATAACCTACCTGATGACCTTAGAAGACCATTACCACGCAGACGTGGCATATCATAACAATATTCATGCCGCGGACGTAACGCAGTCCACGCACGTGCTGCTCTCCACGCCTGCTCTAGAGGTAAACGGGCCAAGAGCAAGCCTTGTTTCGAGCGGTCGTTCACATGAAAAAAAGAATCAGATGAACGTGAGAACTTGTCGAAAACGTAAGTGAAACGGTGTTTCTAATTCTGGGTTTTACACATCCTACAGGCCGTTTTCACAGACCTCGAAATTCTTGCTGCCATTTTTGCCAGCGCTATTCATGACGTCGACCACCCGGGTGTCTCGAATCAGTTCCTCATTAACACCAGTGAGTATTTTTTTTTCCTATCGCTGACACAAATATATATATATATATATATTTGGTTTTTTTTTCCAAGCCTTTAATTTTTGCATGAGACAAGGCTTACTGGCATCCGTGTTATTTTTAAAGTCTCAGGAAGTGACTTTTAATGAGAATCAGCAACCCCTTGTGTTAAAATCTCAGGTTCTGTCCGGCTTCTGATTTCTGCCCAAACCATTTTTTTAACAAGGTTTAGTAGAGCTCTCGTAATTGCTGACAGTGAAACAGCTATTTAGCCCCATGGCCCCCCCCACACACACACACGTGCACACCAGGACATATGACATAATCCTAAAGACATTGAGTGTCATGATGTACATTCTAGGAAATTTCCATAAGTGATTAAAAATGATATAGAACACTCCGAATGCCCGGGATGACTGTGTACTCTTTGTAATCAGTGCCGTGAACGTGTGTGTATGTATATGTGTATATATATATATATATATGCGTGCGTTTGTGTGTGTAGACTCTGAGTTGGCCCTCATGTACAATGACTCATCAGTGCTGGAGAACCATCATCTGGCTGTAGGCTTTAAGCTGCTCCAGGAAGAGAACTGTGACATCTTTCAGAACCTTACCAAAAAACAGAGACAATCCCTCCGAAAGATGGTGATCGACATCGTAAGTGCGGCTGACCGTAAGCCCATCAGCATGGCGTAAAATTCAACATTGGAAACGGTCTTTACATTTTTTTTTTGTTTGTTTTTTTTACACTCCAGGTTTTAGCCACTGATATGTCCAAACACATGAACCTACTGGCTGACTTGAAAACGATGGTTGAGACAAAGAAAGTGACCAGCTCCGGAGTCCTGCTGCTGGATAACTATTCAGACAGGATACAAGTAAGATCACCTGTCATTACTCTCGATGTTTTTAGGTATTAAATATAAAAGACATGTATTAAATACATAATATATTAGGGTCGTGTATTGGCAAGGCCCTCACGATACAACGAATCACCGAATAAAGTTTGGAAAGGGGAGGGGAAGTGGTGGCTCAGTGGGTAAGGTGTTGGAACGATACCCGGAAGACCGGGGTTGGATTCCCAGCACCACCAAACCACCACCGCTGGGCCCTTAACCCTCGATCGCTCGGTTGTATGAAAGAGATGCATGTAAGTCGCTCTGGATAAGGGCGTCTGCAATATGCTGTAAAAATATCAGGTCCCGATGGCTTATGGTTATTCAGAAAGCGATGAGGTCATGGAAAAGCAAATCTCGGCAAGCCATGACTTGAGCCCCAGGTTGCGTTGTTACGCTGAAATAGGATCGGGCCAGACTCCTTGGATCCAGTAAAGTGTAATGTTACAAACTCTTTTACGGTACTCCTGTGGTTTTGCTTGATGGTGACGGCGAGTGGCGATTAAAACATTACAGATGGACAAATGGACAGACAAAAAAATCTAAATAAAATAGTCACGTGGAAAAATTTTATTTTAAGAAAATAACGCATCGTGTGGACAGGGACACCGCTAGCCATTTTGGGCCCTATCAATTAATTTCTGTTACATTACCGCTGGTACTGTTACTAGCGATTAAACCGGCGCCTCTGCACGTGGAGGATATCTTACTGTTATTTCCTCTCTATTCTCGTATAATACTAAAGCAACGTTACGATCGTCAACAACAGATCCTTTGCTTTCTCCCTTCTGTAGTAATAAGAAGGTGTTATTTATTTAACATAACGGCAGCTCTGGCAGCAGTGCCGGCTACAAGGTTCGTATCGCAGTCATGGCCGCTACAGCGAATGGGCACGGACGCCAGTGAGAAGAGGGACCGTCTTGTTTTCTGGACGTTGCACAATTGTTGTATTGAAATGTTTAAAGATATACGATGTGAAATATTTCTCCAAAATCAATACACGACCTTCTGCTCCGGTGTGTAACAGGTGCTGCAGAACATGGTGCACTGTGCAGACCTGAGTAACCCTACCAAACCGCTGCAGCTGTACCGCCAGTGGACAGACCGCATCATGGAGGAGTTCTTCAGTCAGGGTGACCGGGAGAGGGAGCGGGGCATGGAGATCAGCCCCATGTGTGACAAACACAATGCTTCGGTGGAGAAGTCCCAGGTATGACTGGTGAAATTGCTTTCCAACTGCATGTATACACTCTACACGCTGTCTATAGACCATCAACGTCATGTCGGGTGACTGATATTATTAACGCTCCAGTGTAAATAGGTGATTATAGATAGACAGACAGACAATGAAATTGTTTACTTTAATCTGTCTGTGGTGTTTAATTGTTTAGCAACATATGAATTTGTTTATGCTCTAGGCAGCAGAGACGTAGCTATAGGAAACAAAGTTAGTTTTCGCACTCCCTCGTGACAAGGTGCGAGTCTTAAAGGGGGTCCGTCGCGCTTTCTGGAAATGTTTGAAAACCTGTTTAGTTTTGTACCATATTTTTAGGGGATGAAGATGACGATGAAAAATATAATTATTTTGAAGATGTAATTGGGGACAACCTTTCATTCTGAAATTCATTCGTAATTATGTAACATCAATTCGGCGTCCCTTAAAACAGTTTCACGCTCATGTACACGATCGAATAAATCCGCATTTCCCTTAATAGCCGCATTTAATAACTGATCAACACTGGGATTTGTGTGTGTTGAGTTCTTTGTCTCAGTGCTGTCTTGTCTGGGCTATGCCGTAGGTTGGCTTTATCGATTACATCGTCCACCCTCTGTGGGAGACATGGGCTGACCTGGTGCATCCGGATGCTCAAGACATCCTGGACACCCTGGAGGACAACCGAGAGTGGTATCAGAGCACCATCCCTCAGAGCCCGTCTCCTGCCCCGGAGCAGAACGACGAGAGCGGACGAGCCGTCGCGCCCAACACCACCGACAAGTTCCAGTTCGAGCTGACGCTGGAGGAGGACGGAGAAACCGACACGGAAAAAGACAGCGGCAGTCAGGCTGAGGAGGAAGAGGAGGAGGAAGAGGAGGAAGAGGAGGAGGACTCCAAAACGCTCTGCACGCAGAACTCTGAGTGTACCGAGATCCCGCTGGAAGAGGAAGGACAGGAAGAAGGCCAGGTGTGTAAGGAAGCTTCTGGAGAACCGAGTATGGTAGAAGAAGAAGAGGAGGAAGAGGAGGAAGGAACGTAGCAGTGCGGGACACATTTACTCACTGTTAATCACACGGTCTCCGTGAAACGCACAGGCGGAGGGATGAGTAATAAACGTTCCAAAGCGCACCTTGCACTGCACGACCTCGGCCGCTGCTCTCTGCTGGACACGCGAGGACACACACTCTCTGGTACACTGTCCTTTTTTGCACTCAGGAATAACTTTTGATTTTTCTTTGCCGTCTTGTTCGTTTACCCTCGAACCCCCACGCCACATAAGTCTGTGCTCCTTGGCCCTGATTCAGGGGTGCTGTGTGTGTGTGTGTGTGTGTGTGTGTGTGTGTGGTGGCGGCGGTGCTCCCCTAGCACACGGTTTGCAGCTATACCACTGTGCTTTCATCCCTTTTTTTGTGAGCAGCAGTAAAAAGATCTAAAGGTCTCTCTGTCTCACACACACACACACACACAGAAGCGAGAAATTTATGGGAATGTGTTTTCTGGCTTTTTCGAGATTTAAGTCTTCCTAAAAACCTGGCTAAACCCCTGTCTATATACCCCCCCCCACACACACACAGCTAAGTGCTGTCATGGTCTCTTATCTGTTCTGTATTTGGTTATATGGCACACAAAATAGAGCCGCAAAGAAAACTTTTTGGGTTGTTTTGTAAGCGACGAGATTCAACGCACGACTTCCTAACACAGCTGTGTGTGTTTCATTAGTCACGCACACCTGCGCACACATACACGCCAGCTCTTCAGTGACGTTTCCTTTCCTTAACCTGTAACTCAGTTTAGCTTTTTTTGCTTGTACAATGTTTAAACACACACACACACGCCAGGATCGTAGACAAGGCTATTAGATCAAACACCTTTTCTATTTCCTGTTTCACTAGACATTTTTTTTTTTTAACCAACATCCTGTGTTTTGGTTTGGTTTTGGCTTCAGAGCTCATTCAGCCTTTACTTTTCTACAAGACAAAGCAATTTGTGAGACACGTGAACTGTACATTTCGGTGGGCTTTTTCAACCCCAAACGTCCCATGATCCCATCCCAGTCGTTATTCCCGACGACACACTCTCAGCTCCACCCTGGCACACAGTCGAACCTAACGGCCGAGATTAAAGGACTAGCGTACCCATTAACCAATACACGCACGCACGCACGCGGCGCGGCGCTGCGCTGCCGCTCGCCTCAGTTCCCACCGAGAGCTTTCTTAGGGCTAGAAAACATCCTCTCTTCACGCCAAACCCACAGTCGCGCACTGGTGTTGCACTAGAGACTCTCAGCACTTAAGCCAAGTGGCTCCTCACGTCTCCTGAATCCACCTGCGGCTGATTTTAGTTACGGCTTTTTAGTTGCTGTATCACCAAGCAGAGAGTACTGTAGAACATCAACTGTAGCATAGACGCCGTGTTACCGCCAACTTCCTCTTTCTCTCTCTCTCTCTCTCCATTAGATTGTTTTCCTGCTTTTTGATTTTCCCTTCTTTCTCTCTTCCACTCCCGTATCTTTTCTTCACTGCATTGTTTTCTTTCATTCTTTTGAGCTCTATTACTCTTAAGTCTTGCTTCCTTCTTTCCTTCTACTTTTTCTTTTTTGTCTTTCTTCAATTTTTCCTCCTCTACCTGTTTTTCGATTTCTTCTTCCTTCTTCCGTCATGTTGTTTAACTGTTATTACTCTTATTTTATCTGGGTTTTTTTTAAATCTTTTGTTTCCTTTTTATACGTTTTTAGTGGAGTTTGCTTTCTTTCCTGTCCCCCTTTTCCCTCCCGTCTTTCCTATTTTTCTCCACATGCTGAGTTTGTGTAGAGAACAAACATTTTTTTTCACCAAAACTTGAATCTTTATTTTTATTTTTTGTTTAATTATTATTATTTTTATGTTTGTGCCATTTTTCTTCGCCTCACCAAAATGACCTTACCTGTTCTGGGTTTTTATTTTTGTCTCTGTTTACAGCCATGTATTTATTGCATTGTACATATTGTAATGTTTATTGTAAATGAGCAGCGATTCTTACTCTATCATCCCTAATGGCGATGGTGTTGCTGTATTTAGTAAACTCTTGTTGAGAGAATGTTTATTATAGCTATTATACAACGGAAAGATTCTGTTTTAAAAAACAAACAAACACAGAAGTAGTCAACTTTGAGCTCGTTTCATGGAGAACCAGGGGAAAGCCAAACAATACGAGGCCACTGGTGTTTGGCCCCAGGGCTGTGCCTTAACTTTAGCGATTTCGCTTTATTCCTCCCTCTTTCCGGACTAGTAGTGCACATGAGGGGAAGTTCCGCCCGTTTCGCTACCTGATTCCTGAGCTGAAGTGCTACACGGCGTAAATCTTTGGTTCTGTGATGCTGCTGCAGCTGCACGATTTGTTTGGTTTGGTTTGGTTTTGCATTGCATTGAGACACACACACACAAAAAAGCAAACACTCCTCATTCATTGCCGGGCTTTGAATGCCACCCGCAATGCACCCGAACGCAATACACACACACGTATCTAGGAGAACGGAGTGCTTGCTGCCTGCATAGAACCACCCACGAGTTGTACTTAATGCTATTCTGAAAAGTGTTTTCGGGTGCCGTGTGCTACCGTCGCCTCACGCAGCCCTGGTCAATGTGCTCATGCACTAAGCAACACTTTAGAGTTTCTATGTCGAGAGCCTTTTTTTTTTTTCTCCAGACACGCATACTGTAGATTATAGCAGCCCTGGACCAAAGCCAGACGTGGCTATTATTATTATTATTATTATTATTGTATTTTTTTGGTGTCATTTAAAAAAGGTACATAAACTGGTACTTTAAACTATTATTCATTAGGTTACATCTTTCAATTACCTTCAACTTTTTACACTTCTTTCACTGGATACTTTGTTGTTGGACAGAACTGTAGATTCTGCTTCACTCAGTTTGAAGAACATTTAAAAATGAGAGAAAACATTTTTATATGCAACATTACAAAATAAATAAAAGCATGAATTCATCAAGTGTTTGTGTCCCGTTTATCAGACTCGCCTTTCGCCGATCCTGCATGACGCTGTTGGAAGGTAAATCGATGCAAAATGAATTCTCCTTTCGCTCTCTAATTCATTCACGCAGTAAAATCACGGGATTCACTTTATCACTGACTCACTTATGCACACGTGGATCGGGGACCTGTGTGTGGTGTTTGGTAAAGCTTGATGTTTAGCACTGTCTGTGGTGTGTGTGATTTAAGAATACAGGGGGAAAAAAGCATGTAGTTTTCATGTTTGTTTAAATAAATTTAAAAAATGCAGTCGGAATAAAAAGCTTTAGGAAAAATTATCAGGGTTTCTAGGTCCATCATGAAAGCAGCTTTTCTCCTCTGGGTCATCAGGCTCAGCTAGAAGCACCGAAGGGGGCGCTGAACCTCGACCGGGTCCCTTTACCTGTAACAAGTGAGTGAAGTCCCATTCACACGGTCTGTGTTTTATCGATGTATCGATTCACTTTATAACAGATTAACGACTTATGCACCCCTGGACCGGCTCCTCTTACCTGTAAAAAGTGAGTGAAGTCCATCACACACGGTTTGTGTTTTATCTTTAAACGGGATCTTTGTTCTATTAATTAAGATCAAAGTCCGGGCTTTAGTGCTGGCTCGGCTGGCTCACTTGTCCATTCACTGGTTCATTATCACTGACTCACTTATCGATTCACTTAATTATTTAACCACTTTATAACTCACTTATTAATTCACTCAATCACATTCACTTTACCTACTTATTAATTTACTCACTGATTCATTATCACCGATTCCCTTATTGATTCACTCGCTGGTGCGCTTTAGAACTGACTCGCTGCCATCTAGTGGATAATCACAGTCTGGCGCTCTAACGAATCGTTCTGATATGTCGTCATTTCCGGTCATTAACGAAGCCGCTTTTAAAAGCACATGCTCGGAAAGGAATAAACTCACGGTAAGTTTTGCTTGTTTATATTCGTTGTTTTACTAAATTAAATAGTAACGCTTTTGTAGACTTATTAAACATAAAAAAATCTATTGATATTTCACTAAAACAAACCAGTTTCGAGTCGATATTATTTATAAACCGCCACATTCCGTCTGATTCGCGGGATTGGGCACCTGTGTGTGGTGTTTGCGGGCGGTTTCTTTAAAATAAAAAGCTTTAGGAGAAATCCCTGGGGTCCATCGCGGAAGCAGCGCTGTACCTCGATCAACACTGTTTGTTTATTAAAAAAAAAAAAGCAAGCCTGGTCTTCAGTGGTGGACGCTCTACACTCTGATGTGCGAGGTTCCAGGTTCACACCCTGTGCATTATTATTCATGATTATTATTTTATTAGGTCCCCTGGTTTAGTGGTTAGTTCCCCGAACCCTCCTTCAATCGCTTTAAAAGTAACATCAAGTCGCTGCTTTTCCACATTCTACCGTCAAAGTCATCCCCGACCCTCATATACTCAATCCACTCGAACCGACAACCTTACCAAAGAAAATGTTTCATGCACCGTACCGCCCCCTGGTGGACAAATTGACTTGTTTGCTTTTACAATTTACCCATGACAGCGTGTGCGTGCCGCATTCATCCGGCCGACTGTTTTTGACCCACTTTTTTTTTTATTTTTAGGCTTTTTAAATGTGCTAATAATGTTTTAAACAACTTTATACAAACGTGTTGTTTTAAAAAAAAAAAAAAAAGGATACATAATCTTAGCACTCCCCTTTAGGAAAACATGTTAACCCGCTAAATAGCATAACGGCTGCAAACATTTCTATTACATAAAAAAACATCAAACGTTTTACAACAGAATCACAAAGTTTAAACCGGAGCTGATTAAAAACGTGTTTTTCGCAGGGGTCTGTTTTAGGCCCACTCCTTTTCTGTCTTTACATGCCTTCTCTGGGCAGTATAATTCATGATATTAGGATCGATGGTGCCGTGAGACGCAATCCTGATTGGATGTCAGTAAGAGGTCATTTATTACTTCGACATGTGCTGTGACGAGGCCTAAATCCCGATAACTGCTGCGCTACTATGTCCCGTAGGATTTTGGATAAAAAATCGGCCTGTAGCCAACAGTGCAATACTGCTTTTTCAATCGCTTTGGAAGTATAATTCCATTGTCAAAATACTGGATAAGTTCAGTGTAAACCTTTCTATGTAACTGAAAACAGCTTATTCTATGCCTGTACCTTTTTAAAGACAAAAGCCAACTGGAGACTTAAATAGGGTTTGGTTTGTTTTTTTAAACAAGCTGCAGTTCTTAAAGTGACACTAGCTCATGTTTCCCCCTTGTGGTTGAGGAGTGCAATTGTCCTCTATCACTATCGGAGCGTTTGCCCCCACGATACATCTGTGTAATCGTTTGTGTGCGTCCTGTACTTTGTTCCAGAAGTACCCCCCACACCTTGGTGATGTGCAATTTCAAAGCGCAGTACAGGAAACAGCAGCGTGACGTCCTCCGTAGATCCGGAAAAAGATTTCCTTGTCGTCTTTCTCAGCGGGAAGGGTGAGTGATGTTGCATCGTGCTGAATTCTGGTGCTCGACTTGCATTGATAAAAATGCATAACCCTCCCAATGTAATGTAAAGTTGTTTACACCCAGACTAGAACTGTGTTGAAGTTTTTTAGTGTATTAATGGGTGAAATCCACAACATGCTGACTTAACACACGCTCAGGTTCGCCATATGAAAAGTACACACGGTAACTTTTTATTTTTGCACAAATAATGATTGTCTGGACATGTGAGCGAATCTATGGATCGACATTTCGATTAAACTCGCATTGCATGGCGCCTGGACCGTCTGTTTGATATCCTCAGGTGAGTTATTGGCAATTTAAAAAACTCAACACTTTGAGATTACGATGCGGTGGTTGTCGGATGGAGTCCAGGTGTTTAGAGTAAATAGATGGAATTAAAAAGGTAAACCTGCAGCTCAGTTTAAAGCTCTAAGGTTAGCTCCATGAAATGGTGTGTTCATTTACATGTGAATGTCTACCAGATCGCTATTTCTCTGACACCTTCACCCACAGTATAAATACTGCATCTCATACTTTGTAGTCCTTGTAAGATCAGAAGAAAAACAACCCCTAGTATTAATACAGGCTGTAGGTTTATTTGGTCATAAGTTCATTACACAAACACAGCAAGACTTAAATGTCGTCGTGTGATCATTGTCATCAGTTGTGAGGATGAGGGTTGCTGTCATAGGTGGAAGTCACAGCAATCATACATTCAAACAGCTCTCACACAATATAATTTATTTTTGCAGTCTCTATGTGCACACAGGTCTTCAGTATGTACAAGAACCAGGATTGGAAAATATTGCACTTATTGGCCCATTGCAGCCCACAATTGTGCAGGATGCAGAATTTTAACCACTATAAGATACCAATCTCTAAGTATACAAATTTCATGCAAGTGCAATGCTAAACGCTGTATGGACTGTTCAACGTCACACACCACTGCCTACAATAAACAGAACGGCATTGCTGCTTTACTCTAGTAGTTCTATCACACGCACACAAAAAAAACACTTAATTGAAATCTAACAAAGCTACGTTTTATTTCATGAGGTCATTCCATAAAGGCAGGAAGTGCAGAAGGCAGAAGGGGACTGGACAACAAGCTGGCGGTAGGGAGTGTTCAGAGGAAGGCTCAGGATCGTGATGGGACCAATCAACACACCGTCATACAAGTTAATTATAATAAAACTGTCTGCCCTTTTTTTTTTTTAAGACAAACTGAATTCAGTCGGTTTTCTATAAAAAAAAAAAAAAAAAAAAGGGGTTGAAGGCACCACTTCCTGCCCTGAGTGGCTGCGTGCAAGAAACACTTGAAGCGCATGGTGATTGAGAGACAACACTGCCTGTACGGGTTATAAAACAAAAATTAAATCACTAACTGCTGCGAGCGAGAGGAAAAACAAAACAGCTTTAAAGTAGGAGACAAAAAAAAAAAAAAAAAATTAAATACAATAGTCTAGATCTTTTTAAGTACATTTGATGAAAACATCTTTTACGATATATTTGTACTGCAGGCATCCTTAATTTGGTAGCCAGCTCAACAGTCAGTCGGGTCTAACGCTAATAGATACAAAGCTAACTGCACGCTAAAGCGCCCAAGGCATTTTTAACCCCCTATTTTCCTCACCTTCACTAAAAAAAAAAAAAAAAATGCATCATTTTTCTTTCTATCTAGGATGTTGGACAGAGCCTGATTGCGTCACATGACCTTCCACACACCTTCCCCCAAACACCGGCTTGTTCCATCCAGGAGCCACAGCATTAAAGGTTCAATGCCTCGACTTGAAGCCCGCGTATCGGTTATACATACACACGTGCGCACGCACACAGACAACACACTAACACGCACAGTTGGGTTGTTGCAGCGGTGGCGGGTTGTCCGTTAGCTTGGCATTGCCCTGCGTTCCCGTGGTAACCGCAGGATCAGTCTCTAGGCTGTCGGACATTTTGTCGCAGATGATATCGACGAGGCGTTCGAACGTCTGCTTTACGTTGACGTTGTCCTTTGCGCTCGTCTCGAAGAACTCAAAACCTTGGAGACCAAAAAAAAAGGAACGATTAGGGGTGGGTATTAATTTAGTGAGGCAACTAGAGTGTAAACATATTCTATTAACTTGTGTATAACTAAGGCAGCTTCTCTTAATCTCATGTGAAAGACAAGCATATGGTAATGCAATGCAGTGTTGCACAACAAAATGCCTTTTTTTTTTTTTCCTTTAACAAAAACTGGAACGAACACTTAATTTAAGCCTGCGTCTTATCGGTTGAAATAACAGGTTCGCTGAAAAGAACCAAAAGTTTGTTTCGATAAATGTTTTCTGCCCTAATGTAATTAGATCATTAAGGATAAATTTAATTTACTTTATTATAAAGGTTTATCCGTTATTGCCTTTGTTACTGAGTGATGTCAATTTGTCTTATTTTTTTACACCTAGTCTGGCCTCCAGTCTGTTCAGTCAGATTTCTGCCCGATTTTTAAAACGCATTTTGATTTGGTTCAGCTTCACACTAACGGCAGAGGCTAAGTGAGGAGCTGTTAACGAGCTCCCGGCGTCATCAAATCAGACGTGTTTAATTATCGCCCGAGCCATGAGCCGAAAGCAAACGCTCCACGTGCTCTAATTTATGCACAGCGAAGGTATTCGACGTTCACCTAAAGCGGTTTCTGTTCGAAAAGTAATTCGGTGCATCGATGAAACGCGGTCTTGTGCCACACGCTTCGAAACGTCGCTCGATGCAAACGAACGTGCCCGTATCGGTAGTCGGCACTTTGTTTTCGCTCCGTTAAACGATCCCGAGGGGGCGGCCAAACGGCGGAAGCGATTTACCGAGCTGTTCCGCCAGCAGTCTGCCGCTCTCCACAGACACGACTCTCTCCTCCTCCATATCGCACTTATTTCCAGCCAGGATGACTTGCGCGTTGTCCCAGGAGTAAGTCTTTATCTGGGTCGACCTGGAAACATAGACGACAGTGTTTGTTTTTATTCCATTTGAAGGCTGTACGTCGGGAGATCCTCACGAGACCCGGTTAAATCATAGTGTGAAGTGGGTGGAGGGACGAAATGCCACCTTTTTGACCTTGAGGCAGCTATGCTTTTTTTCCATCACTTTGGAAAATGTGTAAAAAGAACTTCAAACCCTTCGCAACAACCGCAGTCGTCTCTTTGTTTAAAATAGCTTCGCATGCAAGGCTGCATTTACACTGAAGGTCTTAATACCCAGTTCTGATGTTTTAAAACTGGCTGATATCTGGGGGAAAAAAAAAAACCCCAGCATGTGTCTATCCAGAGAGCGGTCGCTATTGGAACTGTAATCGAGACAAATCCTTAACCCTAGGTCGGAGGCAGCAGTCATTTCTTCTCGAGCCGCCACTAACTATACTGTCCAAATTGTCAAGCTCTTCTTTAGCCTCTTTGCTCTGTAATTAAATCACAATCCGGTCCGTAACCTCAGCCAAATCGATTTGGTTTTGCACAACTTGTTCGGAAGGGGTCTGAAGTTCTCCTTATTCTTTTAAAATATTAACCCCTCACAGCTGCATTTCAAAAGCCTGTACTTCCCGTTTTTTTTTAAAAGAAATGTCAAATGCAACGGTGATTAAAAAACATTTTATTCAACTTTCTATTCAAAATAGCTAAGGAAGTCATGTAAAATTTTTGAATGCTAATCTAGTTTTAGAAAAGTGTTACTAGCAACCCTTTTTCTAGTAGATAATATTGACACTTTTTACCAGTAGCGTTAAAAAAAAAAAAAAAAACACGTTTGAGGATCGGCAAACCGTTATCTTTCTCTGAGGTTTATTTTAGGAAAAAAGGTTTGCTCTCAGGAGATTAGGCACTGGCTTCCAAAAATACACAGCACTATCATTTGTGTACAGAAAGAGAGAACTTACCAGTCCTGCACAGCTCCAAACGATTCCTCATTAGTAATGTCATACATGAGGATGAAGCCCATGGCTCCACGGTAGTAGGCTGTTGTGATGGTCCTGTAGCGCTCCTGTCCTGCTGTATCCTAAACACACAACACAAACGGAGCTCAACAACACGCTGCAACTCGTACAGAAATGCTCTGCAAAACCTCACCACACGACCAAACAGGATGGGTCAGATGTTTGGGGAAACCGCAACCAACGGCGATTCTCTCAATCGGGAGGAGAAAGTTGCATCGGTGACCGACCGTCACCCGAAACAGAATCCACAAACGACCAAAGGCGTACGTGCTGCCAAAGTCCAAGGTCCTGCCTTGAAACTGAGCCTGCTGGCCTTGAACATCTGCCTTTGCGACTGGAAGCATCTCCTCCAGCACCGCCACCCATCAGGGCTGTCTGCTTAGCCCGCTGCCGTTCACCCTGTTGACTCGTGACTTTGTAACAACGTGATCTTGGTGGGTCTCGTCGACATACGAGAAGGTGCAACAGCTACGGTGTAGAGATCATCAAAACCTTGACAAGCTACATCTGCAAAATTGACAGCATTGTGCGTCATCCACACCCCTTTTGACTTTTGACGTAGCGTGCAGGCCCTCAACACCCAGAATTGAACCGTAACCTCTAACCAGCACCATTTTTAAACGATTTTTTTATGTACTTTAATAGTATGTTTTGTTTAGTTGTTTGCACACATGCATTTCGTGTTACTAGGACAATTTATTGTCTAGTTCTTAGATTTGTGTTTTTCTTCTTTTACGTAGCTCTGTGATGTTTTATGCAGCACCATGGTCTTGGAAAAACGATTCACTTCACCGTTTAGTGCGTCTGCCTGTATATGGTTAAAATGACAAAGCTTCTTAAAACACAATACTTGAAATGCAGAAACACTTTGCAAACTGACAAATGTCAGAATCTGCAGCAGACCATGACCAAGAAACATTTACTCTAATCATCCCACACTAAAGGCACAAGCTAAAAAAAAAAAACAGGTAATAGATTCGGTGTCTCTGTATGCGTGTGTATCACAGCCGTAAATTTCTGCTGTCTAACATTAACTTTTATGTTTAAGGTGGCCATATTAGTATGTGAAAGAGGTGTGCTTTTATCAATTACAGCTGTTGAGGATGGGTTTTTTTTAGACCAGCACATCTATCGTGTTACTTTATAGAATAAAAAGGTTTGGTGAAAGTGTTTGCAATAAAATGGCTTAGATTTAAAAAAAAAGCCACACATTTAAGCTAATAATAAAGCAGAATGCAGTGTTTTTAGTACAGCTCATACACTGACCACCAGAGGCACATCTTTTAAAAACGTTTTTTTTCCTAAACTGTTAATTGAATTTGATGAGTGTTTGATACTAAAACATTTTGCTGTTTCACTCCAACATGTATTCACAGGACAGATGGCGGATTCTTTCGGCGTCCGCTCTAGAGGCGAGAACAGGATGACGCAAGTGATGTTCATTTCCTGTACGGCGCTAATGCGGTGAAGTAATTAAGTTAAGGAAAGCTGCATTGACAAACGTGCGGCTCTTTGCCTAGTCAGCCAGCACTCCATCCTGTCAGATTAATGTGCCTTGTACCAACCCCCATCCAGTTTTATTGATCTCTTTTCAGTGGGCCAATAAATTACATTCAGACAACACAAATCACTGTGACAGACGACCATCCCAGCACTTAAAAACAGGATGCGCGTTTTTAAAAAAAAACAAAAACTGGGCATGATGTAAATCTAGCAATTTTTTTTAAATCCAAGTGCATCAGGTAGAGTTTATTTAATAATGCAGAAATGTCTTGTCGTTGAAACAGGCTCTGGGTGTTCACCTAGTGTTTTTACATGAATGGCAATCATCTAAATTGGGGCTACGTGCATCATAGGGAAGGCGCAAAGATGATTAGGACACTTGGTGGTGGAATGACAAAGTTCAGGACAGTATACAGACATTAGCCAAGAAGTGTGGCATAGAGGCCAAGCATATAAACTACTTGTACAGGTTAGAAAGGTGCTCAGGGAGAGGGGTAGAAGACAACATGGAGCAAAAAGTTAGATTGGTTTTGAAAAGGAAAAAAAAAAAAAACACAACACAAGGCAGTTGGGGCCTAAATAAATACCAGTGGAGGTGTAAAAATTAGGAGAGGCAGCTGTGGGATTTTACTAAGTGAAAAGATGAAGTGTAATGTGCATAGTTGCAACGACCACATAAGGGTATAAGAGAGTAGGTATCGGTGAGCAGCAGTATGCACAAAAATAGCACTACAAAAGCAATTTTTGTGTTTTTTATTGACCTGGAGTAAGCATACGACTGGGTACCAAGAGAAGAGCTGTGGTAATAGAGCAGACAGGAATTCAAACTGGAGGTAAAGCAGCTACAGGTACTTGGGGTCAACAGTCCAAAGCAGTGGCGAATGTGTAAAAGAGGTAAAGCAGAGAGTACAGGCAGTTTGGAATGTGTTGGGAAAAACTTGTCATGACAATATCAGCTACAATTAAGGGAAAGGTGTACAAGACAGGGGTGAGACCCGTCACCCGTCTCTAAACCATACATGTCCAACCTTGTTGCTCCCAAAGCAACGGTCAACAAGATTGGATGTTTTTTGGGGGGGGGGGGGGGGGGGGGGGGGGGGGGGGGGGGGTGGGGGGGGGGGGGGGGGGGGGGGGGGGGGGGGGGGGTGGGGGGGGGTGGGGGGGTCAGGGGGGGGTGGGGGGGGGGGGGGGGGGGGGTCATCAGGGGGTCCCAATTGAGGTGGTTTGGACATGTACAGAGGAGGGATAGTAAATATATTTGTAGGAGGATGTTAGAAATGAATTAAAATAAAATCCTACTACGCAAACGCTAGATGCGCAAACGCTATATTGCGTTAATACAGAGAAAGTATGAGGAAATGGTCAACACTAGCGGCATTTAAGTCCTTTTAGTGGTTTTGAGCGAACATGAAGTCCCATGAAGTTCTTTCCAAACCCATACAAAACATTATCCTCAAGCCACAAACAGCGATTAGCAATTGCGTGCTCGATATGCTCGAACAAAAGCCCTGGAGCAGCTGCTCCTTTCAGGTGAAGTATCCGGCCGAAAGGACGACAGACAGACCCGTAAATATGCTCGGCGCCATTTCTCCGACACCGCCCCCGATTCGAGGGTTTTCCCCACATCTTTGATTTGTGTGCGCGCGCGCATCATCAATATACTGTAATAAACCAGAAAACAAAACACTTTGAATATGCCACAAAAGGAGATTCTTCAAAATCTGTTGATAAATGGTATGCACGTTACATGATGTGGATTTGCAAAGCCTTTGCAATTTGACATTAAACATTGTGCATAGAAAAAAGATTCTGGAATACTTTACAGACTGATAAGCCTCTGCATCTCCAAGACATCCCTTTTTTGGGGATGTATCCTCAACTGTATCATCTTCCAACTTTATTCACTAAATGAGCTCTGAGAACACCGAACAAGTTTTCACACTTCTCAGATCAAACATTTATGATCCGTTGTAAATACAATATTTTGGCTCGTGTGATTTTGACATTTAAAAAAACCGATATTAACACTAAAGTAGCTGTATGAAAAATGAATAGGGCCTGCTGCTACCGATGATGAAGTTTAGTTCGATTACTAAAATAGCTCCGGCTGCACGTAGTGATTCTTAACGTAACTAAATTAGGTTAGCTTTTATTAAACGTTTTCTTATTGCCGTTTTCTAAATGGGTTTTTGTTACGACGAACGACCCGAACATCGAAAAACCTCTAGAAATGAAGCGCGTGATTAATCTTTGACCACGAGCCTTCGGGCGAGACGCGCCTCGATCAAAACGGTTTCAAGTCTGTGCGAAACAACGTCGCGGCGAGTCGCTTCCCAGAATCCGTTTAGCGATTCGCACCGAGCTCAGACCCTTTCTGTATAGATTAGTCGGGCCGGCGGGAAGAAAACGGAATCGGTTCCGGTACGGCACGACGGCGGCTCCGTGACGTCCGAAATAACGCTGGCGTCGGAACGGGAATGACGCTTGTTGAAAAATACGTTCGTCATCCGGCACATTTTAAAATCAATGAATTCGTTGTTTACTTCCAACATATTTGACATGTGGCATCGTTAGCGGCCTAATTTAAACCCAGAAGGAAGAAAAGTTAAATATACAGTCGTTTAATGAAAGAATGTGTACATACTTTAAGCGAGTTTCTGAAGACTAAATCGAATGATGAGTTAGCTGGATTAACGGCATTTCAGCGCCGCGTTTGATTATTACTTGAACATGTGAACTAGTAGCTAGACTATGAACCAGATAAGATGATTTGGTTTTGCAACCGTTGTATTTATTTTAGAGTTTATGAACCGATACATTTCAAGGCTACATCAGATCGCTTTACAGTTATAAAAACCTCGACGAGCCGCTCAACACAGTTCCCCGTGTACGTGAAGCCCACTTTTTTTTTGGTTTAGAAAATGACGGCGTCTTCCCAAACCGTATGCTTTTGCCCCCGGCTTATGAACTAAATGCTGACAACATGCTGGAAGGTCTCCATCCTCTTTAGCACAGAGGACATGGTGTTTGTGATTTTTAACAAGAATGTCAAATTTGGCGCTTTGGAACCGTGTTCACATTGCTTTTCTTTTTGCGCGATAGCCCTTTAGTTGGCGTCTGCAAACGGCACACCGATTGCGTTTACGGACACGTTTAGTAGCGTCAATCGCAGAATCGTGCCGACAAGCGACAAAAGGTCTTCGGCCTCGTCCCTCACGCGCGTTTCTCCGATTTCTCAGAATCTTTGGATCGTGTTCGGCACTGTAGATGAGATTCGCAAAGCCTGTGCAACTCGATGTTGAGGAACGTTGTATTTAGAGGATTAAACAATCTTTTTACACGCTCTTTCAGAGGTTGCAAAGCCTCTGCCCATCATTACTCGTTACCCCCGTCCCAAAGTTGAGACCTGTAGCAGGCATCAAATATGAAATGAGCTCAATTAGTGGATAAAATTGTACATTCTCAGTTTAAACATTTCATGTTATAACTTTTTTGGTTACGCTACCCAACTCTGCTTGGCTGGCGTCACCAAGGTCGCCATGCCTTTGTCCTCGTGCCCCTTTTTCCTAATAATAAAACAAAAAAAGCCCCCAGAAGTGCATCTTGTCCCTTCCTCTTTGTGACCTTACCATGACCTGCTTTTTTTTTTTTTCTACGCAACCATAATGTGCGGTTTTTGCACGTGACCCAAGTCTGACTCTGACCAGGCTCTTCCTCCACATGACCAGAGCGTGACCGCCTCCGTTCGTCCCACCTTATCCTTTACAACGAGACCTGCACTTTTTTTTTTTTTTTTTTCTACTTGGCCCTTCTTAACGCGTTCAAACTCCTGCGTACGCTTCCGTCTCGCATGCGACCCGAACGTGCGATCCATTTTCTTCCATAAAACTGCAAAACGTGCTTTACCTCTTCCTCTGCTTGCCCTGCCTAAACTGTGTTTTCTCCTCCACGTGACCCGAGGTGGAATTACTTTACAATTTTCGTACACACGTACCGTCAAGTCAACAAAACGAGGCGTTGTAAGAAAGCCGGGTAATATATCTCATGGGGGAATTAAACAAAAGGTTACCACTTTACCCAAATCTGCAGCTTGATTCTCTTGCCGTTTTTATACACGGTCTTGACTTTGAAATCGATGCCGACCGTGCTGACGAACGCCGACGTAAAGGAGTCGTCGGCGTAGCGGAAGAGGAACGAGGTTTTGCCCACGCTGCTGTTTCCGATGATCAGCAGTTTGAACATGTAGTCGAAATTCTGATCGGCGTTCTCTTTCTGCGGCGCGGCCATCTGGAACGGGATGAGACGCTTGCGTCATTTGGGTTTTAACCTTGGATTACAGAAATTCGTTACCAAGAAATCACAACAAGAAATATTGCTTTATGGACCTTCACAATATTAACGTCAACACTTTCTTTACTGATGCATGTATATCAGCAATTTTGCCACTTCCTAATCCAAATAGGCCAGTCTGTTTTTAGCATATTTTGTTTATAATACATACAAAGGTGCATATAAAGTAGGGGTCGAACGATTTGTTTTTTGGGGTCGATGCTTACGGTAGGTCGGTAACTGACATTTCGAACCGATACGTGTCAAAACGAACGCCGTCATCAAATAAACATTTATAGGAAGAAAAAAAAGCCAGCAGCATTCTGTATTCAACATTTCTAGTCTAACGTAAACAAGCAGCAATTAAATGTAAATTGCTTTACAGTTTCAAAAGATAATAAAAAGGGTTAACAATTACTACTCCCAATTCCAACTAGAGAGCGCTCTAGACACGGAGCGCCAAGTTCCGACAGACTGCATCAGAGCCAAATAATACTTTTAAAATTTTACAAATCGGTTTTGAAAATAACCTACTGATAATCCTGAACATACCGAATATCGATAGACCAACGATTGGCCAGACTGATAAATCGGTCGACCCCAGTGTTTTTGTCACAAACTGGCCAAAAGCGATAAACTTGGATTCCGATTCATGTCCGTTACTCGGACAACTGGATATTTTGGATTTATCTGAAATCAGTACCGAAAAATCCCACGTTAAGCTTCTCTTTTTCTTTAAAACATATTGTCTACAGTGCACTAAAAACAAGGTTGCATTTCCCCCCCCCCCATTCTTAAACACAATTGTATTACAACGGTTTACACCAACAAAAAAATACCCAAACATTTAAAATAGCTAAAATGGTCCTATGAGAAACACGTACACATGATCACAAGGTGAAGATGAACATTTCCCCCACCCCCCACCTCTCTCTACAGCTGTACGTTCATTCTCAGCACTTTACAAATAAATATTTATTTCTTTTTATAAATACAGGCAATTTTAATACAATATTTATAAAAACAAAAAGGTTCTAATAAATGTAAGTCAGTTCCTGTAAAACAGGACCGTTACGCGCCCCCACTGCCCCCCTCCACCCCATTTCTATCTCCATCTTCTTTTAAGCTCAATTCCCATCATAATAAAACTCCAAATAAGAAAATATAGGAGTTCAGGCTCAAACCTGAATGGATCCGTCCTGTCGCATTGCCACTGTGGGTTTGGGTACCGCGGTGAGAGGAGCGATGTGATGGAGGTGATGCGAGAGCCCTGTGAGGAGCGGCCGCGCTCGCCTCCACCTCCTATAGGCTCCAGAGAACGCGCACAGGCGAGGACGCGCGTGGCACGCGACCGAGCGGCTTCGAGATTGTCTACGTCATGTCCTGCGCACGCAGCCCGCCGGGAAGTGCAGTTTTGTTTCAGGCTGCGCGAATCCAACGCAATAATGACCGAATGCAAGTCCGGGGCGAAAACATATTATCGACACCGTTTCTTCTCGTAGGTTTGTGCGAAAATGTCAGTATTCTGCAAACCAAATTTTTTTTTTTTTGGCGGAAAAAAGGTACCGCGCAGCTGGCGGAGTGAAATAAAGGCGCTATAACCGTAATAACCGGTCACAATCCTGTCCGTCTCACAGGTTGACTTTTTATAAATAACACAAAAAAAAGCCAGTTTGAATATTATTCACTGCAGCTTGCATTTTTCGCGTTTTACACTTATACATGACCTACATAAACAACATCTATTAATAGTCACAAGCCTTTTATGGCAGCCTAAAACAGTTTGTTTTCCTTTGCGATGTTAAATAATCGTTACTTTTCTGCTGCAGTGGCACATATTTGGACGAAGCTTTCGAACGTTTGCCTCGGTGCGACCTTTGACGCGCGCCAAAATTATTGGTCCACCTCGTGAATTATTTTTCTTTAGAAAAATCTCAACGAATATAAATTGTTTGCTGTGCAAAATTAAAAACTTAGCTATATATAAATATATGATATATACATATAATAAATGTGTATTAGTACTCAGTGCTGTATTTTAGACGTGCTGGGTTTTTTTTTTACATCATTCAAATAACTTAAATCCCAACCTTGACTTAGATTCTATAGTAAAATCTACTATATTCTCATGTCCAGTGTTTCAGGAATAGTCTTTAGATTCTGCTGCGATTTTCACTCACGATTCTCTTTTAGTTCCCTTTTATTTTTGACTGGTTAAAAATGTATACAAAGACGACGACTGCTTGGTACTAGCTGTAGTATTTACGACCCTTTTGGGGTCATTAAAGGTCCAAAATCTCATTTATACACAAGCAGGTTATAAAAATGTTTGCTAAAAAAAAAAAAAACAACAATAACATTTCTCATTTGCACAGATGTACAGTTTAATAATGAGAATGTAATGACATCTGTGCATATATATACACATTTATATTTATTTATATAAATAGCCTAATTGTCGTTACCTGGAATATATCCAGCCTGTCCTCTCGCACAGTTCAGGAGAAGCTGGAAGCACCATGGAGGACTCCATTGAGGTCATGCTCCAGAAGCGGAACTCTAAATTACTCGTTATCGAAGAAAACCAAGTCCTCACCATTGCAGCAGGTGTCGTCTTCTCGGGTATCTACGGCCTCTGGGCCACGTTCTGCCTGCCTGGAATAAAAGTACCTTTTCGGCTAAAGGTGCCTTTCTTGCCGTCGTCTAAAGAACAGACCGAGAACGTGATCAAGTTGCTCGAAGGGAAACGAGGTCGGCTGGCCGATCTGGGCTCAGGAGACGGACGTCTGGTGAGTCGAACAAGGTTTTAAAACCTTCGTCCCCGCTTGGTCTGCCATGATTTGTTAGGATTAACTCTCTTTACATCCCCACCGTTTTGGTTTGTAGGTGTTTGCTGCATGCGCTGCAGGATTTCAGTGCACAGGCTTCGAGATCAACGCCATGCTGTTAGCCTACTCTCGAGGCCAAGCATTTGTTAAACAGGATTTTTGGAAGGTATCGTTTTCTCGGTGGATCCGTTTCAGCAAATTCTTTTGTTTGCTTTGCAATAACAACTTTGTTTCGACGCAGGCCGACCTGTCAAAATACACCGACGTGGTTGCCTTCTTGACCCCTGCCGTGATAAGTCCTTTTCGTGTCCTTTTTTTGTAAGCTGCTTAAAACACGGTGCGATTGCGTCGTTTAGTCCACATGGGGGCAGTATAGCCTTCTCTATTCGTTTTAAAAATCAATTATGACTGAAGGTAGTGACGTTCGTGTTTTTGCCAAATTGCCAGCAGTAGTAACCCGTGTCATGATTTACTACTATACAATAATAAAAAAAAAAAGTTACCAGAAGGTTAAGCGGTACTAATCTTATGCCCCCCCCAACTTGCTTTGCTTTCATGTTTGTAATCACAACACACTCCAATTTGCCAAGCGACCTGCTGTAACATTTACTACCTTACTCTATAAGAAAAACATGTCGACCGACTGTCGGTGACTTCCAAACCACCCGATGCCTTTCGACTCCTGCAACATCGTTAAAAAGTTTTTAAAAAAAAGGCGAGTAAATTCCTTCGTCATACATTTTTAAACATCTGAACATCTACATTCAGTGTTGTAAATTGAGTAATTTGATAGTGCTATTATCCACGCTTCAACACTTCAGAGTAAGCAATTAGTCACGCAGACGCACGTACACCTGAGTCACAGGCTGCTGCGCCATGCTAGTTCCACCTGCTAATGGTCCAGACACAATCTACTCAGTCCAGTCAATGGATTAGTGCTTGCTTTGTTTATACCATGATGCATATTTCTATCCACTTTTATACTAATATCTTGTCAGATGGCCGATCTGGAAACAAAACTGATGAACGAGCTTCCTGTCGACGCCCAGGTGTGGTGACGTGTCGCTTTCCGTTTCCACACTGGCCCCACAGCTGCACCAGTGGTTCTGGACAGCTTATAAGGTCTCAAAGACTCGATACATAAACTCATCTTTGAATAAACATTTCTGAGCCAGCAGACTGATTCGATGTTTGGTCAGTAAAGCTTTCACGTCGGGGGGGGGGGGGGGAGAGAAAAAAAAAACCCACCAGAGCGCTTCTTGATATAAAGTAATGTGATTTTCTTCTTGTTATTCTTTTCCTTTAAATTAGATCATTCATCCCCTACTGACAGTACAAAATTTTTTTAATCGAGGCTTGCTCCAAGAGTCATTAATTGACGCAACATATCCAATGTCTCATGACATAAGATGTGTAACGATTGGCTCATACACGGATACAGGTTTTTTTCCCCTACTTATTTAATAAACATCCTTGTAAATTATTCAGGTTTTGTTTTAAGACCAGGTGTCCGTCACCTTGGTTGTGGTGTGCTAGTTTTAAATTCCTAAAATGTTGTTGTTGTGATTATACTGACGGATAAGTGTTTCGTCACACGAAAAGCCAGGCTGTAAAAAAAAAAAAAAAAAAAAAAATTTTTTTTTTTACAGCCTGGCTTTTCGTGTGACGAAACACATTTACAGCTAAATGTGTCAGTATACATATATAAATTCAAGAGACAAATCATTATGATCTGACAATTCAGAACTAGTTTTGCACTATTAGTTTAAAGTGCTTATAACAATATATAATTCTTTTTAGCTTGTTTGACTGCTCATTTTAATTAAAATCTCTTCTATCCTAATAAGTGATCAGATCGGCACAATAACGAGAGAGAAAAAAAAAAAAAAAAAAAAAAAAAAAAAAAATATAGTAGTGCTTCCAAGTATTTAAACAGTATCCAACAAAAAACTAAGCTGCCAGCACAGACCCTCAACTGCTCACTCGCGGTTTTTGGACACTGTACCAGCATATGCCCATGTTACTGCCTTGCCCAAAATCTTACAGTCGGAAGCAGAGGTCATCCATACAGGATACAGGTTTTTACAGGAGCAAGAGTGGGTCTAAATGTTAAAACCACATTTGGATGTGATGGTCAAGTGTCCCTATACTTTTGTATAGTTATTTTGGTCATTATGGATAAGGGTGTTAATACCATGAAAAAAATTAAAACTGTATAAGAATCCCATCATCTTACTTTGTGTTATTAGGATTTTCACCACAGGTTCCTAACTGGTCCTGAAGTTTTTTGGGTTTTTTTTTTTTTTTTGAATAATTTAGTGTTTTTCATGGTCCAACACACCCAATTCAACTCAGGAAGGGTTGTTAATGAGCTGAATAATTGGATCAGATGTGTCGGGGTGGAGTATTGGGGTAAAAAGCTTAATGGGAACAACAAAAAAAAAAGGCAAGAGGCTTAGCTGTGGAGTCGTTAGTATGCCACATGGTGGCGCTAAAGGGCTTCCACTTATGAGGTCTTATTAACTGGCATGATTGGGTTATACTGTGAAAGAACAGAAAATGTAGCTCACTTTTTAGCATCAGCCTTCCTGCCTCACAATTTCGATTTAATTCCGACAGGATTGATGTACTAAAAGTGACAGGCAGTCCTTTTATACAACATCTTTACTAGACACTGAAATGATATAAATGGACAAAAAGCTTTGTTGCCAAAAAACAACAAACATGACGGCGGAGTTTGGGAATAAATTCACCCTGAATCAAACGAAAATATATTTTCGCTTCGGGTTCTGTTTCCAGAGGTATTTAGTAATAAATGATTTTTTTAACAATATAAAAGCTGGTGTTTGATCACCACCACCACCACCCCACTGGGATGGATGGATAGTTTAACGGACGCCACCATGCCGGTTTCAATGCAGCCACTGACTGCGCGAGAGGCGTGACGTAGGCGGTGAAAGTAAAGGGGCCGGTCTGTGTGTGTGTTGGTTTATAAAACGGAGCGCGCACTGTGGCTCTTAGTTGGATTATTTTTTTTAAGACTCATGCAGATCATGGACATTCTCAGGACTTTCGCTCAACAACCTGGCAGCAACAACAAAATGTGCGAGCAAACATACCATAAGCCGACCGAGACGAGACGCGGCAAAGCAGACGACGCTGCGCAGGCGACGCAGGAAATGTCGCGGATCATATCTGACGGCACGACCGGGAAATGTTACTGTAGAGGAAAAGTTCTCGGCAAGGTAAACGCAGATACGCGGCTTTGCGTGATATGTGGGTGGGGGTGGGGGCAATGTTTGTAACAATTCGTGGAACTGCTTTAAGCTTCTAGATCTGATGTCTGTAATGGGATTTTTTTCCCTTTTGAAGGTCCAAACCTGAGTGATGATTATGCACGTATGTTTCCACAGGGTGGCTTTGCCAAATGTTATGAATTTACAGATCTGAGTACAGGCAAAGTCTATGCTGTTAAAATTATTCCACACACCCGTGTCTCCAAACCTCACCAAAGAGAAAAGGTGCGTTTATTTCTTACTCAATCGCTGACTTGCTTGCTTGTGAAGACACTCCTGAATGCCAAGTTTCCCCTTTATCCTACTTTCCAGATTGATCGAGAAATCGAACTGCACCGAGCCCTTCATCACAAACACATCGTCCAGTTTTATTACCACTTCGAAGACAAAGACAACATCTACATTCTTCTCGAGCACTGCAGTAAGCGGGTGAGTCGCAACGCCACAGTCATACACAGACCTCGACGGTCCGGCCGATTCGGTCCCTGTCCTAAAACTTATCTAAAAAAAAAAAAAAAAAACCCACAAACATTGCACTCCTTTTTTTTTTTAGTCCTTGGCACATATCCTAAAAGCCCGCAAGGTGCTCACAGAACCAGAGGTTAGGTACTACCTAAGACAGATCATCTCCGGACTCAAGTACCTTCACGAACAGGAAATCCTACACAGAGACCTTAAATTAGGTGAGCCGTTGAGTCGGTCACCTCAATCTCAAAATGTTAATGCGTTTTAAAGGACTTGATGTAACTGCCGTTTCTTTGCTTTACAGGTAACTTTTTCATTAACGAGGCGATGGAGCTGAAGATAGGGGACTTTGGCCTGGCCGCCAAGCTAGAACCTGTGGAAAACCGCAGAAGGACGATATGCGGGACCCCGAACTACCTGTCTCCTGAGGTCCTTAACAAACAAGGCCATGGCTGCGAATCAGATGTTTGGGCTCTCGGGTGTGTCATGTAAGTTTGCAGTCCCGGACGTGAACAAAAGTATACCCTACACAGTTTTTACTAGAACCGTTCTCATCAGCCACATGTTCTACGTCTCTACAGGTACACGATGCTGTTGGGCAGGCCCCCGTTTGAAACCACGAATCTAAAAGAGACGTACCGGTGCATAAGGGAAGCCAGATACACTATGCCTTCTACACTGTCTTCACAAGCCAAGCATCTCATTAGCAGCATGCTCGCCAAAAGCCCCGAGGACAGGCCGAGGCTTGATGACCTCCTACTTCATGACTTCTTCAGCCAGGTGCATGTTGCTGGCTTTTACATTTTGTTTTTTTTAAAAACTGGTGTTTGGTTGTCGCCTGATGTTTTACAGTCTGGGTTTAAGACTACTCGTTCTGTCGTCCTCTAGGGTTTTACCCCAGACAGATTATCCATCAGCTGCTGTCACATAGCTCCAGACCTCCAGCACACCAGCCCCGCCAAAAGCTTCTTCAAGAAGGCAGCAGCCGCTCTCTTTGGAGGCAAGAAGGACAAAGTCAAATACTTTGAAACAAGTAAATTTTTTTTTTTTTTTTTACAAAATTCAAGGTTTTACAAGGATCCCTTGTGCAATTGTAGCCTGTCTAACCGTTTCCTTTTGGATTCAGATAAACTGACAAAAGAGGAAGAGGACATCCACAGACTGCGGCATGACCTCAGGAAGACGGCGATCGGCAATCCAGCTCCCGAGGTGAGTCGCCGTCACCCTCCTCCCCGATACTCGAACTTCCTGTCCTCCCCCGTTATCAACGAGTGACCTTTGTTCTTTGCCTTTTAGGACAGTAAACCACCAATAAAATCTTCCGGAAAGCCAATCGTCACCGCCAAAGACGGAGGAGAGCAGCAGATCCGCAATACCATCCGCATGATTGTCCGAGGCACTCTGGGGAGCTGCAGCAGCAGCAGTGAATGTATGCGTTTTGCTTTGTCATGCCCTCCCTTTTTCTTTCCGACTTAACGGATGGTGTAGCGTGAAGGCTAATTGCTGTTTCCGCTTCGTTCTAACGACAGGCTTGGAGGACAGCACGATGGGTACTGTAGCAGACACCGTTGCCAGAGTACTCCGAGGCTGTTTGGAGAACATGCCTGAAGGTACGCGTTTCCGCCCTCGACGTCGGTTTCATCCGCTCGTGTATTAACAGCGTCTCGTAGGAGAGCAGATTTTTCTGATGTTCGTTTTATCCTCGCAGCTAGTGACATTTCAAAAGACGGCCTAAACTGCAGCTTCCAGTGGGTGACCAAATGGGTGGACTATTCCAACAAATACGGCTTCGGTTACCAGCTATCCGATCAAACCGTCTGTGTGCTTTTTAACAACGGCACCCACATGAGCCTGCTCGCTGATAAGAAGTGAGTGGACGAGAAACGTCAACGCACGAAAAGAGTTATAAAGTTAATAAAAAGGTAAACGTTCAGTGCTAACTTGACTATTGTGTTTGCAGGACTGTGCATTACTACGCAGAACTGGGTCAGTGTACGGTTTTCTCCACCAACGAGGCTCCAGAGCAGTTTCTCAGCCAAGTCACCGTCCTAAAGTACTTTGCGCATTATATGGAGGAAAATCTTATGGACGTAAGTAGCTACGCTCGGCGCAAACGCGACCAAACCCTCTACGTGCGAGTCAGGTTTTCTTACAGCGTCGATCGATCTTTTATTTGTACAGGGTGGCGATTTGCCCAACGCGATCGATATCAGCAAGCCAAGGTTGTATCTGCTGCAGTGGCTCAAGTCGGATCGTGCTCTCATGATGCTCTTTAATGATGGCACCTTTCAGGTAACCCATTAAAACATTTTATTTTTACACCGTTTCATCGTTCTGCATGGTACCGCCTCCTCCAAAAAGGTTTTTTGGTCACTTACTGTACATTTTCTCGTCGACAGGTCAATTTCTACCACGATCACACCAAGATCATCTTGTGCAGCCAGAACGACGAGTACCTGCTGACGTACATCAACGAGGAGCGCGTGTCCACCACACGACGCCTCAGCGCGCTACTCGGCTGCGGATGCTCCTCAGATCTGCGGAGCCGCATGGAGTACGCCCTAAATATGCTGCTCCAGAGGTGCAACTGATCATGAATCTGCAGACTGAAGACCTTGTTCATATCTTTTTTTTTTTAAACGGATTTCATGGACCTGCATTGACAAACTTCTGTTCTGCTGGCCAAGTGCCCAAGCTACACGATTGGGGCAGCAGAGTTGAGGTACAAGCACCGGTCCTGTCTAAAGGAACTGTTGATTTTGGACTTGAACGCGAGGAAGAGCTGGGCTGGAACCAGAAAAGACCTTGAGTTTTGAATAATCTTTGCTTACACTATATAAATATGCAGCAATCTTGTTACGTTGAAGCGATGTTGGAATTTTGTCGTGGACATTGACGTGGCTTCAGCGGGGCAGGGTGATGAGGTGTAGCTCTGTATAGAGCATGACTACTGTAAAACCGAATACATTCCGCAACAGGATGGGGGCTGCATGGTGAAATCTTTCAACCAATGAAATAGTTACTTGTGGATGGCTCCAACCCCCCCAAAAAAATTCCTGACTGTGAAAAGGGTTAAAAAAAAAAAATTCCAGGCTGTGTCTCTAATGTTGACTGGACAGATCTACACTAGCGTACCATGCCTGTAACTTATTTCAGAACACGGTATTTATTTATTTAATAAAGACAACCTTATAATATAACCTGTGTGGCTAAAGTTTGGGAATCTTCACTGGATCGTCGTGTAATGCGAGTCATGACTTCAGGCAGAGGCATTAAATTGCATTCAACCACAGCAAAGAAAAACGAACAGTTGCTGTTGTGGCTGTGTAGCATGATGTAGATGTTTTCTGGTCTCAAAAAGGCAGCTGCTACAGATGACAACACATTCTATAAACCTTTTATGATCCATTAAAAGTGGCAAAGTGAAGGAGAAATGTATGAAAAACGCACCAGTTGCCCAGGCCGATCCTGTTAACCTTTTTAATGGTTGTTTTTCGTTTTCTACCGAAACATTTCAAACATTTACTTTGCTCAAAATAAGGACGGGTCCCTTATTTAAACACAGTATAACGCGTAATCCTACTATGCTAACAACTAAACGTTTTGCAGATGAAAATGCTGGCCGAGACGATGTTTAAGACAAAGCGGATGCATAAGCTTTCATTGCTTCATCTATTAGCAATCAATAATTAAGAGGCTTTTATGTATGCCCTCTAAAATGTTTCGATTTCTCCTGCATCTATGGCTGGAGCAGCATTAGATCTCTAAATGACGACTCAACAAATGGCTGGTTGCAAGTTCTTGTTCTGTGGATGTCAGCTGCTTTATATTAAATTTGACTTTTTGGCCAACAAAATACAACATCGGCACCCCGCGGTTCCCACTTGTGCCGTCTGGTTCCGTACATTAGACAGGCGTTTTGTATTAAGTTGCAGAAACTTGGTGTGATGAAATAGGGTAGAAGTTTTACACAACCCAGACCTACACTTTAGAGCGTCTCCACTGGGGTTCCTCAAGTTAACTGAGCATCGACTTTGTACCAGGCATGCGCTTGATCATGGTGGAAAATGGCTTTTCAAATGACCAGAATGTTTATTTGCCATAATGAATGCTGCTGTACGAGTGTCAAAATATAGTAACAAGTCAGCCAAATGCATAAAAGTAGAACTATTATTCCTACACTTCATCTATTTCTGCTAATTTAGCTAAAGCCCAATATTTTATGTAACTGGAGGATTTTTTTTTAGCCTCAAAACAGAAATGTCAAATATCTAAATTATAATGGAAAAACTAAAGTATGTGGACGCCTGGCCATCATACCCAAACACGTGGTTTATCCCCAATCTGTTGAACAAAAGATTCAAATACTACAATTGTGTAGAAATGCATTGGACTTGATAGCATTATTAAGCCCCTCTTTGTTCCGAAACTAACGCCAGGATCCACATTGCGTCGATGCGCAAGGAAACGGTGGTTGTGGAAGACCTGAAGTAATCTGCCCGGATCCCTAACCTCAGCATAATACACCTCCTCTTTGGCCTTCAGCTCCATTTCCAACATCCACCTACTAACATTTCTATTATCCCTCCTCTGCACATGTCCAAACCATCTTAATCTAGCTTCCCTCACTTTGTCCCTGAAGTTTCCTACATGAGCCATCTATTTGATATGCTCGTTTTTAATCCCATCTGGCTTTAAAAGAAGCTCCTAGTACATCAGGTGACCTGTGCTTACAGACATTATTGACAGCTACATGAACTTAAATGACCTTTTGCATCTGTTGTAAAACAGGCACCAGATGCCTTAGAATAATGGGGGGGGACGACTTTGAAACGATTTTAAAAAAAGTCCCACTTCTAATCCAATGGCCCGTTCTTTCTATTGCAAACGTAAAACAATGAGGGGGGGAAAATAAAAAGACAAATGTATTGTGTAAATGTGAACATCCCATCCTTATTTATTGCGTTCGTGCAGAAGAGTGTTTTCCTTAGACGATACATCCAAGTGCATTTCCTGGATTGTGTGCGTGCACATTCCTAACCGATTCCTTCAATTCCATATTCATTTGATTATATATAAATGAAGATAACTATCGGGATGCCACATTTCCAGTTACATACCAAGGCCTAGAAAACAACATCTGACAGCATTGAATAACACGCTTGTATAATAGCCATCTGCCCCTCGGTCAAATGCCCATCATGACATTGTCCCCTATCCAACTGTGCTACATTAAAGTCGCACTGTCCTAGTTTCCTACTTTTTCATTCCGTCTGTTTATTGAAACTTGCAATTGTGTACATCTTGTGCGTGCACTACATCGTGAGAGTCTTTTTGCAATTGCCGTTTGTCAGACCGTATGGACATGCTCCCCATGCAGAATCTTAGCCGCCAACGTCAGACGGTCAAGACGTCTCCTACAAGTTTAAATCAATCCATGACCTGTTCAGTAACTCTAGCTAAATAGAAGCTAGCAGCAAAACAGTAACCTCATACAAAAACACATTTTCCCTTAATTACATTGCTTGTTGTTCTGTCGGAGTTATTTGGACATTTTCCCCCCTATGGTGTGAAGTTCGCACGCTGATTGCAACGGGTTCAACGCTCCTATTGGTTCCCCCTTTTCGACGGAGGAGACGTCACGCTGCAGGAAATTAAATAAATTCAGTTGGAGGAAAACGGATCGCAACAGCTATTAATCGTCTGTACGTGTTAAGCTGGCAATCAAAAACACGATCAAATTTGATGACCAAAACGTGGCAATCAGACCAAATGGTGGTAAAGAGAGGCTTTAGTCAGAAAGTACAACATTTTTTTTCCTGGAATATATTACAACACAACTCTTTAGAATTTTATTTACAAAACTGGCTAACCAAAAAACAAATACACCGGCATGGCAAGACTGAACACCTCGTCTTAGAGATTTACAGTAAATTTGTATTCTTCCTTAATAGCAATGCGTTGCAAAACGTAAAGGTGTTGCACCATTCTAGGAATCTAAAGTATAGAGCAGTGGCTGAGAAGTTGTACAGAGAGAACGTGTTGCATTCCTTGCTGTACAGAGACATGTTCATTCATGTCTTTTGGCTTAGTAAACTACACCCATCCTAAGCATTCCTACACACCTGCTCACAGTTTCCCACCGCTTCCTCCCTGCAGAAGAAAGCGTTTCAGCCCAAAGGCATATTCAGTGACAAGCTGGGCAAAAAACCCTACCATAAACAGCAGCCAAGTCTATATAAAAGCCACCTTATACTCACATTGGGAATGATTTAAAGGGTGGAATCAATGCTTTTGTATCCTGTCTCACGCTAGCATCTTGCCTTCGCTACCCTGCTTGCTAATTATCACCATCGGAAGTAACAACAAATTACAGAACCGAACTGCATTCAAGCTTAAAAAAAAAAAACCCCAAGAAAACTAGAAAGCTTTAGTAAGATTTTACAACACTAGGCATGAAGCACTATGCTGCAATATGTGCTGTGGGCGTTGTAAAGATTTAACACAGCCGTACTCCTGAGGAAAATCCCTGGCTGTAGTAATCTTACATGCCCAACAGTGGCTAAAACTATAAAACTAGCATGGTTTTTACACAATGCCACAAAAACACAAGCAACAGGCAGTAGACTAAATCTAAATACAATCGTATTACACCTTGGCAAAAAAAGCCAGGTAATTTATTATAAAAAGACTTAAACCCACCATCTACAGTCCTTTTTATTCCATGAAAAGTCTTCCTATAGTAGCATGGTAGAACATTTAAACTCCTGCACCTCTGGTAAGAAAGTAATCAATTATCCATTAGGGGGAAAAAAAGGGAAACAAGGATTTGAGGAAATGTAATCTAGCTACAAACACACAGAGTCTACACGTTAAGACATTTAATATAAAAACTCCAGCCAGATATTTCTATTTGTAAAAGGCTCGACAAAACTAGACTTACTACTACCTCTATTTTAAATCTTTAATGGTATTATTAGTCGGCTCAGCCAACTACAATGTTGTAATTAGATAGCTATCTACCATGAGCTCACCACAACGTGACAGACAATGTAAAAGAGCTAGCTAGTATTTTGGCAGCAGTCAGACAGGGTGTCTAACCAGTGGATTTCATTTAAATGCTAATTTGGGGTATTTTTGTTAAGCATTTTGCCAAACTTTTGTGAAAAGATGTACTAGAAATTGTAACCAGGCATAGCTTGTTTTTGTCACTAGATTGTCATCACATATAGTGAACAACCAGTACTTGGTAGACATGTGATAAGCAAAATATATTGGTGTCACATTTTTCTCCTCTTGGCAGCAGTTTTCTTTGGGTTCTCCAAATCAATTTTAGTAGGTCATGCTGTTCTTTAGTACCGTCAAGGTTGGATGATATCTTTTGTAACCTGTACATTCAGTGCAATGAAAGTTCTTTCCGATTACTATTTTTCAAAAAAACCCCAAAAAAACCCTGCTTTAAATCAAGTGTATTTCCTATTAGACACGAGAAATACAATGTTATAGTACGCTTATACTGTCTTTTCATTGGCTTGTGGTGTTACGCCATTTGAAGGATTTTCACCCGTGTTCACTAAGCTCAGTCCCAAAAGAATTTTAAAATTGGGCGTTTTTATAATCATTAAAGAGAGGTGCAACCAAACAAAAGCACTGTAGGAAAAAACTTCAGAGGAATAAAAATTATGGGTTTAAATCATGTCCAGCATTTAATTTGTTAGTCTCGTCACATTCCAAAATAATAGCTCAATGTGGACACTTGGGAAATACTGCAAATCCTTAAAGCCGTAAGTATTTCCTTAGCCATGTAGGGGCACTTTTTAAAAAAAAACAAAACACAAAAACAATAGTTTTACTTGAACTTGTGTATAAATCTTGGAAGAGTTTATCAACCTTAAAGCATAGATTTTTAAGCACACATTAACTAGTATCTTGTTTTAGTCTATAAAAATGAACATCCTGTAGCAGTGCATGCTTGAGTTTAAGGGCAGTCAGGTGAAGCAGGGAGTGCGTGGTGTGGACGATACTTACATTTCATTTGACACATAGGAAGATGCAGAGAGATCTTTTAGACAGCTGAATATATAGAAAGAGCACCTTTCAGCAACGAACTTAGAGTTTGCCTTGGAGAAAAGACGTAAATGGCAGAGATTAGATTTCACGACTCTTGAAAATATAAACCTCAATCGGCTTTAGAGAGAATCATGGTGTGTTTTTATTCCAGAAAGTTTCATTTTTCCCCCCGTTTGTTTGACCACAGCGGTTTGATGTTTTAACACTATTATATTACTTTGAAATAAAATCCAATTTATTCTTGTGTATATTCAGTCCGCTTCACTAAACACAAAAAAACCATTAAATTTTATAGGGGACAAAGCTAACCGCCTCTTAAACATCTTGTTCAAATTATACGCCGGGGATCATCTCGTAAAGTAAAGGCAAGGCGTGAAAATTGTTTCTGCGGGAAGTTTAAGAAAAAAGATGAATCTCTATGACCGATCATATCAAAGGTAAGCAAGTAAACCAGAAAATTGCCTGCCTACATTTACATCAGGGGGAGACAGATTTTAATCTACATCACGTTTTTAATCCATGTTTTACCAGCAGCGTCTACTTGCCAACATATTTTGAAGGTTTTTGCACCACAGGTATCTGTGCAATGCTTGTAATTGATTTCAGCGATTGGTGTGTCTATGCAAGACCGCATCATTTCATTCATAGTTGTGGCAGCATGTCAGAGGAGCCTACACTTAATCGTGTTTGTGTACACACATTCTTCTTTCCTATGGCTAAGCACAAGATAATTTGTAAGCCTCGCAAGGATTTTTTTTTTTTTAATCCAACCATTTAGCCCAACTAGTCCAACCGCGTTTGTCATTACTTCCCGTAAACATTAAGATTGCAGTTAGCCACAGTATCAGTAAATATAGGACTTGTATACAAGTTGATAAAAAAAGTAGTTTAAAAAATGCTAATTTAAATTAGTGTTTATTTTTAATTGTAAAAAATATTTAAACAACAGTTAACACTAGTGTAAATTTATTAAATATATTCAAGATATTTGTTTGGGATATTTCTCAGAAGATCACAGATGGAATTAAACCCGGCTTTGTGATAAATATGAGGTTCATTCTGTATTGTACAACATTGTAGATGTAATTAGCAGCAAAAAAGGTACATGACAAGAAACCTTAATGGCCAGTTGTTATTAAAGTACATAAAATACAACAAGAATGTGTCTTGGGTCTTATGCAGTTTTCAAAAGCATGGCATTGACTTTACCCGATATGTATTTTACACCCAAATACATATTCCATACACTTGTATAAACTCATCTCTAATCTCTGAACATGAACAGCCTAAGGGTTGCATTTAATTTTTTTTTTATGAGCACTTAAGGATAAGCATCCCATTGTCAGGATTGACAGCGCCTTAATATTTAAAATCTCAAGTCAGAGAACTGTGGCTGTAAATCATTTTTATTCCAGCTCTGGAACATTGCCAGAATAAGAAACAAGCTGTCCATACACAATATGGTTAAGAGTGCATGCTTTTAAAGACTTGAGATTCGATTAGCATAATTCACTTTGCGCCGAAAGCCCTGCTTTATCGAACAACTTCCTTCCTTTTAAGGTTAAACACTCGAGTTCTTGAGAATTTAGAGAATAGCACAACTTCTGCGTTTGAACACCCCAATGGATTTACCATGCAACAATTGTAGACTTTAATTCAAGCTCCAAAATTACCATTTTTTGATACACAGTCCCCTTAATTCTAACAGGCTTTTAACTTGGATTTTCATGGTCAGGTGTTACCCGTTTGGTCCTTTGTGTCCAAAAAAAAAAATAATTGGGGTGGATTAAAAATTTGCATGGGTCATCTTGAGGGCTCTTAATTAAGGAGAAAAAAAAATGCATTAGTAAACACAAACAAATCCCTGGAAGATTAGAAGGTGAATAAATGAATTCTTTCCAACATGCAGTCAAAATACCCTAAACAATGGTAAATGTAAAGGCAACGGGTAACGCTGGAGAACTTGAGACCAGATGCGACTTTGTTAGCAAGTAACCTTAAAAGCCATGCTTACGTCTTCAACCGGGATTCTCTGGACAGATAAGAGATGAACTTGTAGCAGAATAATAAAGTAGACTTAAAAAAAAGAAAGCAGTAAATGATCAAAAGCCTGCTGCATCATTTGTTAATCATGATAGAGGCAGCGCTGTGGCGTTGGTATGTACGCTAATAGAACTGGATGGTTCTGAAAATTTGACTGCTAATAGAAGCAGTAAGATCAGTTCTGAGCTTCATAGTTCTTTAAATACGTTTTCTAGAATTATTCTGAGGCATAATGACCTAAAACAGCATTCCATAATGTTCATGGGTTCCAGACATCAGGCAGTCATTGGCTGCAATAAATCGATTTGCATCCAAGTATTAAAAACATAGTTGCTTGTAAGCCTGAGGAAATGCAGGGACAACACAAAACAAACAGCTGCTAAACAGTTAATGCAATATTTTTGCTTAATCCCTTTAATTAATTTTAAAACCATTCTCGATTAAATCCAGTGCGGCAATGTACAAACATGGCACTCGTTACTCTAAAGCCCACTGGATTTCTTCGTTCAGTCATAGACTGCGGTAATTTGCAACTTGATATTTACATACTACTCCAGTAAAATAACCTTGCAAATCAGGACCATTTTAGGACCTACAAGGTCACATTTCTGCCATGCCAGATCTCCGTTTCTTATCCGTCTTTGAGGAATTAGCAAATTAACAATTTACAAAAGTTATAACAGTCAGTCTGCCATTGCTAATGCTAGCTGACGATTAGCCATACTCCTATACTACTTGATGCATCAATGTGGGCTGGCCTTATTAAGGAATTCCATTACATTTATACTTCAACTAGCTCTGACCGTCTTACATTCTAAAGTGAATAAAAATAAACCAAGTTGTAAAAGCTTTAAGGACAGGATTGATTTAATAAAGCACCACACTTCAAACAGGCTAGTCGGCTTTTCTAAAACTTCACAGGGGACTCGGGACACAAGGCATGGATAGTGATGCTATCCGATCACACGGTACACAATTACAACCATAGTTCAGAGAATGTAGAGGTGATTACAGCACATGCTTTTGGACTGAATAGGAATACTGGGGAACAACCTAGCCCAAAAGTGCTAGCCAATAAACATCACCCTCCTCTATATAGAGTTACAGTTGGGGTCTACAGTTTACTTCCTTTGTTGGAGAGAAGTCAAATATTAAGTAGATTCCGGAAAAGCAAAGATGGAGCATTGTGGGCAAATTTAGTACTCAACATACACAAGAATCAAACAATCCTCCCAAAACATGAGTTTCTGATCATTCAGGGATCAACATTTATAAAAAAAAAAAACAAAAAAAAAAAAAAAACCTACAGAAGATGTACTGGGTAATTTGTGTAAGGTCACAGTTACTAGTTTGTCTTGTGGACCAGGTCTTAAACTCTGGTATGTAAAATAGCTTATGACAAATGAATAAAAACTAACCATTGAAAAAAAAAAAAAACCAAATCAGACAAAGACGGACCTAAATACTGTCCCGTCTATCTACAGACACTGTAGCTAGCTAGCAAGACAGACACGGAAAAAAAAAAAAACCAAAAACGGTTTTACGGCAACTTTGGAGAACAAAGCAACGGCAAAGTATCAATCTCAGTGGGTTTCCAATCAAACTAAAATGGTGCCTGTGGTGAAAGTCTAAGCCGCTTAGCTATCAGCCAAGAGACGATAATGGAGTTTAATCCGTTCGGCGACTGAATCCTGTCATAAAATGGCACTCGCCCTGAGTGTCTGCAATCAGTCAATCATGCAGGTGCTCCCATCCAGGCTGCCCGTCTTGCCTAATTGCAGAGTGAGATACAAAAACAGCAGTAACAGGATGTATTGCACTGATTAGAGCTGCACACAATATACATGATAAAGGCAAACAAAACACCATACTGTCGAGATACCATATCTATAAAAGAAAAGTATAGATAACACTAAAAATGATTTATCAAATCATTTCAAAATAAACTGCACTATTTCTATTTAGCACTATTGCCAAGTGTTTTTTTAAAAATACCTTCATTGTGTTTAAATATCCAGAGTGTTAGTGTAATGTTGTATAAATCGGTATTGATTTCACCTGATTAGAAGAAAATGGATATAAATTTAATACACTGATATGAAGGGGTTAAAACTTACCTACAGTCTGGAGTAAAGACCATAGTTGCATTGATATTTTCATCAGTGTAAACATGAATTTTTGGGGGGTTTATTACATTTGCAGTAATAAATGAGGGCAAGACACTTGGCTTTTAGTGTGCATTTACTTTGCACTGAAATTTCTGTGCTTGGCAATAGCACCTTTAAATGTATGACGAAGCAAACGTTTAAGAGAGAAGCGATGGGTATGACGTAGAGATGAAAAAAAATAACTTGCCTTCTAAAGCCTTTTTTTTTGTGGAGTTGCTGCCCCTGGTAATCTTTGGGGAGAAAGAAACTGAGTTTCTATTTTCTCACAAATCATAACTGTGCGATATATGACATGGCAAAATGTTTAAGCATTAGATTTTTTTCGTTTCATAATTGACCTTGGATTTCCAGTGCCTAAAGTCTTCTCAACCAAAGAAATAGTGCATTGATTTTTCATGACGTCCTTCTACTCCGGATTTCCAACCTAATGGAAGTGGAATAATGAATAGGCTTATTTCAATTAAAAAAAAAAAAAAATGACAATAGGACTTGTTTTGTTAAGATCTGAAGACGGCATTTGACTTATAATTTTAATATTGTTGCAATCGAGACCAAGCTCAATTCCACGAATGTCATGTAAGGAGGTATACGATTATCCTTGGATGATGTAATGTGGTAAGGTTTGCCAGAGGAAATAGTGACAAACAGTGGGAAGTAGACGTCCATTGTTTCTGCTAACTGAGCCGATCCTGGTAAAAAACAAAAAAAAAAAACAGGCTGGAGTAAAAAAATACCTGGAAGTGATAAGGAAGCGGCAAGACTGAATTTTAAGTGGCAACATTATAGCTACACGGAGCAGTTCAGTTTTGAGAGAATGATGTAACCAAGAGCCAAGAGGTACGTTTGAGTCGTGCAGAGAATAAATAAAAAAAAAAGTCTCAAAGAGAACACGGTGCTTTAACAGATATTTTCTCCTTCTTTCCTTAAATTAGTAAATAAAATTTGTTTGTAGTTATACAAGTCAGCCCACCAGTCATTGATTTAAATTTTATTCCATTTTAAATTCTATTATATGTGTATATTTTTTTCCTACAGCACCAACATGGTGTGCTGTGACCTTTATTTCCAAAGCCACCTTCTTCAGTACAGCCACATTTAATGAAAGGCTGTCCCTCCCTGACTCCTGCTGTGGGGGATGGCAGAAAAATCGTCTCCCCCTTTTTTTTTTTTTCCAAGGTACATCATTAATTTGTCTCGTGATGGCTAGAGGCATTGGACTAAATGCGAGTGATGTTTAACAGGCTATTAGAAATGACACCACTAAATAGGCTAGCATGACATTTTGGTTATAGTTATCGGACAAGACGAGATAGGATTTTGCAGTGGATTAAGGGGCTTGAGCTGTCTGTGGGTTTCGTCCAAATAGGTGGACGGTCTCCAATGGACTGTATAATTAACGTGGCCAAAACTTGTCTGAAATCGGAATTAGACGGCATGTGTACAACATTCCATTAAAACGCATGGAGATGGAATGCCCCGTCACGTTATGAGTGACGTTTTATTTGAAAACAACGACAAAGCAATTAATGGATCCAGCCATTCATCCAACTATTTTATGTGCTGCTCATCATACACAGGATCATGGGCAATCAAGTCTTGGCTTGCGTGTCTCTGAATTGGAAGCCAACAAACTTAAAGATACTAATTAGTAGGCTACATCACTGGTTTTTGCTGTTTGTCCAAAGCCATGAGAACCCAGAGGAAACCCCTAAAGTATAGGGAGAACATGCAAATTCCAAAAACATGCAGCGCAAAATCAAGGATGCTAACTACTTGGCCATGTGCCAGTTGGATTTACTTAAGTGTTGTACGATTAATTTCTCTCGTCAGAGAATTAATACAAACTAATTGTTACTAAAACAGGGGATTTTCTAGGATTTCATCGTGTGCCAGTTTTACCGCTAATGTCTTACAGCTCTACGGTAAATGCAAACATGAACCGCCAACATTTGTCGGTAACGGGCTGTAATTAATATGAATGCAGTCATTCAATCAAACAATATTCACAAGATAAAGACAACGAATTCTCCATACTGTAAAGTATCTCAACTTCTGATTATCAAAATCAAACAGCCTACGTTTTTAACCGAATAAAAACGATTACAAATTCTAAATCGATGGCTAGATTTCTACATTAACTATATTTCGTCGGCACGCCACGTGCCAAGCTTCGCAGACGGATAGCTAATTTCAGATGGCAATTTTCCTTAGACACCGTGCACATTGAAACCATAAATGCAGTATAAACAATTTCCTTTTATTACTTCCCAAGTGACGCAAGATGTTTTCTTGACCTCGTCTCCCGCCTCCAGCACAAGCTGTTGCACTTTTAACAAAGGGTTGCCATGTATGCACAGAATAGCAAAGGGGGGAAAAGGGGGGGGGGGGTTCATTTTTGTATTAGTCGTTTCCATTATTCCAAGTAGTACAAATTGAGAAATTTGGTAGTTTTATAGTTGATTCTTTGAGGGGGCCGGGTAAAACGTGAGCCTAGGGGAAAACTGTACAGAACCACTCCTAATTTTTTTTTTTATAGCTGTATTTATAACTCATTTGTTATGCATTTTATTTTGTATCAAAGCAACCAAGCAGAAGACTGTTTGTACTCCCTAAAATTAACTAATGTTGTAGGGTGTTGCTTAACTACGCTTATCTAATTATATAATACTAATTAGTCCAGGAACCATTAAAAAGCTGTGATCTGAACGTAATTGAACTATAAATTAGTCTAAATTATACTGAGGTTACTCACTTCTTAAACTTGCTAGCCACATGAGCTGTATATTTCTGCTCTTATATGATAGCATTTTTTTTTTACGCAAGTCATTGTACTACACTTTCCTGCTCAAGTTAGGTCTTGTCCTATTTGTACTGTACATAAGACCAAACTTTGATTAAAAGTGTAAAAACAAAGCCAGGCTATCTTTTCTATCCGCTTTAACCTACGAGCCATTAACATCAAACGCTACCTTATCGTGTCATGGCGTAATGCCAAAAGGTCTGAATAGAACAGAATTCCCACACATGCATTCACAGCTGTCATATCTGGCATTTAGAACTGGGGGAGTGTTGCTCACTGACACGCCCTAAGGATTTACATTCCAAGCACCTGAGAACTCTCACCGAAACTGACGCAAGGAAAAGATGAGGGCGATAGAGAGAAAAAAAAAAAAGGTTTACACTGAAAAGCTCTGAAATCAAAGGGCACCGTGTCAGGGGTTACCGTACCGTGGAGCAAAGGGAAAACACCTCGTTTAAACCTGCCAGAACATGTACGAGCAAACAACTAAATTTCACTGATTCCAAACAACAAAGCCATGTCGCTCATGTAAGGCTATATGTTTACTGAATTACTTGGACCCAACCAAGACACTTGCTTTATAGCGTTAGTTTAAGACCAAGTTCCAGTAAAGTGCCTCTATGTTTCAGCATGACAATGCACCTGTGCACAAAGCAGAGCGCCATAAAACACGCGTTGTGCTTAGAAAAAAAAAAAAAAACTACAAAGCCCCAACTCAAACTCACTAAACACCATTGGAATGAACTGACACTAGATGAACCACAGGCCTCCTTTACTTATGTTAGTGTCTGATAACACTAATACTACTGTGGCAGGATAGGAAAACTTCCAGTGTCACCCTTTACAAACTGGTGAAAAGTTATGGAAAACAGGGGAGTTCTGACTGACTTGTAAAAGGGGTTTATTCGGACCAATACATTTTACAACATTCCCTGGCCCGACTACCAAATATCCACATCGCAGCATTATAATGTAGGATGTAATAAGATATGGAAGGCTCTAGACTAAATTTATTCAGCTCGTCATTGACAGAGCATGAGCAAAATAAAGATAAAACAATGGCAGCATTCATGGTATGGTATAATGCGCATTTGTTGCTGTTGATTCTACTCTACAGTAGAGTGGCAGAGGTGTGCATGGTAAAAATTACACTGCGCCTGCTTCTGAAAGAACCCTATAACCAATCCCTACACGTTTGACAATCTCGCTCAAGCCAGAAGAAATGTAAATAATCCAATTTACACTAACGCCTGAAAATTAGTTTTATTGTAATGTATAACCTATACACACACATGCTAAAAATTCGTTTTAGCTAAAACGCTTCGATTATATTAAGGATGTACCAATATAAAAAATGAAAAGCAATCGTTTCCAAACTAAGAAGCTTTTTACAACTTAATGTATAGAGCGGCGTGAGCGGTGTTTTTCCGGCAACTTCAAATCCATCCAAATGAGGAGCAGGATTTGATTGTATATGGCTTTACAAGATACAAAAATTGACTTTGTCTTGGTAGAGAGTGCATCAAACTAACTATTTAAGAGCCCACCATACAGACATTTAGAATTAGCATGCATGTATAAAAGATGAGAAAAAAAAAAAAAAAAAGAGAAAAGAATAGTGAAAAGATTCATTTAGAATTCATTAGAATGATGGAAACTTCACAGCAGCACATTGGACCACTGATAAAGTGTTCACATTTGTAGGTCCACCGAAAAAAAGAAATGGCTTTGCTCTGATTGTTTCCTGTGGCTCAGTAATGAAGCTCGTAGTGCAAAAGCACTGTATGATAGAATATGATGTTCTTTCAGTCTGACAGGAAAACAGCTCTCATTAGTACACAAGAGGCATTTAATGAGCTGGGCGTGAGGAAAAAAGCAGTTTCATGGGTTCATGTCGACAGCTCGCCTCTGCCCTCCGAGTTCTGAAACAAGACCTTAATCAAACCTAGCAGGTATTTCTGACTGTGTCGTGGGCAAGAACTGAACCCAAACCACCTAGAAACATGAACCATTCATGGTTTAAAAGATTTTTAAAAGATGGCTAGATCTATAAAGGAGTTGGAAAAAAAAAAAAAAAAAAAAAAAAAAAATATTTATGTGACTTACCATAAACTAAAAAAACAATTTATGTAAATACAGTGTTCCCACCAGTTAATCAACATGTGTGAGGTCACCGTTAATGCCGGCATCACCGTTTGAAGTAAGGAAGAGAAATTTCCCACAAACGCCCAATTTCACTTTCGTATTAGCTGCATTTGATAGTTACATCACACTCTTAGGGAAACGCCCCCTTCAAGGCGGTGGCGTCATGGTGGGCAAATATAATCGGTGTTCCAACATTACGTCAACACCAACCATCGCAGCACAAAGTTGGAATTTCCAGACCAAATCTGGAATAGGACATGAAGGTTAGGCGATCAAATACTGTAGCCTTTATAGTTTGCATTGCAAGATAATTTTTTTTCTACAGGATTTCTCCATCAAATGTCTAATTGAAACAGCAAGAAAAAGTGATGTGTTTCAAAATTGCATCACCCACTGATTATTCTTCCCATGGCAACCAGTAGTAAAAAAAAAACTACTTTATAGTCAGGGACTGGAGAATATGAAAAGAAAAAACAAAACAAAAACCCCCACCATGTGAGAACCGAGTTAAGAAAATTACATAATAGCTTGCAGTGTTTGCACAGGAACACGGTGCATGTTTATCGATGTTTACAGAACCGAGCGCCAGTGCTCGCCTCGGACTGAACTACAAACCCTGATAATTCTCGTTTGTTTCACTGTTTAATATTTGCCCTACCTGAGCACTGTCGCCTTGAGGCAATTGAGGTTTTGAAGCCTTTCATGCACGTTGCCAATGTTGTCTGGTAAAACAGTTACATAGAAGTGAACATAGTGGGAATCTGCATCAGCCATTTCCTGACTTTGATGCGTCATTAAATGTTTCATGAGATACCTATGCTGTCGATAGGTCACAGGAGAACCAGTAAACCAAGTGCTGCCGTAGCATGTCTCGAAGTTGATTTCGCGAGAGCTCTGGAGGTCTGACTTCCTGACAAACAGAAAGAGGGGTAGGAAGTCTAGAGGTTAATGACCAACTCAATTGTGTGCAATTCCTGTAGTCAGATGCAGGTGCTTATTGAAGGCTAGCTTTGCGTTCGGGTTGAGAAAAAAAAAAATAAAAATTTGCTGTCTCACCGCCTTCAACATGCTTAAGGGCAGGAACCAGTACACTGTTCTGTACCGCCACTCCTGAAAATGTTTCTCATTGAGTGAAGCTAGTTAAATGCAGAGGTTTGAGTTTTGCTTAGCGCTTTAGTGTGCTGGCTGTATACTTTAATAGACAAACACAGCTTTGCTTTGGCAGCGAGGCAGCCGGAGAAAAAACTTTTTAAAGTTTAATTGCCTCCAAAGAAAAATAGAACTCAATTCCATAGCACTAGAACAGCAGTTTAAAATTGACGGTCATAATCTCGAAGAGGATTAGGTAGATGCAATTCCATGAAACGGCATAACCTTGATCGAAACCAAAATTTAAAAAGGAGCTTGTGCTCATTTGGCTGACCACGAGTGCGTGAATAAATAATTACCTTTTTAAATCGCTACCTAATTAAATGTCATTGTGTAACCAGAAGCTTTTGATCAGCTTAATCATCAGTATTATTTCAGAACAATTTAGCATTTTGGCACCTGCAAATTAGACTTTGGTCCGTTTCTTACGGTGGCCAGGAAGAAAATACGCAACCGGAAATGGTACAGACTGCGAATGGAATTCTTACTGCTAATTAGACGAGATACTCATTTAGGTTAAAGCTATGGTCCTTGCTGGAGAACGATTCTCACCCCTTGTAGAAAACAGTTTCGTTCTCCTTCACTGACAGACTGTTGCATCCTAAATGGCTGATTGAGCGATACTGAAGATCGGTACTCCCTGCTGCTATATCGACACTACAATCAGAGCGACTCAGCCAAGCAAACACTAAACACAATACTGATTGTTAAACCCTTCAACAACGAACCTTAGTGAAATTTGATTAATTGTGCCAGCATTTTTTTTTTGTTGTATTTAGATTTCAGTTTTTGCTTTATATTTGCACCGGGGGACGAATAAAGGTTTGTGTTATCTGCTGCTGAAGTACAGAGGTGGGTAGAAACGCATTATTTACGCTTGTATTTGCATATAAATACACATTTACTTGAGTTAAAAAAAAAAAACCGAGTACAAGTAAATCAGTTAAACCGACTCAAGTATTTTTTATTTAAGTTTATTTTTATTGACAAATTTTTTTCACTCCTAGGGTAAAACGAACAGTTACGTAATGCAACGCCTTCTTTTTGCACCAAAACAAGTTCATACATCAGTGTGCAGGATTTCCAGCTCCAACCTGAGAATATATGTTGCAGTTAGTTTCATAATGACCATTTGATTGTGATTCTGTAACTACGGGGACACAAACCTTAACGCAAGTTAGAATAAAAATCCCTGCTTTCAAGCTGAGCCGAATCTAATCACAAGCTCTTTGAATGGGTGTTGCCCTCCCCAGATCATGCGAGTTCAGAACCTTTTTAGTAATTTAAAAACAAACAAAGGGAGATAAGACGAGCAGCGAGAACAGGCTTAAACGGCAGAGGAGGAGGGGGGGCTTCAATCAGCATGGAAGCAGCCCCCTCCTTCAGGAAAAGTAGGACTGATTATTCTTCCTCCTTGAATACATAGTCTTGAGAATCCTGAATTCATTTTAAGCGACTGCAAAGTAACAAGTGAATTTTTATTGAATTTGTTCAATCAGATACTACTTTAGTTCAGCTATTAATACGAAGTGTACTAGAAACAATGGAATCTCCTTAGATACACTACATAGACATCTGTATTAAAGACGCATGAACGCCACGTTTTTCACATTGGTGGGATCAGACACTAATGAAGTGAGGAGGAAGTCAGTGTTCTTTACAGATTCTTACTTTGCCCCACTGAACATCCAAGTTCTACCATTTCAATCAGAACACTTTTCATGCTTATGGGCTTGGTCAGTTCAAGTTACCTTTATTTATATAGCGTTTTTAACAATGGGGATTGTTTCAAAGCAGCTTTACAGAGTTTTGGGTGACCAACTTTCAGCCGCATACTGTATGTTAACATTTAAAAGTGTCATTTGTAATGTACTTTATTTTTTGGTAGGAGCATCACATGACTTGTTTTAAGGTCATACACCATACTACTTTACAGTAACTTGGTGTTAGCAGATATTTACAGTGTTGAAATTATTCCAAGGTCTAGCAAGGCAAAGAAGCACTTTTGGGGGGTTGAGAGATTGAGAATCGGCAGTGAGGAAAAAAAAAAAAAATAAAAAAAAAAAAAAAAAAAAAAAAAGCTGCAAACTTTCACATCTAAAAAACAACGTCTTGTTCCCGTCAAGGTTGTTCTCACAGTTCCGCCACATTATCTTCAAACACTTTACATCAAATGTGTGAGAATAAAGTGGCTCAGAGTTCACACATCCCTGAACAGCTGGGACATCTAAAACCTCATCTTTAAAATGACAAAGATAAGTTTTATTCATATTGGTCTTTTTACATGCTTAAATTTGCTCGGATTAAGTCATGAAAACACGATAAAAAAAACTTGTTTGCTAAAATTCACCTCTGTAGCTTTACTCTTTAACTGTGTCAAGAAAAATGTTTTACACCATATGTGAAAGATCCACACAGCCTGTAAAGACACGAGGGCTTGATCACAAGGGCCTAATGTCTGGCATGTCAGAAAAGTGCAAAAAAAAAAAAACGTAATTGAATAAAAATAGTAGAAGAGTAAAAGTTTGCAGAGCAGATGCATATAGCATAAAATATTGACCTGATGTTTACTTATATACAACCATGTATACTAACAAGTACCTGAAGGGGTTGTTGACTAGTTCTTATCCAAGTATTACAGTGCAACATTATTCTAATACTGTAATTGTAAAGTGTTCCCTTAACAGTTTATTTCCATGTTTTTGCTGTATTAGTCAAACCCCCCCCACATCCTGCGTCCTTGCGAAGAAATACATTTCAATCATCCACACGGTCCTGACGAGGATGATGACACAATAGACGGACACTTGGCAAAGCAGCTAATCGTCACTTGTTTTCTTCACTATTTAGTCAGCGTGAGCCTAAAGGTAAATGCGAGAGTTTCACATCAAGTCAGCCACAGCTGCAAGCGAGCTACATCAAGGGCTTTTTTCGCAATGTGTTTAGCGCTTTTAGGCATCATTAGTTCAGAGTGGTGAAGCATGCATGATTATGTGATAATCCAGTGAGTAATGGGTAAGGCATGATGGATGATCATAATTTGGTTTGGTCCAGTGACTCTGGTGGCAGAGTGCTCCCGAAAGAATTTCGATTAAAGCTACTAGATGAGAGTATTACAGACGCTCATCAAGCGTCCAGACATTCTAAAACAAAAAAAAAACCAAACACACGTATGTCAACATATTAGCGCATGCATTACCGCAGAATGTGTGGCCTTTGCCTTTAAAATCAGCTTGAAGCTTTCATTTCCTGACTATGTATGGTAGGGAAAAAAAACCCCCTAAAATTAGTTTATCAAGTCGTGGCAATTTCTGCTACCTAGAAACACATTCACTTACATAACACTTTCCCTCTAAGTCAGTATACTACAAAAAAAAAAAAAAAAAAAACCGGGGGTAGCCAGGTTTCCAATTGAACAGTAAATATTTTCACCAAAAAAAAACCTATTTTGAATTAGGTGTGTTAAGGAGTTTGATTGTGGTATTTGTTTTTAAAGAAAGGCAAGCATACACACAACGGATCACATTCGTTTTATTTTGGCAAAAAGCTACCATTATTCACCAACACATTTCTGCACAATTTAAAAAAAAAAAAAAAAAAAAAAAAAAAAAAAAAAAAAAAAAAAAAAAAGGCAAAAGCGTTAAAAATCATAAAAATTTAAAGCCCCCCCCGCAAAAAAAATTTGGGTTTCCATCCCTCAATTACGATGCGACACTTCAGAATGCAGAAAGGATGAAATCACGGAGTGACGGAAACCTAGCATTAGTAGCTTCAGACATTAGTTTTTAAAACAGACTTTTGCTTGTTTTTGGCTATATAGTGTAACTGCATTATAAGTGTGCCACATATTGCAGTGTACATAGAGTAGAATCATGACTGATGCTGTATATAACCCATCACTGGCTCACCCCTACAACCTCAAAGCTCATGTTTTTCTTGCCTTTTGTAAACCCTTTACATTCGACTTTATCACAAGCTTCTGGGATTGATTTTGTTGCGATAAACCCCAAAGGAAGAGAGAAAAAAAAAAGAAAAAAAAAAGCTATTGACAAAAGAATGACCTTTGACAGACCTTTTAAACAACTGCTCGACCGAATCCCTTTGGCACTTCTATTTTCATGAGCAAGACTTCGGTAATTTCATCAGTTTATTGAATCGCTATACTATTTAAAAAGGTTTGCAGTTTCATAACTGCTGACGGCAGCTACTGTTATCATTCCACGCTTTATCTGATGGGTGGAAGCGAGTGGCCAAGGACAGAACTCCAATTCAAAAATGGAACAAAAGCACCAGTGAAGCAAATGAAATTAAAGGAATGCGTTCGACTCCCTCAATATGCAAATGGACTTGAAGTTTGCACTGGGGTCTATAAGATACGCCGCGATTCCTCAACACCCCAAAATGCAGAGTAAGACAGGCAGAATAAAAGAATAAGGCTCTCCGGGACAGCGTAGGGGATAAAAGGACCAAACTAGAAACGTAAATAAACTTATACTTCAACCGTGTGCTTTCGAGTTTAATCAAAATTAAAGTGTGCAGTTCGGAAGTCTATTTGAATTCTTTCATATGGAAATGCAGATCAAATATGTTGCCTTGGAGACCATTCTGGCGTCATGTGCCACAGCTGCACATATCACACTTCAATGTCTCTCTTGCTCTCACACTGCCTGCTCCTCCGTTGCCATGGCAACTAACTCCGTCTCTGAAAGATGAGACTTTTTACAAGGGTTTTAAAAGATCCTCATCCAAACAAATAGGACTCTGTCCCTGCACAGCTCTTCTTTCACATGAATCTCCATTTTTTTCCTGATTTGGCTCCTGAATGCTTCTCTTGCTGCGGATGGATTTTACTACATTTGCCTAGACCCGACATTTTCAACCACTCTACAGACACCATCTTATTTCCACAGCTTGTTGTACAAACAATTGTTTAGATCTCATCTCCCAGCACTCCAAGGCTTCGGCATGCAGGAGGCGAGCTCGTCACTGCAAAATCCATCAATGCCATTTTGTTAAGCGATTCAACCAGTTTTCTATTAGTAGCTTTTCACTTTGTGGGTCTGTTTACCCAGGAAGAAGTCTTCAAGAGCTTTTCAGGCCAATCAACTGCCTTTTCTGCTGACTGGCAGATACGAGTGAGCAGGAGAACTACAACGCGCACCTACTTGCTACATCCTTATTTGCAAACAAATGTTTTGGTCTTTGACATTTGCAAGAGTTCAGGGTGCACGAGGGCTGCGGAGACATGCGTGAGACACTTCTACATAGGATCAGGTTAACTTTAGTGGCTATGCCAGTCCTGTACGTGTTTTTAAAGTCTCTGAAATACACACTTTTCCTGGATCCCTTCTACATACAAATGGCTTCCAAAATGCTCTTTAAAAATTATGGTTTTTCCCTTCCATCTTCCATCCATTCATCCCACCATCTACCAATACATGCATCAATTACTCCAGCCAGCCATCCATCCATCATCAAGTCTTTCCATTCACCCCTTAATTGAACCTTTTAGACTACTCATGGTAATGGGGAGTAGGGAGTCTATCCAAGGGGACTAGGGGCACAACGTGGGGAAACCATAAACAAGGAGGGTGCTTAAACTTATTACAGAGCACAATCTTGCACAGAATTTCTTTGCGTAGGAGAGAACCTAAAAATAAAATTAGTACCTAGAGGAATGGGGTAGAAAACCAAGAGACACCAAAAAGGCACGCTAAGGGCACTTTCAGGGCACCAGGAAAACTAAGGATAAAAACCAGAGGACCCTCAAAACTAGGTAAAGCAAACCAGAGAACCAGTTGGAATTTGAGATGCAATAGTTTTTATTTTCATCATATACCTTTTCCTGTATATAGTGTTTCCTTTATTCTTTAGCAAAAGAATTGTTTAAGATCAATTTATCTTATCCGTCCCACCTTATTGAAATGAGGTGTTGGTTAAGTCTAATATATAGCATGACAATCTAGCGGTTAAAATACACTGCTCAAAAATAAAGGAAAAACATCCTAGATCTGAATGAAATATTCTTATTAAATACTTTGTTCTTTACATAGTTGAACGTGCTGACAACAAAATCACAAATTATGAAAATCAAATTTAATTAAGCCATGTAGGTCTGGATTTGGAGTCACACAAAATTGAAGTGGAAAAACACTACAGGCTGATCCAACTTTGACGTAATGTCCTTAAAACAAGTCCAAATGAGGCTCAGTAGTGTGTGTGGCCTCCACGACCTCCCTACAACGCCTGGGCATGCTCCTGATGAGGTGACGGATGGTCTCCTGAGGGATCTACTCCCAGACCTGGACTAAAGCATCCGCCAACTCCTGGACAGTCTGTGGTGCGACGAGGTGTTGGTGGATGGAGCGAGACATTATCAATTGGATTCAGGTCTGGGGAACGGGCAGGCCTGTCCATAGCATCAATGCCTTTGTCTTGCAGGAACTGCCGACATACTCCAGCCACATGAGGTCTAGCATTGTCTTGCATTAGGAGGAACCCAGGGGCAACCGCACCGGCATATGGTCTCAAGTGGTCTGAGGATCTCATCTCGGTAGCTAATGCCAGTCAGGCTACCTCTGGCGAGCACATGGAGGGCTGTGCGGCCCTCCAAAGAAATGCCACCCCACACCATGACTGACCCACTGCCAAACCGGTCATGCTGGAGGATGTTGCAGGCAGCAGAATGTTCTCCATGGCGTCTCCAGACTCCGTCACGTCTGTCACATGTGCTCCGTGTGAACCTGCTTTCATCTGTGAAGAGCACAGGGCGCCAGTGGCGAATTTGCCAATCTTGGTGTTCTCTGGCAAATGCCAAACATCCTGCACGGTGTTGGGCTGTAAGCACAACCCCCACCTGTGGACATCGGGCCCTCATGGAGTCTGTTTTTGACCATGAGCAGACATGCAAATTTGTGGCCTGCTGGAGGTCATTTTTCAGGGCTCTGGCAGTGCTCCTCCTGTTCCTTCTTGCACAAAGGCCTCCTACGGCCTCCTCCACATCTGATGTACTGGCCCGTCTCCTGGTAGTGCCTCCATGCTCTGGACACCACGCTGACAGACACAGCAAATCTTCTTGCCACAGCTCGCATTGATGCGTCATCCTGGATGAGCTGCACTACCTGAGCCGCTTCTGTGGGTTGTCGACTCCGTCTCATGCTACCACTAGAGTGAAAGCACCGCCAGCATTCAAAAGTGACCAAAACATCAGCCAGAAAGCAGAGGAACTGAGAAGTGGTCTGTGGTCACCTGCAGAACCACTCCTTTATTGGGGGTGTCTTGCTAATTGCCTATACTTTCCACCTGTTGTCTATTCCTTTTGCACAACAGCATGTGAAATGGATTGTCAGTGTTGCTTCCTAAGTGGGCAGTTTGATTTCACAGAAGTGTGATTGACTTGGGAAAACTTAACCACAATGTAACTCCTTTATTTTTTTAAGCAGTATATAATAAAATAATCTGCCAAAAAATATGCAAGCACAAAAAAAAAAAAAAAAAAAAAAAGTGATTACCTTGAATAAATTAGGTCAACATGACATTCTATAACAAAAAACAAATACGGCAACCGAAGACGGACGAGAATTACATTCGTGTCTGTAAGTGATGTAATGCGACTTCTTACTAATGTACAATGCAGACATTTAACTAGTCTGAATCGACACTCGAAAACATGTGCTCATATATTGTCTGGTGACTAACCATGAGATGTTCTCACTTTCATTCGCTCACTATCACACATGCACAGCTGATTCATCCAGTGAGCCTGATCAGTAGACCATCAAGATGGTTCAGAGAATCAAGCTGTTCAAGTGTGGCGGGAAAGTGTGTTAGTCACATCATGGTTGGTGAGCACTGCATGACTGGCAGTAGGGTTTCTCTCTGATTAGAAGCCACACCCCCTTGCACACAACCAAAGTGGGGGGACAGACCTATAAAAGGTTGCCTCAGGCAATTCTATGCTTATATACCAGATGGATTTTTATTGTTTGATATTCAGATGCTGCTGAACTATAATCATCTATAAAACTTACAATATTTAAAAAAAACAATAAAAAAAAAAAAAAACACAAAAGTAATTGACTATTGTTAGCCAAATTTCTTTAGGATCTAGCTACACTAGAAACACGTTTCGTTTCCTGAAGACATACTATGTTTTGGTTTGATTGAAAGAACCAGAGTGTCCTACACAGAGCACTGAACACCTTGGGGATGAAGACCCCAGACCTCCTTACCCAACATTAGTGTCTAAACTCAATACTATTGTCGCTAATTGAACACATTTTTTCCACCCGATTCTGAACATAATTTGAGATTGAGGGTTTTCATAGGAATAGGCTAAATCTGGACTAGGATACTTAATACACCCACGGATGTGAATGTCAGGTGTCCAAAAAAAGGTTATATTAGTGTACATCATGTGATTTATATTGTGTAGCTTTAGAAAATTAAATATTTGAATACGTTTCAGAAAAACCCAATAAATGGATTTTCATTACATTTTAACATCTTAGGCATGTTTCAAAGCATTTCAGCAAAACAACGATCATTTATTTAAACGAATCACATTGCCATCGATCAACACTGGCAGCTTTACATAACCAGCTCAAGCCGAGTTTGTACACAAGTGAACAACGTGTTTTAATAAATGAGCCTTCACAACTTGTTAACGCAAGCTCTTACTCCTTCACTTCATAGCTAGATTTCCTTAATGGTTTCCCCAAGTGTGTCCTAAATACGTTAGTGCCAATTCTATAGGGGCTTGTCCAGAATGACGGATAAAAAAAAAAAAAACAATGCAGGTAAGGAATTCGACAGTGATAGTGTCAGATAAGGTTTCCATTTAATCACAGGGCAAAGGTTAACCTTACTCAGCACCAGTGTTTCCACTCGTTAATCTGTGACTGAGCGATGATAAGCCAAGGGAAAGGTGTGCCACTGAATGCCTGATGACTATGTGCAGATTAACAACTAATTATAGTACACGTTTACTTTTTAATCAGAAAGGAGAATTTTGTATCACCAATTTCATTACTATTTATATTAAAAAAAATTGCTTCCTGCTTTAGCATAGGCTGAAGTTAAACGTTCCTCCGCTTAAATAAAATCTTGTCAGTGCTACCAAGATACCAGAAAGCATATGGTGGGAAACAGACTTGTACGAAACTGACAGGGGACTTTCCCACTTAAACTAGTTTATCTTGAGCGTCAGTCAAAAAGTTTGCGTTTTAACTACAAAAAAAATGAAAACATTCACTATTAACTGGTAGAACATTTGTGCTACCAACCAATAGCATCTGGATTTAAAAAAAAAAAAAAAAAAAATAGTTAGTAAAACACTGATGTCCCTTGTTCAAGAATGTAACTGACCAAACTCGAGTCATCGTCATGCTGAAACAGTGCTTAAACCACTTGGTTTCAGTGAAAGCCTGAAACTACAACATCCAAAGACGTTAAAAATCATTGTGGGCTCTTTAATTTTGTGGGAACATTTTGGCCATGAAGTGTTTTATGCTTATATTTGAAAGGTTGCTTTTAGCTATTGAGGAGGAAAGAGGACCCTGTCTCCAAGAACCAAATTTATTGGCACCAGATGAACATCGTGTGTCATTATGTAATACTATGTTAGGCTCAAGATTCATTCATGTGTCCACATAAGTTCAGCGTGTCCGTCTTTGAAACACTTAGAGGCACTGCTCACTTTTGGTAAAGTCGGGTTCGAGGAGTTCAGTCATCTTGTCTGAGCAGAAGTTCTGTCTTCAAATACAACCAAAAAAAAAAAAAAAAAAAATTGAAAAAAAGAGTGCCCTTTATGCAAATGGGAAAGACTTTTCATTTCAAATGCATGCAGAAAATTTACATGGCAGGTTCACAAGAAGTCATTGCAGCACAGAGCGTTGACAAGAACAGATTAGGTGAGAAGGGGGGGGGGCAGCTCAGTGTGAGGACCAACTCAGTTTTTGAAAAAGCTTGACTCGATGCATGAGTTGTCTTCATTTTGATTATTAATGAGGGAACGCACATTAAAATGATTTCCTTTAATATTAAGTAACGCCAGAGGATTATTGTATTATTGGGTATGGTGACATGCAAATGTCCAAACACTATTCGGGGGGAGGAAAAAAAAACAAACACAAAAACGATTGACCACTCAGTTTACCTACAGTAAACTGAAACCATTTAACATCTAAATCTCAACCTTTCCAACAACCACTCAGCAACTAATTTCCCCCCCCCAAACAATGTTGAGTTATGCTAGACCATCTAGTAAAGTGTAACAGCTAAGACGTCCATAGACGATCTCAATGGAAACTTGTAAACACTGATCAGCCATAACATCAAAACCACCTGTCCATTATTGTCTAGAGCCCTGAAACTACTCTGATGCACCATAACTGACATTCATGGCTGAGATATTAGTAGTCTAGAGATGCAGAGTACAAAGCCAAACCAATTAATTGCAGCCGACGTCTAAAATAGTTTAGTAATTGAGAAGATCTATAATATTCATATACAAAAAATTGTGTTTATAATAAAATGCACTTGTGTCGCTGCGTCGTCCACCAAGTAAAAGCCATGGGTGCGCCACTACTTTATTTCATCAGGTTTTATTAATAGAACGAATTACAGCATATGTGATTTACAGAAGGGTGTCTTTTGAGCAGTATTTAGTCAATGTGCATGGTAACATTCCAGCTTCAGGCTCTACTGCAGCAGAAACCCACTTCAGTTGGTTCACCACCATAACGTGTTCTGTTGACTGAACACAGGAAGTGAGCTTACATCCTTTGTGCTTTCCTCAGCACAGGTTCCCAGGATTGTGTGTGGATGTTAACCACTTCCTGTCATTGCTGCTTGCCTGGGTTTCCATACAGAAACACAGATACCCTTTGTGGCACTATTACAAATCACGCACCCCTATAGTGAGAATTTACTGTTTTTAGCACTGCTGTGAAATAATGAAAAATATGTACCAAACTGATTTGATTAATTTTTGCACAAACAATGAAAAATATTCAGAATATTAACAGTCAACATTGTGTAAGGAATGTTTAGGGAATTGTGTCAAAATAGATTAAAAAAACACAATAGTTACTTTGTGCGTACTGGGCAAAAATGCATTCGGTAACAGTATGTGGAGACGTGGCATTCAACCGTGCTTTTTTTAAAACCATAAACCGTCTAAGGCGCACGGAATAGTTATCTAGAATAGCTGCATATGTTGTAGCATTACATTATCTTTTAACTGGAACCAATAGACCCAAACAGTTTTACAATATGACAATGCCCCTGAACTCCATGAAGACATGATATGTTCTAGTTATTGCAGAAAGACTCCCACGTGGAGCCCTGTCTTTGACTCAACCCAACTGAACCACCTATGGGATGAACTGGAACACTCACCTGAATCACTAATTGTGTCAGATGATTAAGCAGGTTGTTTAATCAAAGCATTCACATTTTATATGCATGACACAACATAACTTCTGTTAATGTAATACCTTCGCCCCTATAATTTTTTTTGGGAACTTCAACAGGATGTTGCATCATCCAAATCTATTAGACATAATGGGAGAGGGAACGGCAGGAAAATAAAGTCAACATCTATCCCTTTCAATTACTATAAAAGCTACTTAACCACATCATGCTTTCGCAAATTTAAAAAAACCCAAAAAAAACCCTTAAGATAAAAAAAAAAATAAAAAAAAAAAAAAATCTTACAATGCATGTTAAAATGATTGCTTTTGAGTTGAACCACTAATTATTCAAAATGTCAAACCAGAAAAACAAACCTTAGCAGAATTCCTTTATTGCTTGCCCAAAAAAAAAAAAAAAAACCCACGCTTGCAGTAAAACCCGTCTACGTCACATTTCTAGCAAGGTTTAGTTTCTTTAGAAACTCCAGTAGCAGCCGTCTTCCTTAAAGCTGAGGCATGACAACCAAATTCCCACACTTGTCATGGCAGACGATTGTGAATTTGAATGCGCTGTGCACATAACTTAGGAAAACACTAGGCTTTTTTTTTTAGATTCAGGAACTTAATTAAGCCTCTTGCACTAATTCAGAGAATAAACCTGCCGAGATTAGATTGTAGTAGACCGTGGCATGGCTAGTATGAGAAGATTCAATAATAAGATACTTTTTCTGTTTTTCTAGGCACCAAGTTCACATTTTTCATTCTTTTGTTTCAGCCTGCTTTGTATTCCTCACTCGTATGAGTCGGCGGCTCAGTGCTGAATGCACACTGCCCCCTATTGAGACTCTCTACCGTCAACTCACAGCTGAGAAATTACACAAGACATCCATGAAACGACTGCTTCTTTTACAAAGTAAAGGGTCACATTCAGTTATAGGTAACCGGGTCCTCAACTGAAACCGTTAGACATTTGTGTCTTATTTGACGGAGGCCAGTGTTCGGGTGACATGTTGATGGATTGGATCTAAAATGGTAAATATGCTTTTGTACAAACTCGAAGGGGAGGAGGGGAAAAAAAAAAAAAACCCCACAAAGACTTCCGTGCGTGTAATTCATATTTTCCCCCACAAGTTTATTTTAAACTCGTTAATTACTTATAAAGCCCTGAATGGTTTAGCACCTCAGTACCCGAGTAAACGGAAACGGATTCTTTCATCATCTAGCACCTAAACTGAACCTGGCCTACACATAATATACAATACTTTTTTTCCAAATCCGTTAAAGAATTGTTAGGCTGCAATAATCAGGTCAACCAAACCCACCACCAATAACCCACAATATCTCTGCATATAATAAGTTGAATGACATCTACACTAACATGCTTCTGTTTATTTCCGAGCCCAACGTTGCCACCAGATCCAGTCTGTATCAAGTTCAGTTGGTGGATCAGCGCTTATCTACAGCATGGGTAAAGCCCAATAGATTGTCTGGACAGAGCAGAACTGACCACCGGACTGAGCCTGGTATCTTCCAAGGTTTTTTCTCCATTTTGTCAACGATGACGTTTTGGTTCCTTGCCACGGTCATCTCGGACTCTTAATTCAAAGATATCGATTAAACCAAACTCCGTTTTAGTAAGCATTCACTTTTTTTTTTTTTTTTTTTTTTTTTTTATAAATGGTTTTCATCCGATTTACAGTTTGTTTTACAAAGTTTCCTGTTAGCTTTCCACAATAAAAACAGCAACATGAATAATGCGCCAATTAAGCCACTGTGGCACTAGCATTTAGCTGTTGGCAGGAGTAATACATCAGTGATGGGAACAGTTGCTATTATGTAGAATGCTTGGTATACACTGTACAGTATGTAGTGCATGTTGGGCACGTATTTATTTTCCACTTTAACCACCCAAATCCATCGGCCAAAAGTTGCGGTGTTACAGTAAAGGAGTTCTTGTGTGAAAAATTTCAGGGAAATACCCTGTTGACATCTACTTATAATGAACCCTGAATAACGCAAGATTCCTGAGAAATGTATTGAAACCCTGTAAGGCTTTTTTCCCTTAGAAATGCACCAAGATGTCCAACATCTATTAGCTGGAGTTAAATAACTAATGTTTTGTGCCTGAGTTTATTAATTTATTAGTGTTTAGTTGATCATTTATTTTGTCAAATGCCTGGATATTCATCATTTTAACCATTTTAAAATAAACAGGCATGTTTGCAGAGAAAAATAGCTAGCGAAAATTGTGGAAAACTGTTAGCCGAGTTATTCTTTAAAAGTTGTTTAAAAAACAAAATAAAATTACAGTTCCAAAACCGTAACAGTTTGTTTAAAAGAACAAATTTCTTAGCTAGGGAGCCTTACACTTAGTCTTATCAGATGAAATCTGAGTTGGTTGGGTAGCAAATACGAGTACCAATTAAACAAGTAGATAGATATTCATCTTCTGAAAAATCTTATTACTGGAACCCTTTTTGTTGCAGGATCAAAAGTTATTGCACAATATTAGTAGAAGGCTACATTGCCAGAAGCTTATAGAGGAACCATTATCTGGACACAGGGACTGAAGACTTCTGTGGTGGTTAATAGTCATTGTCTTCTGGCTCATTAGAGGGAACTGCAGAGGTTGTAGGTTACTTCCTGCTTTAAGGAAGAACTGTTATTGAACACTGAGGGTGGGGGGGGCGGGGTTGCAGGGGTCAGTCGGTCCCACCCGTAATGAGCATAGCAACGGCGGTAAGAAATCTTCGAAACGGCATCACACCGTTTCCTCTAGAACACATTCCAGTGCAGAGGTCAGGCTTTTTTACGCACTTGGCCATGTCTAGCTTGAACATGAGGACGGATCGAGGCAGCTGCGGAGGATAAAGGATATGTGCAGCATCCTTTCTGCACACGGCTGATGACAAACACAAGGAAGTGGGATGTGGGTGTGCCAAGAGGAAGCCAGAGCCATCTGCGTGAGCATTCCCGTCTAGGAGGCTGAAAAGGGGAAATTAAGCCTAGAGGTTTGGAGCAGGTTTGAGCAAATGGTTTCCTGTGTTGCACGCTTCTTCAGATTGCACCTGAGAAGAAGGGTTTTTGGCACATTTGAGTGAAAAGTTGGGTAAAGTCCAGGCTAATAAATCATAATATTTTTTTGTGGCTAAAATCAGCCAATTTTTAACACTCAATATTCATGCCAGGCCAGTGAAACACCAGGTGTGTACATGAATTCATGGCTAGAGAAGATGAAATGGGAAAAGTTTTTGCCACAAACATGTTCGTGTGTTCCGATTGACAGGATTGCATCAGTCCAACAGTACAGATATTAATAAACAGATGGAGTGTTTTATACAAAATGCTGTTGAAATATGGACTAAACACAAAGCCAAATGTTCGTTTTTTTTCCCCCCCTCAACCTTTCTTTTTGGCTTTATCACAGAAAATACATGGGGCGAAAATAAGCAAGTGCGATTATTCGGTCGCATTAATTCGGTTGACTAATGATCGGCTTTACAACGAAACTACATTTAGCATCTTGTCGTCTGAAGTAACCTTCGTGTGGCTCTGGCTGCTGACAGTTTGATAAAAGCTCAGCGCTGCAAGATGTATTTAGAGCGTGCACGTTGTGCGCATATTACGGTTTTGTTCAAGTTAAAATAGCAAGTTTAATCGGTTTCATACGATTTTTTTTCCTTTAGCTTTCCTTCCCGTCAGCATGCTTATTTTCTGCTTCACTCAATGAAGCGTGCCCCGAGCTGAAATCAGAAAATTGCATCCAAGTCTGGGTTAAACAGGAAGTGAGAGATAAGCAAAGACAGCACACTGATCTAGGCCTGGAGGCCGAGACGCTTATAAACAGAGATCCAAAATCAGTTATGGGAATTATGAGTGCGTCAATACCAGAAAGTAGGAGTGGCGATTCAATAACAGACAGCTTGCACTTTTATTTTTCATGCCTGGTTTAGTCAGACATAGGCAGTGAAATTACATCCCTAATTCTCTCTGAATAAAATGTCTAACTCAAGGTATTCACAATTCGAGTAAAACTTACTTCCACCACCAAGAGTTTTTTTTTTTTTTTTTTTTTCACTTTACACATTGGACTTGGTTTTGTGACGTGAGCTACAGTATGTGACCAGAGCTTTTTGAATACCCCACCATGCCACTTAGTTGCCGAAATGTAAGCACACGTTTGTCTAGAATTGTAGCATCAAAACCTCAGAAGAACGCAACCAAGAGGCCCAAACACTATTCCAGCATGACGACACCCCTGTGCACATCGTCCATGAGCTCCATGAAGATGTTAGTTTGAGTGGAAAAACAAAGCCATGAACACCGACTGCACTCGAGACTTCCAACATTACCTTCTGATCTCACTAATACTATTGGGCCTAAATGAGTATTTGAATTGGTCCGCTTGGCTTTACTAAGAGCGGCGTACAACTGTGAAAAACACCAATAATGGGCAAGTGGAATCAATCCTTAGTAATCAAGTGAATTTTTTGATGGATTCAGAAAAGAAAAAAAAAAAAAAAAAAAAAAACCCCCACCTTGACCAAATCTCTCTATAGTTAACATTTTTAACATGAAATTTTGATGGGTATAAGAAATAGGAGCTCCTTATATAAACTCCACTTGGATATGAAATAATGGTCACCATGACACCAATGCATATAATTTGGAGCAAAGCCTTTAAACCAAACTAATAATACCAGCAACAAAAACAGCAGGAAACTTGCAGATTGGTGAGTTTTTTTTAAATAATGTAAAGATAAAATCCATGTTACTAAATGTGCAGGTTTTTTTTTTTTTTGTTTTTTTTTTTTTTAGGTTTATCAGGTTTTTCAGGTTCTTCTCTCATACTGGAATGATTATTCAGGAGTTGATTTCATCTTTGGCTTTACTGTGTATGAAGTCTTTGTGGAAAATAATTAAAATTATACCCAAACAATATCTAAAGAAAAGCTGGTAAATCCTGACCATCAGGGTTGGTATTAATTTTTGATGGTCAACTGCTTCCGCATGCAGTCTTATACACCGCTTGCCATTTAGAGAGCATTTCTGTGATCAGAATGTACTTTGCATTATTCTTCATAGCTCCTATTCCTTACTTTCCAAGTAATGTGTAGTGTGTGTTCTTGGATGACCTACTACTACTCCAGCTCGGATATTTGAAGTATGCATTCAATGTACACATATCCCTCCTCTCTGCCCTTCCTCCATGTCTCCTGCTTACCACTCCATTTCAACTCTCCCTCCTCTGCACATCTTTAAACTCTCAATTTGTCTTCCGACAGCACCTCCAAAATGTCCAACATGAGCCACCCCCAACCCCGATACACTTGTTTCTAATCATGTCCAAACCCAAAGAAAATCCCAACATTTTCAGTGCCACGGTATCTAAACTAACCACAGCCCTGTCCACCATCCCATTTGAAGTAAATTTGATTCAACTCGAGCAGGTACGTAGCAAATAAATAAAGGCCAGGTATAAAAAATTAATAAACATAAGCTCAGGATCATTTATTTGTTGCTTTTAATATTGCTTGGAAATAGAGCTAAATATCAAAAATATTGCAAAAAGGCTTCACCCGAAATATTGTACCTAAAGTACAAATGCATTTTTTTTTCAATAAATTAACATTTTACTAGTGTCTTTTTCACAAGATCTTGTTGGGCTGTAAATTTTTTTTGCTGAGACCTGCCACCCCTGGAGGTGTGTAATAAAAGATTTTTTGCCCATTAGTTCTGCACCATTATTTAACATGGCACGAGTTACATGCCCCAGTTGACTGATGGAGAATTGAGATCATTGCCATCAAACCATCCATTTTAAAAAAAAAAAAAAAAAAAATTTAAAAAGTAGGAATCAGTCCAGGAATATTGGTACAGTCAAGCAGGACACGTCAAAAAGTGGTTTCGAGAGCCGAGTGTGTTGTGGTGCGATTGATTTCATCAGCCTTCAGAAGGAAAGGAAAGGAAAAGGAGACTGCTGTGCTGTTCTCTCCTCATCACAACATAGAGGATGCACATTTAAGAGCTTCTGGGAAAGTTTGCACCAATATTGTTTAATGTGTAAACTACAATGTTAAGTTCTTTTGGGTCCTACGTTTGATTAGTCTTTAAATAGTTTTAATAGATTAATTCTTAGCTCACTTTCTAAAGTGTTCTCCAGGTACTCCGATTGCCTCTCCCAGTCTAAAGACAGACAGCTCAAAATATAACGAATGGGTGTGCGAGTGCGAGATTGTCCCTTGCAACGAGTTGGAATGCCAGGCTCCGAGTCCACTGGGATGGACAGTTCCTCCATAAAACTGGGTAGGATAAGTAATGCAGAAAAAAAAAAAAAAAAAAGATTGAATGGCTGGAGAATAGATGAAATGGAAAAAGGGATGGATGGATTAAGGTAAGAAAGGTTTGTATGGATGAATGCAAGATAAAGGGATGGATGGAAGCAAGATAGATAAATAAAATGGATGGATGCAAGATAGATCAATTAACCAGTGGATGAAGGTATACTCAGATGGGCAGAAGATGGATGTAATTTTAATAGCAGCTTACACAATGACATACTGCTGGTATGGCAGATTGACATTAATTATATTTATTTTTTTATACATTTTAGGACACTGTCAGAACCTTACAACATTCAGTCCCTTCATTTCTGAAAGTTTTAGGTAACATTGTCACTGAAATTTCTTTTAACAGTGGGAATTAAACAGTTATTTGCTGACATTAAATATTTAATTTTGCCAAATCACTGCAGTAGACAAGATGTACTGGGACGTTTTGTGTCTCCTCAGATTTTACTTTGTGCATTTTATTTTGACAATTGCACATTTTACAAAATAAGAACTGTAAAGTGATACTTAAAAAAAGGGAATATAAATACTGAAAATTTAAAAAAAAAAACCCCACAAATGCTATTGTACGGATCCTAAGCTACAATAATATTTAGGAGTTGCTGGCAAAGTTCACTTAATATTCAGACGAAAAATTTGTAATGGATATATTTGTTATTTACCAAGAAGCTGTAAACGGTTTGTTTTCCATTAAACTAATATTTTGCTTTACTGCAATCTTTTTCCTTTGCCCTCTCTGTTGCCATGGAAACTTTATTGGCAGATAGAAATCTTTGTCCAAAATGACAGCACAGTGAAGCTCTGTGCATTCAACAGTGGATCGATTTAATGATCATATAAACCACCGAACACGAGTCAGCATTTCTTTGTGAATGTGTGAAAGCGCTTGGCCAGTTGAGGAGAGGGTGGAGTGTATGGAATTCAGCACAGCGTTGGGTGGATGCACTTTAGCTGCGGTGTTCCTTCCTGTGGCCTGCTGCAGGCCTTCTCATTTTCTCACCTCAGCTGCCTTGACTTATTCCAGTGGAATGTCAGATTAAGGTGCGTCTTACACTCCATTTTCAACCAGGAGATGAAGGTGAAAATTGGCTGTGTGTACAGGAAGCCACATCCTAAACAAACGATAGCCTGAAACTACACACACCTTTCTCACTTGACACCCTGAGGGTCAAATCCCTGGTTATCCTAAAGGCAAAAAAAAAAAAAAACAAAAAACGCTTCCAACAAAGAAAAGGAAGAGGAAATCGCAGCATGTGGCTTATGTTTGTCTTTGCTATCCACCCTTGTGTTAATGCTGTCCAAATAAGAGTCAGGCTTTTTGAGCTCAGGCCAACTGCTGTTCTAACTATTAGTCCAGAATGAAATCAGAGTTCCACCTACTGACAAGACAAACATGAAAATGTCTTTGGCAGATGCGGTTCAACCAAATAAGCCAAGGGAGAAAAAAAAACCAAACAAAACACGAGTTTCCGTGAATTCCGTAGCACTTCTTTGCACAGGCTTGCAGATGTGTGGAAAGCACTTTGACGCCTTTGATCTTTTGACTCATTCACGGTTGGTTCTTGAAAATTGGCCACAACTGTTTTGAGAATTTGAAAATCAAATTCTTACAGTATGTGTTAAGATGTTTTCACCCATGACAAAGTCTGACTTGAGAAAAGTTAACACTAACAATTTGGAAGTTGATGCCTGCAACTTTTTTTTTTTTTTAAGAACTGAAATTACATTTGTCAGCTGAAACACTTAAAAGTTTGAAAGTAAACTAAAATTATAGAAAAATAATGATAGAAATAAGGCCCTACAGACTTTCACTCACTTGGGTGTTCCTCACTACACTGTATATATTTAATGGAGGTAAAATACAGATGGGAAGGCTTTAAGAAACTGGATATTAGGAGGAAGAGAAAAAAATAAATAAATAAAGTATATTCACCGCATACGAATGTACCCGATTCGATCCTGAGCTCGAAATAAGGTTCCCTCTCAAAGTGACCCTGTGCCATCCTATCTGCATTGTCTCTGCGTCAAACAATTGTATTTCCATATTAAAAAGAATCATTATTTGTAAAAAGCAATCAAATTTTTAATTAAAAAAAAAAAAAAAAAAAAAAAAAAAAAAAAAAAAAATCTCGTGTCACATTGCAATTGGCAAGTGTTCCGTCTTATCTTTTAACCAGCAGGGCCTCCTACGGACGTCACAAAAAAAAAAAAAAAAAAAAAAAAAAAAAAAAAAAAAGCCTCACATGCAGAAGTGTTTTCCCAAGGAGCATTTGTGCCCTGACTGGCCATGGAACAGGATATGACAATGAGATTAACTTATCTTTACACAAAAAGAGGCCCCCTGAGATTGTATCAGGATCGGCATCAGAATTAAGACCAAGTAATGTGTGCTTTTTTTTGTGGGTTTGTCAAACTTTCTACAGCCAAGGATCTCTTAATACTAAATAAAGAACCATTCTGAGGCTCTACTGCCCTTTTCAACATATGTATTCAAATTTTTTTTTTTTTTTAATAAACCAACCATGTACGCAAGTATCATGCAGCCCATCTGAAGTATTTGTTGTAACACGCGTGTCAAGAATTTTGCATTTCCCCTCTAAAGGGCTGCAAGATTACCACACAGTCAACAAGAGGAAGCTATTTGCACCATGGTCAGAGCAAACCGGGCTATTAGACTCATCCCGGATGATGAGAGGTCCATTTCGTTTCGAGTTAGATTCCATCTAGCAATTGTTTGGGACCCGCTAGGTTAGGAAGCTGATGGAATGCCCCCCACCTTATTTCCTCTCTCAACCCTATTGAGGAGTTCTACTCAGCATTAGGGTGGACTGTCTATAATAGCCAGCAGGGTCAACAGAGTACGTGACTGGCTGCCATGGATGTGGTCTGAGGAGATCAGAGCATGTTTTCATCTTGCATTGAAAGGGAAAAATATTTATTGTAGCTGTAGATGAGAATCTGCGGCCTGACAGACTGGCACGTCAGGAGGTGTAGACATTACACTGCAACCTGCTCATACAGTTCTGCCTAGGGGGTGTTTACTTTTCCAATTTGGAATTCGTCTTTGTGCCCATATTCCTTTTGCTATAAATCACATGTAAAAGACTGGATAGGATTCACAGTTGCACCTTTTTTATGACTGTATGTGGGATGTTGACTGCAAATTTGTAAACGGATATTATGGCATAAATTAGACGGGCACCCCTCGACATTTCAATATGCTAACTGCCAATACACCGCACTGTTATATTGATATGACTTTCAACCACCTTGTTTGTAAACAATGACTTGTCATGGGTCAAACATAATACCTTCAAAGAGAATGAACTACTTGAGTCACAGGTTATTTTGTGGTGCTCTTCGTACAAATCTGATTTGAGAAGTGCACCAAGAAAAACCTCATCGAAATCCTGGATTTACTTCCCGTTCCCCTTCCCGAGAGACGGGGAACAACCTGCTCCGGCAAGTACTGTATGTCTGCAAGCTGAAACAAAAACTATGAAAGCAGGAATGTTGCCTCCTGGAGGCAAAACACAGGCATTTCCTGTTTTCGGTTTAAATAATTATTATACATTAGTGCTCCGAGTATTAGTACCAGACACTAACAGTCACATGATACAACATTCTAAAGGGATATACACTGTACTGATGCACCTTATGGTCAAAAGTATTAGGACACCTCACCATCACATCCATGCGATCTCTAACTGAATTTAGTCCAAATTTGTCTACAATTTGTCATGTCCCTAGATTTGCTGCTAGGGTTTTAACACTTATGAACATTTACTATTTCAGGGGAAGAAAACAAGCAAAAGTTTACTGGTAAATAGCCACTAATGAGTTTAAAGAATGAATCAGAAAAAGCACTTGTATGTACCTGTAAGTCTGCCTTACCGTATTTGTCCTCTCTTTAATACAGTGCTATACAAAGCAAAGACAATAAAATTCAAGGGGAGGGTTATTTAATCAGCGAGGTACCTAAATATGGCAAACAAACCACAATATATTTACACGGTGCAAGTCACCTTGATAGCTCAATTTTTGCAAGAGTAAGCAAATGAACCATCTGGAGAAGTTCTAGAGCTGTTGCATAGGAAGTTCTGTCAAAGCAGTGAACTGGGTGTGGATTGTGGAGGACGTGGGTTTGGGGGGGGGGGGGGGGGGGGGGGGGGTGTTGTATCCTGTTGGAAAGTGCTGGGAAAAGTGTAGCAGGGGCTTCCTACCGGAGAGATCGCAGCTCGGAGAACAATACTGCGAAAAGCTGCCAACACCCACAGCAGGTTCCTGAGGAGCAACGCGTCATCCATCAACACTGAAACGTTGCGAGACTAACGTGTCCAGCTCCGTCGCTCTCTGCCTTCATGGCTGCTCGGAGATCGGTTCTAACTGCGAATGAGCGTCAGGCTTAGGCAGTTTTTCACTGCTCAAGCTTTTAGAGGGTGTGAACCACATTCGCCGGCTCTAATTAAACACGTTCGATAAGCCTGCGGAAAAGCCCGACACCGTTGGCAGGAAGTCTCACCCTGCTGAATGTGTTGCAACCATGATAAGCACCAGTACAGAGACTTCAGCCTTAATGTAAACAGTGTTAAACAAAACGTGCAGCGTTTTCTATTTGAAGCCTTTAATCTCAGCAATTTTAACAAACGCTTATTTTGCATATTCTTTTTACTGCTGATCAGATTAGATCTTATACATTAAAATTGAATAGTTATTAGATATTGGGCCTTTATTGAACTTTAGATTTAATTTGTAGGGGTCGTATATTGTGAATACTAAACTACCGTTTTCGGATAATTACAGTACCTGTAATAAAATGGCTAAGGTGATACTGGTAGTCAGACGCTCTGGAGTTTCATTCCCGACACCACTAAATTTCCACCACAAAGCCCCTAATGCTCAAATGTTTAAACAAGTCTCTGTATAAGGGCATCTGCTCAATGCCAGAAATGTAAAACTTCTGCCTATTAAATACAATACTGACAATGTGTGGTATTGTTTAAATATTTTAAAAACGTACTTTGAATATTGTGTATTATATAATACTGTCACAACCAAGGCCACAACAGAATTATTGCTCAATAGCTCGTTGGCAAGCTTAGTTTTTTTTTTTTTATTCATGAAGGAACAGGTGAGGAAGCGAGTGCTTTTTCCACAGACAATAAACTCCTTTACGGCACTACAGAGCTGAGGAGGACGGTGATGATGTGACCTGCATTATAAATGGCTTCCGGGACTTAAAGTCATGCAAATAACTGAAGTTTGAACGGCAGACAGCACTAAGCTCCTGGGTATCCTTTGGCTTGAACACACTTTCCATGCCTTGAGCGGTGCACTAATTTATTTTTATCCCAGTGCACCAAGGACATGCAATTTGATATTCTCTTTACTCCACGTGTTTGGTCTTTCAATGTGTGGTTGAGATCATCAGCAGGCCACGTGACCTTTACATTTAACAAGTAACGTCCTACTGAATATCATTCAAAGCATTTAGCAGACACCTAGTTACTTTATGTAATTTCTCATTTATACTGAGCAATTTCTCAGGGGCTTAACAATGGCAGCTTGGCTGCTTTAGGATTTGAACTCGATTCACTGAGCAGTAATCCAAAGACAACTACCGAGCTACCACTTTCCATTTAATCTGGCTTTCTCTATAAAAACTGGTCCACAGAACCAGTGGTGGCCGATCAAAAGAAAGCTTAATTTATAAAAATACAATAAAAAAAAAAAAAACCACTTTTAGCCATTTATTCAAAAAAAAAAAAAAATTCTGCAATACTAAACTATTGTACACAGCACGGGGTGACGAGCAAATGACTGCATATGTAAATCAGGTCCATTTACTTTTTTTTGAGGCAGCTGATGACAGTTTTAATCTGTGTTTTAAATTCCTCCTACTTTGCCTTTTATCGTTTTATCCCCTTCATTTTCTCTCTAGTGGACAACGTTAGTTTATCTTTGAATCCGATGGATATGAAGGCCTTCATGTAACACCTATTTTGATTTCTTAATTACTGAAACCAACAGGGAATTTTAATTTTTTGATTGATGGCACTTTCATTGCATTCTTTAACAGTTGACTAACATTTGTAATATGAACATGACCACCATCGGCTGGCTATTTATTTGTATCAGTTTGATATCCAATACGCCGTTTAAAATTGTCCAGAACCATGCCTAAAATACATTTGAGACTTCCGCATATTTGGATGTTTTCTGTTATTTTAGTCTGCTGAGACGACTCATTACCTGATCTTCCCAGGGTACGCCAAGAGGGGCTTTAAAAGCATTTCCTTTCTGAAAAATCTCAAATAGAAACGGATATGTACAGTCAGAAATACACTCCACTCCCCCCCCGAAGCCATCCTTTGTCATATGCACAGCGTGTAAATTTAGGTCACCCAGTCTCGCTATTGTCCTTTAAACTGATTCTCAAGGAAAGGATACAGTGCCTGGATTTGTTTCACGGGCCATGTGCACCGTCACGTTCTAATGGATAACGGTGCCAAAATACGTGGGTCTGTGCATGCGTTGACAAAGCTTTCTTCAAACGTGCAAATATCCAGGACAGGATACATAACTATTGCTTCTAAAGCCTGGGAGAGAATATAGGAAATCAAACGTTTATTTAGAAAATCCCATGATCTCCTGCACAACCCTTTGATGGAAAAACGTTACTGGTGGTAATCTATAGATCTTTAGTACATGATTTGAGAGAAAACAGATTTAATATAAACACCACAGTGACCAACCAGATTTGAGAATCCTGCAACAAAGCTGAAGGTCTGACTGCTGTTCTGGCTAGAGGCCAGCTAAGAATAGGCTATAGCAGATTCTGCAAATTATTTGCATTTCAAGTCCAAAAACCATCCCTGGTAGACCTTATGAAGCCTCAAATATCTGTAGTGAGTAAAGGTGTGCGAGAGCATTGCGAGACTGCTTTTCTATGTACTGTAGGATAAGCAGACCAATAGTTGTATAGATGAATTATTAGCACCACAGTTGTAAGGCCTGCATTTGCCAAAAAAAAAAGCTACAAATCATTCAAGGAGAACAGTCATCATCCTCAGATTTATTGATTTGGGCGCTAACTGACTAGCGTTTTTAATTAGCCTACCAAACTGTGACTACCCTTGACATGTTTTTCACAGCAATTAAAGCCAAACTGACATTTTTCACTTGAGATTTTTCCAGACTTACTTGGCCAATATTTTATTTTGTTCTGCAGGTCAGCTCGCTATGAACATGGCATAATTTGTCAGGTATGCTACACTAAATGAAAACACCGTGCTACGCTATTGCATGCCGACTTTTTGCTTTTTTTTTTGGGCAGCTGGCTAATCACGCAGACGTGCTCTAATTCAGTCTGTGCTATACTTCCTAATCAACTGAAGAGCTCTTATTACAACCTGAGAAACGCTGTGCTATCGTAAAGCACCCCCCATGCTACGTGTTGTGTACAGCATGTTACTGATTAAAGAGACATGATGTTTGTGCATTTATTTGCAACATTTTAGTCAAAAAAAAAAAAGCAGGAATTTGAGCAGATATGTGGACTAAAGTATCTTCTACATTCCTTTGTGAAGCAGAGTGTGTGCATGTATGCCAGTTCAGGTGCACTAACAAGTGACTGACACTCGACCTTCATTCATATTCTTCAGTCAATGACAGGCTCATTGCTATGCTATTCACACAGCAGTCTTACCGGATGCGGACCCACAAAGTTTGCTTGTGATTGGCCAGCAGGGAAAAAAAAAAAAAAAAAAAAAAAAAAAAAAAAAAAAAAAAAAAAAAAAAAAAAAAACCACACATGTGCATTTGCAGTCTACTCACGACACTTTACTCTGCGCAGCAACACGACAAGGGCTGACGTCAAACATCTTCACCCAAGGTAAAGCTCTTTAATGCCTCCCAGGAGTTCAAGGTGCAAACATACTGTCTGGCTGGGGGCAAATAACTCTGGTAATATAAAAACAGGTGTAATTTAAGTGACTGGAGAAACAATAAAACAAGCTCTTGGTCTTGGCACCAAATGTCTCTCAAGGCTGTTTATTTTGATACTCCTTAAACTGATTAAAAAAAAAAAAAACAATAAAAGCACGAGCACCTGGTTCTTCTTTTCTCCACTGTAAAAAAAAAAAAAAAAACAAAAAAAAAAAAAAAAAAAAAAAAAAAAAAAAAGTTTTGTAATAAACATTGTTTGGTTTATTGTAATTTCACGTTTTACAGCACAGGAAGGGTTAGGGGACTTGCTCAAGGACCCAACAGTGGTTGGCTTGCCTGTGGTGGGGCTTGAACCCAGGTGTTTTCTGGTCCTCAGATCAACAGCTGGCGGTGGAGACGCTTAGACCCAGGTTTGAGGAGACCCCAGGTTTCCTGGTCTTCAGATCAGCAAAAAAAATAATAAAAAATTATTTTATTATTATATTATATATATATATATATATATATATATATATATATATATATATATATATATATATATATATATATATATATATATATATATATATATATATATTATTTCACTGGATCCACAAACAACGAGTGCTTCATTGGATTTGGTGCACTAAAGCTCGTATCTGGCGCTAAATTCTATTCCACGTATAAATATATCGAGGCCGGTTTAAAGCCCACACATTTCTGTAATTAGAAGACAGTTTAATTGTAAAGGGCTACGAGTCAAGCAGCTGCACACTGGAATATCTGGTCCTAAAACGGTCTTGTTTTCAGAAGACTGCGTCCAGCATACATGGCTGATAGCAAAATGTAGTAAGCTGTTACTGTTATCTTGAAGACCACACTCCTAATTGTTCTTTGAAAATTACTGTATTTACCCTGGTTTTAACTTCTACACACGGGTGGCGGCAAAAATATTGAACACGAGTGCTTAGGGGGTGGGGTTCCATCCATCCAGCTAATATGCATATTAACATTAACTAAACAAAATAGGAGTATTGTGTTCAATACAATCTGTCAGACTGCGTCTCAACCTCGGGTCCAGGTCTGGTTATGTGGTCCTATTCACTAACCAGGAAATACATTAAAGTTACAATATCGAGATTTACTTTTTTTTTTGTGCATGCAATTTAAAGGAGGTGCCAGAATAGCCAAATGTTTTACTTAAGTACAAGTTTTAAATACTAACACTTTTACTTTAGTCATTATTTTTGTAAGTAGTTAACGTTTAAGTAAAGGGTAATAAAGTATGGAATGATTACTACAAGTGAGTTACTTGCTCCCTCGGATCCGACTAAATGACCCAACAATCCACTATACAAATTAAAAAAAGTAAAAAAAAAAAAAAGGCAGAAAATAATCTATTCATCAGTATAAAACTAATTAGTAACACCCTCAAATGAAACTTGAGTAAATTATTGGGGAAAAAGTACTTTTTAAAGAGTAAGCTGAACTGCTCTTACTTTTACTCAAGTAAATTTAACAAAATGAGTAGCAGAATGTGAAATTGCAGCAGATTTTCAAAAAGATTCACATCAGATTTTTCCAGACATACCACAGTGAATTTTCTCTGTAGAGCCTCTGCTGTTGTAATTGGGGCTTTAGAGCATTAAAGCACTCGGCCATTAAAAGCCCAGCTGAAACCTACAATCTGGGCTGCGCTAAAAGCTATTGACAAGCCTCAGGCTTTTCGTGCTTTCCTCCTCTTCCCGCTGCAGAGCGGCCTGAGAACGTGTTAAAGTCTTTTCACAGCTGGACATGGAAAAAGCTTGTAACACATTCAATGTGCTTCACGACCGTCATGCTGCAGAGCGAGACACACCTCATGTCAATACTGACAAACGTGCTAATGTTTTCAGCATTGCACACAGGGAAGATTTATGGGATGTTTGTTCTCAGCACTGTGGCATAAAACTCCAGAAAATTCTCTTTTTAAAAAAAAAAAACCCACACTATGCGTGACTGATATAAAAAGATTTTTTTGAATTGAGAATATAAATTTTCCCTCTTTGTCTCTCCCAAAGTATAGCAAGTTTTTTTTTCCGAGGCTAAACTCTAAATTCTGCATTTTTATAGTCAGTATTGTAAAAGTAACCGAAGTTAACAATAAGCCTAATTAAATGTTCCCATTGACCTCATCCTAAAACTCACTGTATAATCCATTTTGCTCCCGTTAGCGACGTTGCCGATTGCATGAATTCATTAGCCCACATTACTATTCATGGGCAGCTAAATCAAACGCTACACATTATAATTCTTTATAAGCGCTACGTTCTTGTTACCCCGAAGCTTCTTATTACTGCGGCTGCCCTCGGCTGATTTGCATTTTCGCTCGGTGTTTTATGCGTCTATAATACCGAGCTATAAAACTTATATTAGTCTGCACAAGAGCACGATACATCTTTCAACAGAGCACGAGGAAATTACAGAGAGAAATCAAGGATGGTGCCAGGCAGCTCGAGAAAAAAAAAATAAATATGCAGATGAAACCTACAATTTATATTTCAATACTTCAAATGTCAACCAAGACACTGCTTCGAGCGAGGAAAATAGCTTAACAGAATAAAAGGACTAACATTCTTTCCTAAAAGTCAGTTTTTTTTTTTTTTACAATAAAAACATTACAGCTGGTATTTTATCTTGTTAACTGGTTTTACAGCTAACATACAACGTGGACTTTATGCACAAACCTTGTGTTGAGGCTTCAGATATGAAATCAGCAACATGCTTCTTTATGCATTAGTAATCAAAAGTGTGAGCAAAAACATGGATACCCCCTATTGCAAAGACTGCCTTGATTTTATATAGATTAAAGGGTTTTATTACTTCATAATCAAAAGGATTACCATAGGACCTGTTATATGCTTCATATTCTTCAATAAATAATTTAAAATGTGTAAAATGTCTGGACCAATTTCATTCTTTAACACCATTAAACATTAGGGATGCACCAGTATCGGTACTAGGCCCAATACAGTAGTCATGTACTAGTGTTAAGCAGCAGCGAAAGAATGTCAGTGATGAACCATTTCTAAATTAAATGACAACCCACATATGGCAGACTGCAAACTTTGTTCCTGAAAAATAAAAAGATACAAAAAAATTTGAGATTTGGCAGCAACGTTAGCATTCTGCAAACGACGCTGCGGCAAGACCAGAGAAAACGGCCACATTTATACAAATAATCCCACATCCCTGATATAAAATAAATTAATAATCGATACTGATGAATACCAGGAAAGAGAAAGTAAATTAAAAACTTAATTTACACCTATAGGATGAAAGAGCCGCAGGTTTGCCGACCCCTGCCCTAAACTAAAATCTGGAGCTTCAGCCAATTAAATTAACCAAGCGTGTTTTTTGTTTTTTTAAATCTTGGTGGGGATTTTGTATGTAAATTTTATTTTTTCCTAGATTAAATCAATCTTTAACCTTTATCAATTAATTGATTAAATCTAACAAGTTTGCATTATCTAATTTTTGGTCCATAATCAAAGCAAATTGGAATCAAGTATGACCCTTAAGAATTGTCCACAGAAATTCTAATTCTCCACAGAGCCTGCATGCTTTATGCGGTTTGGCTAATCAATCAGCTGCATTGACGCGGTTCGGAAATTGCTCTTGGTTATAACCCGTCCTTTTTTGATGCCTTGAGTGTATAGATCTGCACAGTAACCAGTTTATTCCAAATTATAAACATGCTAGCTGTAAAAAGTAGTGCTTAGTTTGAGTTTTGTTTTTTGCAAGGAGGAGGGGGAGGAAAAAAAAAAAAAAAAAAAAGCCAACACGTCATCCATATTAATGCCTTATCTTTTCTGTCCTCAGGCAAAACAATGGCGGTGAATGACAATGAGATGGATGCAGGTGGCTTGGGAATAAAAGAAGAGGCAAATCCAGGGCTAGTTTGGTTAACAGGACACGAGTGCAGTGTATGAATGGGCAAATAGGTGGCAAGTACATTTATATAAAAATTGGTTGTTTTTTTTTTCCCTTTTAGACAAGTATCTTCCACCATTAATGATTTTATAGACATTAAGAGTTGTCAAAATATTGGTTGTGAAATCACTAAGGTTTACTTGGTTATCTGTTTATAGTGCTCCTAATGTTTATCCTAGGCTGAAATGGTGCACTTGGGAGAAAATAAAGCTCTGTGGGTGTAACGATGACAAACAAGTGGATCCGTGAGGCAGCTGTAAGTTGGGTGGTGAGACTGAGAAAAATAGTCATGCGAAACACCACATGTACACAAGAAAAATCGCTTTTGCATCGCCCAAAACATGCATTTATTACTTTAGCCAAGCGTGTACATCCAAATCCTCCAAAAACCCCTACATTTTTTAGTTCATTGATCTTCAAATCTCTTCCTGGTAAAGATACTCGTTTAAAAGTTATGAAGAAATCTTTGGCCTCATGCCTGAATACCACATGCCTTGGTTGGCTGCTTTTCTGCCTCACTCCCTCTAATAAAGTTGCCAGTTGTTCAGAGATATCATTCGGCTTCATACTAAGTAAACAAAGAGTAGAGCCAAGAATGCATCAAGCACCTTTCACAAGTTCCCCAAAGAGCTTCCTACCTTCAGTACAATCCCCTACTTCCTGAAAAGGCACTGCTATTATTCTCTAAACTGTACTGAGGGTAAAGAGAGCTCAAGTTGTCGACATAACACTGGATGGCTTTGTCAGAGAAGATTAATGTAAATTATGTTTTAGGGAAATCTTTACTGACGTATAAACTTGGTAGGCCACTTCGTCCCAATGCTGGCTTTAAAAAAAAAAAAAAAAAAAAAAAAAAAACCAACCTTCAAGTAGAAATATTTTTCTAGCTCTTTACCCGATTCTACCCGAGGTTTAAGTTCCATCAGATCTTTAAGCATATACACAATGAAATCTGTATTACTTTAACAATCATAGAATATGAACCCTAAACAATGATAGGGGCTGTTAATAGATTAACAAAGCAAGGTATGAATATAAAAGGCAGTGCTGTTAACAGTAACACAGGTACTTCAGAACAAGCATTAGAAACATCCAAGCATATAATCAACAGCTTTCTTCAGGTCGCTTTTTATCCATGTTTATTTGTAGATGCAAATAGTGACCTCTCCATGCTTAACGTTTGGGTGTTCCTGCTACAACCCCGTAATACCTGCAGCTTATTAAAACATATATCCTAATCAACAATTATAATGGTGTTCAAGATTAATTACTTGTTTACCATTTTTATCCCACCGATTACAAGATTAGATACAAACCTGTTCATTAATACCTTAAAACATCTTTATTCATGTAGGAATATATTTAATATTGCATGCTTAAAAGTATTCTTAACCAAGACTCATCACTAATGGCCTAGTTTAAAATTACTACCCATTAGTATCACCTAAAACACAATTTTCGGTAAAGACAGTTACTCCTATGACTTATTGGAAGCATTCCTAAAGTTTGGGTTACATAATTTTTCAAAAAATCAGGAAAAAAAAACTGGGTCCCAAATAAATTTTACTATGTGAATTTAAGCGCATGACTTTTGGAAGGGTTGCACTGTAGTAATAAGTACATCATGTAGTTGAAGTGCATTATATGCTCTTGATGGAATTTCATTATAAACACACTCGTTAGACTACACAATAACACCAAGTTGCATAAGTATGGCAATAACGCACAAGTACAAACCTCCAATCCAATTTATTACAATTAAAATTCAGTACTTGAGTCATTGTCTTAAAAATAGAACTTGATACACCAAAATGATCCAGTGATTCATTGAATCAAAACATTCATCTTTTGAAGAAATTGTTAAATACACGTTTCAGTTATAGGAATTTATAGAAATAAAAAAATACCTGGGTCCCAAATGCCAATATTTTACTGTGAATTTAACTATGATTTTTGGAACAGTTGCCAGTCTTTTATAAAATAAATAATAACAAGCCAACTACTTTTACTAAAACTGAAGCATCTCATTTCTAAGGCAGTGCCAAATGATCAACACAACCCTAGTTGTAGCACAACACTTTGAAAAGACATCACACAACTTGGGATCATTTAAAAAAACAGAACGTTTTGTACATTGGAGTCTAAAACCGGTCAACAGAAATTAGTTCTCCGTTCTCCCTCACCTATTAACAGCACCTGGTAGTGCTGCCCCTTTTCTGCTACCTAATTAAAGTTGCAAGGATTGACTGCATGAAATGTTTTTTGGTAGGGAGGGTAAATAAGTACGTGTGGGAAGATAAGGTGCATCATTTCTTCTAGGTGGAATTTCAGAATGAACACTAGTTAGATTACACAGTGACAATAAATTGCATAAGTATGTGATATCACTGGCAATGATGCACACGTACAAACCTCTAATCCAAATGTTAAGTCATTTTGTCTTAAAACTTGATACACCAAAACGATCCAGTGAATCACCGAATTTAAAAGAAAAAATGGTATCGGTGCATCCCTAACACATTTTTAAGACAATACAAGTAATTTTTTTCCCCCCTGATATTCGTTGATCCCGATGTCTGTACCTTTTTTTACCACGAGACGTGCGATTTGTAAGGTACTCGGGTTAATGTAGCTCTTGCCATTTTCTCTACACTGTGGGTTGTCGAGTGCTAAAGTTAATTTTAGAAGCAAATTGTGCACTCACATTTGTTATAATTTTAGAGGTTTTCAGATTACTTGTTACATGTACTCATTTTTGTACCTTGTGATTTTTTTTGGTGGGACAAAGTTTGTCTGCCATGCACAATATTTCCACACCACCGAGCCAAACATTCTGCCCACTTCAGTCTGAAGTAAATAAATAGGAAAGCCTGGAAACACATACAGACTTGTGGGAACAGTTTCTACATATTTTCGATTGCGTTGATTTTCCATTGATGTTGGAACATAATGTGCGCCCGTCAACTCCAAAAAAGGTTTAGCAGTCAAAAGTGATACGAATTATTGGCCTGGTTGACTTTTCAAAGTGCTGCTGAAGGTCCAAAGGGGTTAAATATTTCCCTAGCTAATAAAACGTGGCTGAAAATTCTTTCACTGTGACTTCTTTAATAAGCTTATTTGATCAGTAAGCACCGAGACCTGAAAAGGTTTATCAATTCCCACATACAGTGAAAAATCAGATCTCACTGACTTGCTGAAAGGGAGCTTTTGCTTATGTGTAGGCTGTTTCAACAACAAAAATCCTCTCTTGCTTAACTTTGACAAGTAAACAGACTTGAAGTGAACACAAAAGACAGCAACTTCTTGGCTACAAACACCACCCACAGATTAGGAAAGCTCTCAACAACTGAATTATCGGTAATATTGTACACGTTTGCTTAAACGGAATCACGACTGAAATGTTCTACCTGATATCAGTAAAAGGTAAGAGTGTGCATTTAAAAACTAACAAAAAACCATTGCAACTCTGTTGCCATCTAGTGGTGCCTGTGTAAGGTGATCTTATAGCACTTTGTAAAGGTCAAACCAAGGAAAGACATGAGGGAAGAAAGCTCAGCTCGTAAACACACGGTAGTAAACAGCCGAGTCGCTCGTCTTTTATTAAGCCGAAGCAAAAACAAGGACATCGTCACCGTCAACATCGCCCACACTGAAGCGAGTGCGATCAAACCCTGGTGTTGCTTTACAGATTCAAACTGCAGCACAATCTTTTATTAGACCGAGCAGCATTTATTCTGGATTAGAATACAATCCAAGCAATCTAAGGTAGTCACCTTAGCACCTCTGTAGGAGATCTTTCTTGGGTTTGAACTCAACCCATGAAAGAAACCAAGCATCTTCATTCCTCCAGGGACCTGAACAACAGTCACGGTGCTCTATAGAATCCGAAAGAATATTCTGTAGAATTTTTTTTAGCTCGGCTGTACTGCACAAAAGATTTGAGCCTGGCTAGATAGCGAAAGGACGAGGGTCAAATCAGACTAAAGCACTGCTACATCTTTTTTTAGCAGGAAGCAGATTTGGCAGATGATATTCTAGATTTCTTTTTCCAGTTATGCTGTAATTGCTAATCTCACAACGCAACTTTTACTTAACCATAATGTGATAAGCATACATAAATGTCCTTTATAAAAATTGTGTAATTTAATTAAAAAAAAACGCTGTGGGATAAGGCACTTACTGTTTATTTACAGCATTGGGCAGATGCCCATAGCCAAAGCAACATTAAATTTATACAATTAAGCAGTTGGAATGTTGCTTGGATTTAAACACATGGCCTTCCAAGCAGTAGTCCAACAACTCAAACTGCAACCTACATATACAACCTAAAGCTACATAAAGATTACTGTTCAGAACTAATCACATCTCTTAATCATGATTTCATTAGGGTCATGTGCCCTTAGCATTTATGCTAGCAAGTGGACTTTGGCTACAAAGCTTTCAAATAGTCAATTCTGTTACTGTTAAACTTTAATAAAGTGTTTAGCTGTTTACTCAACCATTTCTAAACATAATTCATAACTTGGCAATAAAGCAATCTTTTCTATTAAAAGTAAAAATAAAAGTACATTTTGTGGTATGTAAATTTTCAGCAAGCACCAAATCTCTTACCAAGATACTGTAAAACTTACATTTATCCCTTCTATACAACTGAGCAATTGGGGGTTAAGGGTCTTGCTCAGCAGCCCAGCAGTGGTAACCTGGTGGTGCTGGGAACTGGACCCCGGTCTTCCAATTAGCAGTACAACACCCTAAACCACTGTGCTAACACTTCCCATGCTAATTGTAGAGAAATATTTAATTGATTTATAGTGGCTGGTGTTCACAATCACGTATAACGAACCGGGAACTAACTACAACTTCTGCAGCTAGATTTCGGTTTAAGTATTTACTTCAAATGAAGTACAGACTCTTAAATATGCTCATACAGTATAAGAATCAATGCGTTTAAGTTATATTGAAAATGTTCAAATACTAATAAGCAACTACTGTAGTTAAAATGAGAATTGGGCCCTTAACCAAAATGTCACTTTAATAGACAGAAATTAGGGGGTAGTTTTAGTGTAGCCACCAGGCTGCTATTGCTGGGCCCTTGAGCACCAACTCCTTGGTTGCATTCTACTATTGTTCCTCTACACAAGTTCAAACATTTTAAAACAGTTATGGTTTACTAAAAAAAAAAAAAAGTTCGTATATAAAGTTGCCTGCATTTGGAACAATAAAACGGGCTCCTACGGTTTTTAGAAAAGTCTATTGTGTGGATCTGATTAGGATTTACATTATAGAGCAATAAAAGACATTTGAGGTGATGGGGCAATTAGGCAGGAGATTGAGTTTAATGAACAGTGTAATTGGACATGTGTAACCTTGAGTAGACGTGCCATGACTATAGCTTAAGCTGTTAAAAAGACTTCTACATCTGGGGGTAAATACAACGTCAGTGTAATAGTGATTAGGAGGAAGGAGTTAAGCGGAGAAATATTTCCAGTCCAACTAGACGCATCAGTTTAAGCCATTATTGAACTACAAAATGGTGTTTATGGCGTCCCCCCCCCAATAAACTGGCATCATTTAAGCTGCCTGACTTCATTTTGGACTACAGTATGAAGTTAAGATTTTACCATGAAAAAAAAAGTTAAATATGAGGCGCTTGAACATAACGTTACACCCCCTATTGGGGAAAAAAAACAAAAAAAACAAAACAGTGCTATCTTTCGCTACCCGACATGTGTAATTTTTTTAATTTTGCCAAAATAAAAGGCTAGTTATTGTGCAATAGGATGTGCCAACTGATCAGGAGACAAACCTGGGCTATGCTTCTACAGAATCCAAATCGAAGAAAGAAAACCAAAGACAAGGAATTTGTGCCATTAAACATGCCTCACAATACACTCGTACTTGCAGTGACCACTAGAATGAATCAAACGTTGTGTTCAGATCTTTTAAGTTTTGGCGACGTGATTTAAACATTTGTGGCGTTAAACAGAAGGAAAATTAATGCATGCTGTGTTTCTACATCAATCACAGTTTAAGCTTAAACTTTTTTTGGCCATCAGGTAGATACACGGTCGCGTCACTGAAAACCGTTAATTGGATCGTTTACGTTTTACTCATGGACACCCTTATTTGGGACCCAAAATTCACTTTTGTTAGCAAAACTATTTTCAGCCTCATATGGACTATTGCAATGCCTTTTATTGTTTTCCCATTGGATCCCTCTAGTGGACCATTTTTTTTTTTTAAACAACTTGGAATTTAATACTGATTTATGGTTTTTCTTTCAACTTTTTAGCACTCTGTAATAATGCATCACCACCACTGGCTATTTATAATTCTTGCTTTATAACTTGGATTTCTAGGCTTGTTTGAGTCCCCTCAAATTTCTCAGCACCACTCACCGTTTAACCCACCGTACACCTGGCTTGTTCTAGTCCAAATAGAAATAATAGTAAAAAGGTTACATGTCGTGTGCAGTACGTTTTCTTTGCAGGATACCTGAAGAATGTAAGCTGTGCTTTTATGTACTGTAGTCTTTTAACACATCACATCTACGAACTGGAGACTGAACACAAAGTCTTACAGGTTTTTACACACAAAAAAAACTGACTCTGAACAAAGCAAACTGACTGGCTGATGTGCGTGTCAATTGAAAGCTCTTACCAACTGAAGTTCCGTCTGCCTTTTTGCAAGACTAGCATGACATCAACTATGATTATGTTATAGATTTGACAGACATTTATGCTACTTCAAATTCATGAAAAAAAAAAAATGTAGCAGATTAGAATAATTATGACATCTTACTACAACACTAGTGTTAACTAGAAAAACTAAATAATTCAGTAAATACTATAATCTGATGCAATTAGTTTGGTATACATAACCAAGTGTGAATACTATACACCAATCTATAGAAATGGTGTGTTAAAGGACAGGTTCTCCCACATCACTGCTCTTTCACACACCAACACTTGCATACCAGTTTATTTATTTTAATAAAAGGGGGGTATTTAAGTAAGAACGTTTTTGGACTCCTGATTGGATGGTTGCAAGTTTAAAGCCTAGGACCGTGAGGACGCCACTGCTAAAGTTTTGACTCATGCACAAGACATCAAAAACAAAGCAAAAGCGATTAGGAAAAGAACTTGATGTTCCTAAATTAAACTGGAATTGATATAAAAGTAACAAGATGGCGACATTTTTGAATAAATGAACAGTCACGTTACAACACACTTGTGGATTACATAATATTTGCTTACATATTTTGTACAAACTTCTAAATGGATCTTACATTCCTTAAACCTAATAAAATAAAGATGGTTCCTCCCTCAGCGCAGATAATCTCTTGCGCGCTTCTAAAATACACAGGAGGTGGTTGGATGTTGCTACCCTGTTGATAAACTAACGAGTGCGCGAGCAGGTGGTAGCCCCAGATGGTAGGAAGTGAGCATGGTGGATGTTTTTTGGCCTTCGGGAATGAGTGTGTTGTTTTGGGGGTTATTAGCTTTTGTACTGCATCACTAACCAAATAAATAGCACCCCCATATATATATATATAAATAAACACAGGCCCAGAGCCCCATACCTGCTTACACAGTCCTGGCTTGTGCAGCCTTGTTATTTTATTCACATTTAGAACAGCGCTGCTGAGAGACTTTTAAACACACTGTGCTTTGCCTTTAAACAGAACAGCCTTTCCTCGAATCCAGTCTTTCAAGTTTCCTGTTTACAAAAACTTTGCCATGTCAGCGTTTACACACACAAACATTTAGAGAAGCGGTGAGTAAGCCTGGTTCTGTTTACAGGACAGACGGAGGCCTTACTGGAAGATCTGAGAGGTGCGAGTGAACAGGAGAGATTGCAGAGCCCATGACACATGACTGCTGCAAAACCAAACGCACACTCATGGGTGACAGGAAAACAGATCACATTAAACCGCAGGTGACCCACTCGCATCACGTCCCAGAATCAAACCCTGCTGCCACTTTAGTCGATGGTACGCCAAACCAGGGAGGTTAAATAAGTAGCTAAAAACACACATTTAGCTACTTATTTAAACTTAAAACACTGGAAAATGACAATTGTGCATTATAATGGGCTTATGAAAGCTAGAAAAGACTAATATTAAAAACATCTTTATATAGTGGGTAGAATAGACTTTTTTACCAAAAAAAAACAAAAAAGGCTTTTAAATCAGTTTTTCCCCCTCATTTTTCTCCATTTTTCTTTAGAGCACCAGTAGAAAATACCAGTTTACATTTCATCAATCACTAATTTCATCTTTAATTGTAATTTCATCAAAATTTTTTTAATCATTTTAAAATAAAACACTTTAAATAGATGAGCTGTGCTTTTTGATGCATCATATATAAGGAATACATTTTTATAATTGGGTTTTAATTAAGGAGCCAAGTTGTGTAACATTCATTTTCTTTGTTTGAGAACAGAACTACATAAATCCTATTTAGAAGTTTGCACATAGAAGTTGAGGCATATTTCAAGAAATGCAACCACTTAAAGAATCACTTTAAAAAATCAATTAATGATGACGCCCAATCTGTAAAATTAAGATAAACTACAAAAACATACAAGTGACAGAATAAATGCATGAATAAATCAATGAATCAACCAGTGAAGGAATCATTAACAAATCAGCAAATCTAAAGGAATCTTTTGGTGAACAAATCCAAAAAGGTTTGAATCACTAAACCACCACCACCACCACCACCACCACCATTAAAAGCATAAACAGGTTAAAAAATAAAACCCTGTGACATTAATAGCTTTTTTGGACCTACCCTAAAAAGTGCTCGGATTCTTTATGAATAAGTTTATTTGCTGCTGGAACAAACTTACTCACAAAAGTCGGCAACTTCATCCATGACCTTCTTTGTCCTGCGACCCAACGCCGAATCAGCGCTGATTACCTGCATCAGGTGTGTTTAATCAATCTGGGAGATACTATTTGAAATTAGGAGGGTGGGGGGGGGTAATGAAATGGTATCTCCCATCTTCCGATTGACTGAAATGATTCAAATATTACACTGCCTATTCATTGTTTAACTAAGCTACAAGCATAAAATCAATTTTACAGTAATAATGTTATAGTGCTATTATTTATTATATTTATATTTTATATTTATTAACTAATGGGGTAAAATGGCATTTTTTTACAGTTTCCATTTATGTTTTGCAATATGGTGTATTTATTTTGGAGTAAAGCTATACCTTGCAAAATAGAGTTGTGAATTTTTATACCAAAAATGCATCCATACTCAATTTTGTTTATTCACAGACCATAATAATAATAAAAATAGTAATAATAATAATAATAATTAATAAAAGCTGAAAAGCTGTTGTTTTTAGAAGGGCGAGGGCGTTAAATGGAGTCTTAAGAAAGTGTTAAGAAGAAGTCCTGACCCCCTCTAGTGGTGTACATATATATATATATATATATATATATATATATATATATATATATATATACAGATAGATAGATAGATAATTTATATCTATAAATATAAATACAGTGTGTTTATATGTATTTACGCCGAGAGAGAGAGAGTTAATAATTATTTAAAAATATTAAGTTTACTCATCTATTCATCAAGAACAAAATTTTGTTATTAATAACAAAACAAAAAAAAATCTGCTGTTTAATAACATGACCTGAGGCCATGTTAAAATAATTTACTATCTCTAAATTATAATCTCCCTCTTTTTTCCCAACCCACAGGAGCATCGTACACTTTCCACAGCTAAAAAATCTCTCACTTTCTCTCTCTCTCTTTCTCTCTCTCTTTCCCTCTCTCTCACTCTCTCTCTCACACACACACACACACACCAATCAAACACAGCCGCAAAATAAAAAAATAAACTTGATGTCGAATAAATTATGCACTCTATAAATAATTCAACAACTCTTTAGAGGGATTTAAATAAATTTTCGAGAGATACATGTTAATTAAACGCTCCATATGGTTAAATGACAACAGCTGGTGTCCTAGCTAAACTTCAGAAGCCTGAACCAGTTCAGAGAATGTATACACTTTATATTCACATATAAATACATAAAGAAATCGATCATTCCTTTTCTTTTAGTTTGCAGCCTAACGCCGTCTTTAATTTATACGATTTAAGAAAAACAAAGGGATGACCTCCTTTTGTACCTTATATAAGTCAGTTTTTCACATTACGTTGCATTTACAGCATTCGGCATATGACGCCATTTTCCAGAGCGACTTACTGTTATATCTTTCATACAATTGAGCAAAAGGGCCTCGATCAGGGCCCCAGCAGAGGCGGGAATCGGACCCCAACCTTCCAATTAAATTAGCAGTCCAACATCTTAACCACTGCACCACCACTTACCAGTTTTTAAAGGTATTTTCGGGATGAATTTAATAATATATATTACATTTTCAGAAAGAAAAATTTGATCTCAGAGCACCTTTCCGGAAATCAGAAAAAGAGATCTCCTGATCCAGCGAGCCGGATATGACAGAAGGGAAGTGAAATCTTTCTGACATGTGGACAGAAAGCGTGAGAGCAGCCAGGATCAAATAGGAGCACATCTGGATGACACTGGAGAGCGTAATTACACGACTGCTCTTTTCCTACTGTACAAATAAACATGATCGGCGCTTGTGCAGTTTTTATATTTGTAAAAAGGGCAAGTTTACAGCTTTATTGTAAGTCTTAAGGGTAGGATATCCATTCGGTCGCAGAAAAGGTGCATTTACTTTACAACTGTTCACTAATAGCTGTTTTTTTTTCCCCTGTACATTGAAATGAACTTAATCTGAAATTTCAACCCAGGCTAATAAAGGTGAAAAGGGTGAAAACGTGTAATAACAGAAGTGAACCACAAGTTAGTGCTGTTGTTCCTTAGAACTTTATTTAAAAAAAAAAAAAAAAAAAAAAAAAATGGAAACATAACATGCTGATTTTTTTTTTTTTTTTTTTTTACAACAGAACTATTAAATCAACGTTTATTAACTCATTAAATTAACTCAGTGTTTGCACTGAAATTCCATGTGCCACAAGACACAAAAATCCCCCCAACCCCTCCCACCCTGTGGTGTGTATTAAACTGAGTGGAAAGCACAGGGTGTGCCGTGCCGTGGATGCAATTAGCGGCGTGCGCTTCATAGTTGCTATATGGCAATGCAGGGGCGGTGCCTTTATTTATTATCTCACCAGAGGACAGAGCGTCTGCGTGCACGAGTGTGTGTGTGTGTGTGTGTGTGTGATGATTGAAAACCACAGAGCAGAGGAAAGCCAAGGGAATAGAAATTATAATTAAAGTCAACGGGGGATGACAGGCCTTCTGCTTGCAGGAGTTAGAGGTCTTATTGGAGCCGGCAAAGCAGAATCATAATAATGCAGAGATCCACCTTAGCCGCCTGAGACGCTTAACAAGTCCTAATGAATAATGGAGGAGAGTATCCCACCTCTCTCTCTCTCTTTCTCTCTCTCTCTCTTTTTCCTGCTCTCTGGCTGGCTGCCCTTCAAAGTCTCAGAGGCCAGGTCATTCCATCTTCTTTGCCCAATTATTAACTGTACATTTATTTGACTGTCGAAGACAGCGGATGTAGTCGGAGCCGGATTTTACATCGTAAAGATTATGTAAATATTTTTGCAAATTCTAGTTGTAATTGAAGAAAAATGGCCGTCCTGTGGTGATTTAGCATGCTCAGTTTACCTTGTGATTTGCTAATTACTAAAAGTTCTGTGCTAACCTCACAACATTTAGTGGGACAAAAATCCAACTGAACTGTATCTTTGTATATTATCACTGCTTATGTAATGCAATGTAGCAACTACAAGCATCCAAATCCTGGAATAATAACCATTAAATCTTTTTTCTTTCCTTATTCCAAAATTAGGGATGCACAGATAGAATTTCATAAAATAAATCTAATTGCCTCTATTGCATATGACTTATATCTCAATTTTTTTTTTAATCCAAACAAATGTATAAGAACTATTTCACATTTTCCAATATTGCAATATTTTCTTTTCCTTTATACCACATGGTGTGCGAATTCTGGACTCTTCAGAAGGTGTTATGTTTTCTGTAGCAGCGGCTCTGACTGTGATGCCAGCTACAATTAAAATCACAGGTTTGCAATAACACGCTCGTTGATTCTTATTCGTACAGTGGACAAGCCTCGAAACTAATCATAAATAGATTTGATATGTGTGTTGTTATAGCCAAAAAAGAACAAAATAATGGATGCATAGGAGCTGACAGGAAAGAGGTGGAAAATAGATGGAATAAGTGGAAGGAGTCTCCAGTGTCAGGATGTTTTCCACCTATTGTTTTTTTTTCAGAACATGTAGGCGGCGCTACGGAGAGTCTAGCAGGTGATTCAGCACCCCCCTAAAAGCAATTATAGACAGGCTTTATTATGATTAATGAATAAAAAAAGAGCAAATGAAATAAAAACAGTTTCCTCAATGCGTGTGCATAACTTAGATGTGACATGACAAATTGTAGTTACGCTAATACACTTTTTATTAAGTAACACTGCAGTTTATTTTTTTTAAAAATACAGCGTTCTTTCTGCCAAGTAAGCAATCTTGAAATTCCAATTTATTTCATATATAAATATATATCTATATATGAATAATATAAAAATATATTAAATATAAAAAATTCTCTGCCGCCGCCAAACAAAGTCGTCTGTGATTCGTTCTCTTGTGAAGCCATGCAGTGTGTAACGTCCTGTCCCCAATTCCATCGTGCAATGTGAACAGAGCAACAACTGAATGTTACTACAGATAGTCGTGCGGCGTGAAACGGCACGGTGATCCGACGACGTCAAAAAGTTGTGCGCTGTGAACTTACGTTACTTTTAGAGCCGCTGCTCTAGCGAAAGTAAAAACAGGAACAAACCAACAGGATGAAAATGAATAAACAGCTAAAAGGGAACATTAAAACATTTTAGCTGTGAAATGAATATAGTAAACGATTAGAATAAAGGAAACGCTTTGGTGTTACGTGAAAATAATCATGTGTGAGGAAAGAACACACGGAAGCTTTGCTTTATTTCATCGCAGCCATATTTTTTGCTATCTACTTCATTAACAATGCTGCGCCCCTGTGCGAGACCCTTAACCCTCAACGGTACTGGATACGGAAATGTAAATGGTTTATCCCTTACACACCACTTAATACACTCCATTTAAGTGTTGTACATCCTCCATTTACTATAACAGAAATAATAGGATAGTAAGGAAGCAAACACCCAGTGTCAAAACCGAGTGCATTCATATGTGGAATACACAAAGTAAACAAGGTCTGTGACAGACGTTTCACTGGCCGGGATTTTGTCTTCAAAAAAAAATTTTTAAAAACAAGAGCTTAGCCACCAAATGACAGCTAGAGAACAGCCCAAACATGTCACATTTACTTGTTACATTCCATCCATATTCCTTCCAGTCTCACAACAGAAGCCTATTATTCGACTACCTTCACTTCCTCCCTGAGCAACACGAGGGGCTGTTGGGCAAAACCTCGCATTCGTAAATGCGCTAATCGTAGACGTTTGTGGCGTCACCGTTCGAATAGCCAGAAGTTACCCACGTGACTTGGTCCTTCCGTATGCGGGGCGAGATTCGTATGCGCGCGTGTGAGATAGTGTGGTGTATTCTACCTGCAAGATTAAAACAACGGCCCGTCATTGTACATTCCACCAGAGGGACGCATCTGAAGTGGAAGGAATGAGAAAGAGGAGGAAAGAGGAATATATTTCCATAAATTCAGCCTTGTCTTGTCTGCCTGCTTAGACCTCGGCTGGCTCCATGCTTGCCCTGGCCAGACCCTATCAGTGTGAAGGGCGATCTCATCCTTTCTGCATCTTTCCTCATCACAGCTTGATTAAATGGGCTTCAGATATGTTGGCTGAATACGTAATGTGCAACCTCGCATATCCCGCGCACACACATACGCATCCACATCCACATGCGCTCTCTTCTCTCTCTCTCTTTGGAGACGCACCGGTGTCTCTATAAAACAAAAGACATTATACATACCAGGTCTAATCCGGGGCAAACAGGTGAAAAAAGAGCATTGCGTTCATACTATACTAACTCGTTCATCATTTTGACTTTTTGGTGTGTAAACCGAGGCAGGAAAATAAATCGGTGTTACATAATTATCGCGCAAAGCGTTTCCTTTGCTCATGTATAATTCGATTTGCGACGATCTACGTAGATCATCTTCAGCCGCGTTTCTTACCGTTCCGCTATTTTTTATAAATACTTAATCATTTCGATCTGCGGTGATAAATTCTAACCTTTAGATCACGGGATGGTTCCTAATTTGATCAGAGAAATGTATACGCATTTCGATAAATTTATCTAAAGCCTGCTGTTTACCTTCTGCGATCTAATACTATTAGCGCTCGCCTTTATAGCCCCATTAGTTCATTTCCATATGATCTTTCACTAGCAGCACACCGTTTAATAGACTTTTGTTTATCATTCCCTCAGCTCCTCGCAGCAGGAGTTAGATGATTTCGCCAGTAATCTCCAGAGACCCGCAAGGAGACACAAGGAGAATGGCAGCGCATGCAAATAGACGAATGTATGACTAATTGAATGAATTGATTAAAAGGCCCAAATCAATGGCCTTACAGCCAGCAATGAAGATGAGGCACTCAATTTAACATGAACTTGCCAGAGTAAGCATTAACTGAGGAGAGCGCCGGCATTGCACACACACACTGGAGTGATGGTAAAAGAAAATGGCTGTGTCCTTAGCCTCACTTCTCCGCCTAATGGGGCGGCAGCTTTGATGGACGCGTTATAACAGTAGTTAGAAATGCCACTTGGTTCTAATGAGCACTTTCTTAATTAGTAATCCGAGTTATTTACAGCATTTTATTGGTGTTTGTTTTTGTTGTTTGTTGGTTTGCAACTAATGATTTATGCCTTGGAATGCTGAGATTTGACCTGAGAAAGAAGAGAATTATTTCAGGACTCCCCGTTCGAACTTCTGTCGGCGTCGGGCCGCAGCTTAATGTGTTTGTGCCTTTCGCTGCCTTAACTCTGTAGCTTTGTTGGTGAAGTGTATCGATTGGCCGTATGCTAGCATTAAACTCACTGAAGTACCTTGAAGAATCTATGTCCTCTAACACCAAACACGGAGGACATCCAGAGGGAAAAAAAAAAAAATAGAAAGAAAGGAAGATACAGAGCGACTGTTCAACTTTGTAAGATTGAAAAAAAGAAGGATAGAAGGAGAAAATGAATGATAGAAGGAAGGAAGGAAAGAAAAGGAAAGTGTCTAAATTATGCAGCTAGACAAATCTGATGTAATCTTTTTTTAAGACCTAGTCACTTACCTTTGCAAATATTTATTTAACATGGTGTAAAAACTTCCATTTCACCACTATCGTAATATAATGCAATACCCCCACAAGCCGTAGTCCTTTCACTGCATTTTATTATTTTTTTACTGGATTCTGGCTGATAGATTGCACTCCTACTACTTTTTCACTGAATACGTTCTTTTTATTACATTTAGCAGTACATGCGTGTAATATCTTCCGCTGGATCCCTGTATGATCTAGCAACCTGCATACATTGTGTACACTTCACTATGACTTCACCTGATCCCTTTTGCTTCCTTATGTTTCATGTGTTCTGTTGTCTAGGAGAAAGAAATGCTAAAAAAAAATGTAAATAAGTTCTCAAGCACTTGAAGGGAACTTAAGAATTTACTACTAACAGCTTTTCCGGATGAACAGTTCTATATGCAGAGCGTCAAAAGAATTAAGTGTCCTAGTCTCTGCCCCTAGATGGGGTATTTAAGCCATACTTGTATATCACCTCAGCATTTTCCTTCCAGCACGGAAATCTATCGCACTCCCGGCGTCGGCGTTCGAAAGAGACTTTTTCGGAAAAGAGTGCAGAACGAGGTGGGGTATAAGCAGCTTGTCGGTCATCACTCCTGTAGTGATTTAAGACAGGCCAATAGGAGCCTTGGGAGGTGGCAGGCTTGTCAGTGACGGACTCGCTTACAGGCCTGGTGACCCTGTCTTCGCAACCCTACAGATCTAAAGATGTAGTGACACAGAGAGCTCACAGATAATTAAATATTGATTTTTGTTCCCCGCTCCTACATAAAATTGTCCTGAGCCTCCCAGTAGTAATTCTCATTTTAGGGAGAAAAGAGACGGTAGAGATGTGGGCGGGGGATGAGGATAAAAAAAAGTGTGAATTGGCCAGTCAGGCCCTATTTTATGTACAGGTAGGATATTTGTACTGAAGTATGGCTCAGTCCTCATGGCAGCCTGCGAGCTGGGAAAGATCCAAAGATCTGAGATGCCAAGATGAGCTGTTTGTTGCTCAGAAAGTTGGCAGCCTCCACGCGGTGCAGCTTTCGCCTATTAAAAATTCCACTATCTTCAGAAAAAAAAAAAAAAGGAAAAAAAAAGGCTGGAAGTAAACGGAGCACAGCGACACATGCTTGTGTAGAGCGAGTTGATAGGTGTCAGTGATTTGTTTCAAACACCGAGTCACTGTATGCCGTCATAAGCCGTAACTTGTCAAGCGCATCTAGGGTGATGTGTACCAACACGCGGAAGGTACAACTCAGTCAAAAGGATTGGCATGAAAGCCGTAATTAGATCAGAATCCAAAGTTTCCAGTGATTTCAAGTGTATTTCTGGCAACCTTAAAACAACCGTGCCTGAAATAAATAAATGATTGCATTAAAAAAATAAAACACGCCACAGTTTTGTAGCAATTATTTTACGCAGCGTGACCAGGTACGCTTCCTGAAAGCCGAAACTCACACTATGACATTCGACTCCATTTTTTTTCATTTTATTTTTTTAATGAGCGAATCAGAGTCTTTGACTCATCTTTTACTTCAGCTCGGAAACTTTAACTGCCGTCTGCCCTGAGAGCTGTCTGAATATGGATGAGGCAAAAATTAGTTCAACAGAAGAGGCTGTCGCATTCATTAAGTTCCCCCTACCCTCCGAAACAGCATCATAATATTCATGCTGTTACCATGCAAATCAGGGATAATAAGATGCTGATTATGTTTTTTAATCACAGAGGGAGGAAGAGAGGAGGGAGGGGGAAGGTGAGTTGAATAAACACCTCTCACTCTCCAACCTCCTCATAAGCAGGAGCCATAACAAATAAAGTGTTTGTTGCATTTGATAATTACAATGTTGTATTTGAAAAAAAAAAAAAGAAAAAAAAAATTGCGTCCTTCCTCTAACGCGAGAGTCATCGTCGCCAAGGTCATGGCGACATGCGGATTTTATTTAAATATTCATTTATTTGTTTTTGGGTTTATTTATTTATTTTTTTATTTTTTTACTGACTTCTTTATTCTATGCAAATATGAGCACATCCCTGCCGAGTTTCACACTGTTGGTGCAGAAATAAACGACAGATACACAGTAAATGCTAAATGTGAGCGGGAATCAAATTAAAAAGTCGGAAATTTTTGAGAAAAGGAAAAAATTAGCGAAACAAAATACCTAATGCTAATGTGGCTAACACTCAACTTAGATTTAGATTTTTATTTCTTTTTTAGATAGTTTTAGTTTGTTATTATTGTCTATTACTTTTATTAAAAAAAAAATAGTTTAAAAGCAGGCAAAAAGCCACAACAATGTGCTTGTGAACGACTTAATAATATTTCAGTCCAACTGAAAGTTTTCATCTGCCGAGCAGCTTTACGCTTATGAACAGATCATAACTGATAATAACTACACCGGCGGTTTTCTCGAAAAGATCCGGCATCTAAAACCATTTTTGGAGATCCTAATTAAAAATTCTGGAGCGGGCAATCCGAAACGAGAGATTTTTCACTTTATCGCAGAGATCTAAGCATGTAACCCTGATGGAAGTGAGGGGAAAAACAGCATGTTTTATTGCCATGTTAGGACAGAATTACTCATGTGTTATTACTGGCTGTCGCAGTCGACGCAGACGTGTAGAGCAGATGGGCACTGCGTACGGGGAGCAGATATGGAAACAATTTCAATCTGAAATTTGGCAGCGTTTAAGTCGCACCCTGTGTTTTGCTTAACGGCAAAAAAAAAAAAAAAATCATTCGCTTCTTTGCAGAGAATGTGTTTATTTATTGCACGCGGAAAATAATCAATTTTCTCATTATCCTGACCTTGGAAAACTGGAGGTGATCTTTTGCCTACTTTTTCATGGGGCCACTGATTTTTAAAGCGTTTTTGATCCTCGGATTTCAATGATTACTAAAATCTGCTTGTGAAGGGTTTTGTTATAAAGGGTTAATTACCAGGTTATTAAACAAAAACTCGGGCATGCACTCTAACCGCAAACTTTTTCCTCAGAAGTCAAGCCATCCAGCTTATATCTTACTCCGACACGGACGTCATTTTTGTATCTATGTGGGCCTTTTTGCCCCCCCCCCCCCCCCCCTCGCCCCCCGTTACACATTCTCTCGTGTGGCTGCTACTTTGGAGGTAGGCAGCTCTCCCACCAGAAACAAGCATCAGAATGCGGCCCCCGTACGCTCCCATCTTCTCCCCCCACTCGAGCCGAGTGCGAACCGAGCAGCTGTGATGATTTCATTTACATACTAATAACCAACCGGGGCTCAGGCAACCGCCGAGTGTTTGACTTTTATTGTCACTTACATCTCCTGCAGTTCAGCAGGAGTGGAAGAGCCACGCATCAGTAATTAACTGTTTGGAGCCACGCGAGTGAAGGAGAACTGGCGTCACCCAGTTTTAAAAAAAAATAATAATAACATGGCTGTTTAGATGCTATGGTCTTGAGAAATCTGGACTTCTTACCAAACCTGTGTGCAAATGTGGTGTTTTTCAAATGTCCTGCAGTAAGTTTGTTCTTGCTCTAAAGGCATGTGCCAGTCATTCGCTATGTGATATACCATCATATGGCAACCGTTTTCTGGCTGAATTTCTGTTTCCAAGACAAAGACTGTTCCATTCGGGAGGCAGTTTAAGGACAGCTGTCTTCTCGTCTTGCTCAGTTTGGACAAATTTGAATAGATTTGTCACTTTTGGGTTTGCTAAATAAAACCAATTCCCACCATAAAGCGACGGAAATGTTATTACTGTTGATATTAATTCGATAGATAAACTTTATTATCTGGTTTAGCTTATATAGGGAACCGTCCTGAAGATGTCATAGATGGTTTGCAAAAGCTCCCCAAGAGGAAAATCTACTTTAAAAATTATTCTTATCCCGAGGGATCTGCTGTGATCTCACAATGTCTTTCTTTCACACCGAGTCCTGCTCAAACAATTTTTTTTTTAACAACCGTCTTTGTCTGACACGCGCGAGACCTTCTTGGACCTGCCCATCAGAAGTAGCACATGGCAACCATTAGGGTAACTCTATACTGCCAATGGCTGCCTCATATGGCACTTTGATCACTTAAAATGCTTTTTAAGGAAGCAGGGGCCACTTTTTGAAAACCCAAAATCTCTTTATTCCTTCCAACCCGTCTTGGAATTTTAATTCAATCCTTTCTGGGTTTTCGTGCAATTTTGGAACTGGAATTAGTTTTGTGTACGTTTTTTTTTTCTGGGATCTACCTCACTGAGTGGAGAAGTGAAGAAAAGGTGGAGGTGAAATTTGACTCCAGCTCCTTGTGTTTGGACTGGCCGGCTCGCCTATGTGGAAAAAAAAACACACATGTTTAATATTTTCACTGGTGTGTTTCACACAAATCCATGCAGTTTTAATTCAAAACACCCTGCAGAAAGAACATCATCCTTTTCCCAAACACACTGACTTTTTGGACACATTTTATTAAAGCAACGTTTCATTAGTTTTAACAATTACTGATAGATATTATAATAAAACCCACAGTTAACAACAGAACTCTAGTAGAGCTGTGTGGAAAAAAAAAACCAATGTCCTGACTGTTACACCAGTCAGTCTGTCTGTCTGTCTGTCTACCTTTCTATATATCTACAGTGTCTGTCTGTCTATGTATCTATCTTTCTATATATCTATCTATCTATCTATCTATCTATCTCTATCTTTCTTTCTTTGTATATATCTACAGTGTCTGTCTGTCTATCTGTCTATCTTTCTATATATCTACAGTGTCTGCCTGTCTGTCTGTCTATCTGTCTACCTTTCTATATATCTACAGTGTCTGTCTGTCTATGTATCTATCTTTCTATATATCTAGTGTCTGTCTATCTATCTATGTCTGTCTGTCTGTCTACAGTGTCCGCCTGTCTGTCTACCTTTTATATATCTGTCTATCTGTCTGTCTACCTTTCTATATATCTATCTGTCTATCTTTCTATATATCTAGTGTCTGTCTGTCTGTCTATCTGTCTGTCTTTCTATCTATCTATCTATCTATCTATCTCTTTCTTTCTTTGTATATATCTACAGTGTCCGACTGTCTATCTGTCTATCTTTCTATATATCTACAGTGTCCGCCTGTCTGTCTGCCTGTCTACCTTTCTATATATCTACAGTGTCTATCTATCTATGTCTATGTCTGTCTGTCTGTCTACCTTTCTATATATCTATCTGTCTGTCTACCTTTCTATATATCTACAGTGTCTGTTTGTCTGTCTATCTGTCTACCTTTCTATATACCTACAATGTGTCTGTCTGTCTGTCTGTCTATCTGTCTGTCTATCTATCTCTTTCTTTCTTTGTATATATCTACAGTGTCCGACTGTCTGTCTGTCTGTCTGTCTACCTTTCTATATATCTACAGTGTCTGTCCTGTCTGTCTATGTATCTATCTTTCTATATATCTACAGTGTCTGCCTGTCTGTCTGTCTGTCTATACCTTTCTATATATCTACAGTGTCTGTCTATCTATCTATGTCTGTCTGTCTGTCTGTCTGTCTACCTTTCTATATATCTGTCTATCTGGTCTGTCTGTCTACCTTTCTATATATCTATCTGTCTATCTGTCTGTCTACCTTTCTATATATCTACAGTGTCTGTTTGTCTGTCTATCTGTCTACCTTTCTATATATCTATTGTGTCTGTCTGTCTATCTATCTATCTATCTATCTATCTATCTATCTATCTATCTTTCTTTCTTTGTATATATCTACAGTGTCCGACTGTCTGTCTGTCTGTCTACCTTTCTATATATCTACAGTGTCTGTCTGTCTATGTATCTATGTTCTATTTCTAATAGCTATCTGTCTGTGTACCTTTCTATGTATATGTCTGGTCTGTCTATGTCTATCTTCTATATATCTACAGTGTCTGCCTGTCTGTCTGTCTGTCTGTTCTACCTTTCTATCTATCTACAGTGTCTGTCTATCTATCTATCTATGTCTGTCTGTCTGTCTGTCTACCTTTCTATATATCTGTCTATCTGTCTGTGTCTACCTTTCTATATATCTATCTGTCTGTCTACCTTTCTATATATCTACAGTGTCTGTTTGTCTGTCTACCTTTCTATATATCTACAGTGTCTGTCTGTCTATGTATCTATCTTTCTATATATCTACAGTGTCTGTCTATCTGTCTGTCTACCTTTCTATATATCTATGTCTGTCTGTCTGTCTGCTTATATATCTCTATCTGTCTTCTATGTATCTATCTTTCTATATCTATCTGTCTATCCTGTCTGTCTACCTTTCTATATATCTATCTGTCTATCTGTCTGTCTACCTTTCTATATATCTAGTGTCTGTCTGTCTATCTTTCTATATATCTACAGTGTCCACCTGTCTGTCTGCCTGTCTACCTTTCTATATATCTACAGTGTCTGTCTATCTATCTATCTATCTATCTATCTATCTATCTATCTATCTATCTATCTATCTATCTATCTGACTGTCTGTCTACCTGTCTGTCCATATGTGTCTGTCTGTCTATCTGTCTACTTGTCTGTCTATCCATCCATCCATCCATCCATCCATCCCTATCTTTTATCTGTATTTTAAGATTTTTAGGATATTTTCTTTCCTTTAAAATAATCATGCGCTACATGTTTCATTCAATAAAAATATTTGTATTTTACACAAACACACTAAGTCTTTACAAATAATCTATAAAACAAACATGATATAAAAACTCATTTTAGAACTCTGACTTCCGAAGATTTCACAGATTTCCTGCAGATTTTTGTTCTCATTTCAGGAATTGTTTCTTACAGATTATCTTCTTTTTGTTTTGGCCAAGTTGTGTAACTGATACTGATCAGAGATCAGCTATACAGACCAACACAAAACAGGAAACCAAAGCGGCTTTCAGTTCTACATCATACGTAGATTTTACTAAACAGGAACTCTGGTACTGTGGTTAGTTTTTTATAAACGGAACTGTAATCACGATCACGAATGAGACAAATCCACAGATTGACTTTAGATAGCTAGCAAATTGGATGAGAATTTACCTTAGCTTAGTCAGATAGTTGGAAGAGTAGACGTTTTGTATTAGTTTCAATAAAGGGGCTAGAAATTTCTGTCGACAGGGTTGAATTTTTGAAAACATTTCACGTTGACATCTTTTAAACAGCACTAAAGGCGGCGAAAAGCACTGTTTTTTTAAACTCACACTTTGTTTAATCGCATGACCGAAACAGGAATCATATAGCTACACCTACACCTACAGGTTATAGCTACACCTTATTTGCTGAGTTTGAGTTTCTGTGTTCATGAAAGTTCAGCATATCATGTGCTTTTGCACTAGAAACACCTGTGGAAAATGTTCTATAAGAAAGTATTTTGTCTGGTCCGAGCCATAACATCACTAATCAAGCCAGTATGAAGGAAATCAATTGTGGGTTTTTTTTTTTTTTTGTATTTAAAATAGATTTATAAAAAGATCCTTTTTTGGGGACAGTTTAAACCCCTATAACCAATTGTAGGGTGTCATTATTTTTAAATAACTTAATAATTGCTGGCGCACTTCGAAATTACAGACTACATAAATGGAAGACAGATGAATATTAATGAACTCCACTGGCTGTGCATGTCAGTTTGAAGACAAAGGAAGCGCACACAACAATGTGGACTGAAAATAAGGGGGAAAAAAAAAATAGCAGCTCATAGCTGAAACAAAAAAAAAAGGCAAGCGATGGAGAAATGAATGGAGTCAAGGCAGGCAAGGAGAAAAAGAAAAAGAGAGAGAGAGAGAGAGAGAGAGAGAGAGAGAGGCGTCTGGGAGAGTCTATTAGTATTCATGTGGCGTGCAGCTTGGGAAAGGATTAATGTACTCTGATGCCTAATATTCTGGAGAACAATTAATTTGCCCCCAGTTTTGTCACGCTTGAAATGTAAGTGCTAGAACCGATCGATGCTCGCAGCTACTAATATGATCACTGCAGGGCCGCCTCAGCCCAAGCCAAGAGTCTCCAATTTCATCATCATTTTCTCTGCTGGCTCCTGTGACACAGCCGGCACAGGTTCCACACACATTCCTCGTCAAGAATGCCTCACATACAGGCTCTGACACACTCACTCACTCACTCACACACACACACACACACACACACACAGTCAAGCCAGGGCACTTTTGGCAACGACAGGGGGCGTAGGTGTAACAGCTTGCTGTTGAATTATAAGAGAGACTTGCTCTAGCTGCTAGTGTCTCCAACAGAGAGGCACAAGGGCTCTTCACCAGTGCTCAATGTGGAACCCATAGCTGGAAGTCAAGCAGCTCTCAGCATGAGGCAGTGTGAAGGGAGGTTACTGTGAGGAATTTATTATTTTTTTTTAAAAAAAGGGGGGAAAATATTCCATGCGTTACCATTCCCATTATGTTTTTTGATAAGCTTGTGGATTCGCAGAGCAGCAGCTGAACATTTGTCGAGCTTAAATTTTGATGATCTCTTAAATGCTCTGGAACACTGTTTTTTTCTGTAATGATTTTTACTTACTGAACTTTTTGCTAAAGATCGCTGGTTAAATGGATATACTATAATATAGAACGCTGTCTTGCTCTGCCCTCCTGTCTGTCTCTCTCTCTCTCTCTCTTGTTCTGATATTCTAGGAGGAAAAAAATGCAGCTTTTTAACAAAGCATCTTATTTATTTTTGCGCTCTTTCTCTAATAGCTACTAACCTAAAAATTAACAAAACGATTTTTGAACAAAAAAAAAAATCACGAAAAAATTATTCAAAATGAAATAATACATTTGTCTACTCGAACAATGAAACATTTCACTAAATTCAGCCCGAATTCATTTTAAATAAAGGAACTTTCTTGCTCGACTTTCCCCGTAAAACCAGATGTGAAGATGGAAAAGTTCACAAGGAGCAAAATGTCCTGGGGTTTTAGGGGAGGGTGAAAAGAGGGGAAAGGGGGTGCCAAAATCAACACACAATTGTGGCAAGACACATAAATGCATGTTCTTCGACTTAGACGTTTGCGTGCACACACACACACACACACACACACACTCTATTGCTGACTCTGACAAGACGATGCTCATTTCCATTTTTTTTCCTACAAGGTCATGACCTGTAGGTGTGCGGGGACTGGGATGTCAGGGAATCAATAATTTGCTATAGTGAAATAAAAAGGCACTTTGTTAGAAGGAATACGCACTGAAATGTTTATATAACGATCCTGCATCGATTATTATGTTTATATTAAAGAGTATATTTATATATAGAGAGAGAGATGAGAGTTGTGCATTGGCAAGGGCCCCATGATACAATACATACATGGGTCACTATAAAATATATTAATAGATATTGTAATCTATTGCCATACTTAAAAAAAAAACAAAAAACAAATCAAATACAAATAGCTAAAAATACAAATCTGGAGACGTCATTATTTTCTCCATCATGCTTGCTTTTGAGGCAACGACTGTATGTGCCAGCGACAACTACGGAAGTAGTTTGACACGAACATACATATGTCTTTTTTGTGTATATTTATAGTATATATTATATTCACATTAAAATACATTATAGAAAACCATGAAATGAATAAAAAAACGATTGTATGTGCCAGCGACAACTACAGGAGCGGAGGAGGAAGTAGTTTGACACGAACAGTGGGTTTTTAATGAAATATTAATGTAAAACTAGTTTTTTAAGCGTAATTTAAATACGTAATGATACTAGTGGTTGAAATATAGATACAGGTTTGTAGAAAAAAAAATCCAATTTATCTATCTATCTATCTATCTATCTATCTATATATATAGATAGATAGATAGATAGATAGATAGATAGATTTTCTATAAATTTTCTATAAATCATTAAATATTATTAACATTATATATATATATATATATATATATATATAGATATATATATATATATATATATTATATATATATATATATATATTATATAATTTTTATGTCTTTTTTTTAATGTTGTGTATATCTATAGTATATATTATATTCACATTAAAATACATTATAGAAAACCATGAAATGAATAAAAAAAACAATAATTTGCTAGCTATTTATATTTCTATACTATTTCCAAACAAATTAGAAAACCCACCTTCTCCTACTTAGATTTATACTTGAAAAGCAGGCACATCTCAAATTTTGGCGTGTGGTCTATTATACGAATCGTCTAAGCGTTCAGCCTCATATTGCGCTATCTGTCTGGATTTCTACTGTACGTTTCTTATCATCTAGTCGCAGGAGCCTTATGAGCATAAACTCCTGAAGGGATCCTCGAGTTAAGGTGCAGCGTGGGCGTTCCATCGCCTGGGATAAGAAGTAAATCTAGTGATGGAGGTGGTGGTGGTGGAGGGGAGGTTGTTGTAAATAAAGATTTTAGAAAGAGTTGGGAGGGTGTTGTCAGATCGTAGGTCTGTCTGGCAGCCCGCTTTTCCCACTCGCTGGCCCGCCTCCAGACTCCATTGCATAAGTACCAGGAAGGACATGATGTAAGTTTGTTCATGAGAGACGTTCTTTATTTATACACTAGTAATCTCGACACACACAGATAACAACTGGGCAGAGCTCCTTTTGCGCAAGGACCCTGGCGTTAAACGGCATCGCGCCCTTTTATAAACAGAAAGGAAATGTAATTTAGGTCTAGGCTGGACAGGATTGTTTTCCTATTCAAGGGCTTGTTTGTCTATTTGGCACACAGCCAGGCTACTTTTTTGTCCATCAAGCTAAGAGCACACACCAAACGTTGGACCATGTTGGAAGGAACTGCCGTTAATCCTGTTGAAATACCCCGTCTCAACAAACGTCCGAGTTCGGGTGCAAATAAACAGGAGGGAGAGAATTTGACCTCTGCTCAAGCGCTGGATCTACCTGTCTATAAAAAACATAAGGAATTTAACAGAAGGCATTTTGTATGAGGAGGTTTTTAAATATACATATGGTTCTGATTAGCTGGACGAAGACGAGAACGCTATAAAAGTTAGCAGCTGAGTTGTTTGGAATTCCCCTGATGTGTGTTTCTGGTGCTCTAACACACCTGATTCAGCTCATGAAGAGTTCAGTAATCGGTAAAGAAATCAGACAAAATGAACTCTAAAGCTGTGGCATGAATCTGGGACAGTTCAAGACAAGGCATAAGCACACCTGCTGTAGAATTATGTTACACGAGCTGGAGCCGGAAAATCAGTCCAAACCCTAGGAAAAAAAAGACGGGCATCACGGTGTGTCAGGAAAACAAAAATAACTGCTGTTAACTTCAGATCGATTCCAGCATGGGTCACACACAGAGACAGCGGGAAAAAACACAACGTTGTCTGAGTCATGTGAAAAAATCACATACTCTAAAAAACATTATTTAAAAAGGCAGTATTAAGGAGGATGGGATACAATAGAAACAACATTCTTACACAGAAACTCCTTAGTTTGAGAAAAAAAATGGTCAAAATCTAGCACAGCATTAGCTATTTATTTATTTATCAACACGATTCCCTTGAGCGATCTTATCAGAGAGCATTCCAAACCTAAAGTATTTAAGCGATTTATAAAAAATACAATGTGTACCAACCCTGCTGTGGGTACAGTGAGCATGTGTGTGTGTGTGTGTATATATATATATAGCAACTGTACTTTACAGTCTGTCAGAAAAAAAAAAAAAAAAAAAAAAGCATGACAGGTTGCCCCAAACATAACAAATTACCTACATTGAATCTATTCTAGTACGGGTCACACAGATAATTGAGATCATGGTCACTTAAGGCAGCTAATGAGATTTACCTGAAATGAGCTTCTGTAAGCGGTTCATACTGGAGCTGTGTGTGTCACCGTGTTAGCACGCGAGATAGAGAAAGCCCTCAGGCCTTAACAAAAGCCTCCAGATTCTAACCAAAAGCATCTTGTCTCCTGTGTTCAAATAAAAAAATAAATAAATAAATAACGGACACTCGAGCACTGTGCCAAAATAATTGTCTGCCGAGTAAAACTAGATTCTGTATAGAACAGATATATATATATATATATATATATATATATGAATAAAAAAAAAAGTTAGGTTCGAATTGAATTTTACTGTAGTTATCACATAGCCTCAGCTCTTTGCACGTATATGCGTTCGGTTCAGCCTGTTAGCCTTTGCAAGGTTTTTTTTTTCTTTTTTTTTTTTTTCTCGTGATTGCATAGCGATTTATAATTGCTTGCACATGTGGGCCATTTCCAATGGTTAAGATGAAATCACAGCTTGGAAAAGAGAAAAAGACAGAGAAAAAGAAAGAAAGAGAGAGAGAGGGAGGCTGAGGTCCCCCCCCCCACACACACACACATTCCTCTGTTTCCCTCTCGACAGCATCTTGAGAGGTCAGGGGTCACCGTGGGGAGATCAACGCGATCAGACACAGGAGTATTGTTTCAAAAAGCGGGAGACATTAGACGGGGCCTGCACCACGAATCCCGACCAGATCAAAAAGCTTGTGTTAAGTTGCCGAAATTCCTGCCTGCCTCGGATTCACCGTTTTAACCTCCGAAGCAATCAGGCATTTTACAGGAACCATTTGGCTATAATCAATCCCCGAGCCTGTCTCACAGCACATCTCTGCTTTGAAACAGGATTATACCCTAAATAGGTTTTTTTCCCCCCTTCTCGGCAACAAAAAGTGCTTTTAATCTGGTGAAATTTCCATAGAAGACGTTTTAAGACGCATTTAAAGACTTAAAAGATTAAACACTTTTTTTAAAAAAAAAAAGCTAGCTCAGTTTGCGAACTAGCTAGTTAGCTTAGAAGAGCGGCTGGGATTTGTTGTAAGTAAGTATGCTACTTCATTTGTGTTAAAAAAAACCCCAAAAAATAAACTATAATAATAAAAAAAATAAAGCAAACAGAAATGTTTAAGTAGCATGTGATGAGATTGATGTGTAAATAGGATAATGCTAAACTTTTATCCAAACTCCCTACAAGGATTATGTGTCTTTCAAACTAACAACCCTGTGACAGGCTTATGGATCACGTTTGACACACACACACATATAGAATTGTAAAAAAAAAAAAATCTCCTAATTAGAGATGTGTAGTAATAAATCATTGGGGTTTTTTTTTAAAGACCTATATTTGATATGAATTATGTTCTTCTAAATTCTGTTTTCCAGGATACAATTCATGTTGTTTATTTAATCTGCGCCAAATGTTTTACCGCTTGCACTTAAACCTGAAAGCAATTAGTTTGAAATTGTAACCCTTTCCTTTCTACGTGTTTATTCACAGTCAATCAGCAACACGGTGAAGCGGTGGAGGAAGGGGGCGCGAAGAAGGAAGAAAGAAAAAAAAAAACGTGGATACGTCTGTGGTAGTCTGTCTGCAGTAGTGCAGGTAGGGGGCCACCGACAGAACGTGGTTTAGGAAGACTCGGAGCAGCAGCAGCAGTCATTTCCGTAATTTCCCACGTTTGATAGTTACACGTTATACCATATCGTAATTAAGTGTCTAATGTGTTAAAAAAGGCGAACCAACCACAATCATGGCTTTGATTAACAAGTCTTTCTCTTTGTATAGACATTAGGATGTATTTTTCTTCCTCCCGTGCCCCGTTGTGCAGAAACCCTGCTGTGTTGCTCCTCTCTCCATTTCCGCAGTACTATTGATCCAGCCTCTACAAGCCGAGAGCGTATAGACCGAGCAGCTCGAAGTGGAAGTGCAGGACTGATAGTGGACACACACGAAAAGTGTTTATCACCGCCTTACTGCCCGCCGCTGTTCTTTCTCAGAGACCCGAAGACAAGCAGAAAGCAGTGTGTCAAAAACGGTAACGTCCTCACATGAATTTCCCTGCGCTGTAATATGTGTATTTTTACAGTATATACACGTTTCCGTGTGAGAGAAAAAAGAAAGACAATTAAGGGCTTTCTCTTCTTTCTCTTTCTCTTCAGCGTCGACGCTGCAGCAACATATGGATTGCTTGTTCAAGGTGAATCAATTCACATCGATTAAAGAGAATACTGAAGAGAAATGTTTTAGAAAAGGGGTGAAAAAAAAATTATCCGGCGCCTCCAGCGCAATTCGACTAAAATGGGTTAAAAATAGTCGCACACACACACACACACATTCACTCCACCCCCTACCACCCCAAAATCCTCAGTCCCCTGTTATATCCAGCCTCTTTGACAGCTACCTTTCAATCCTGTAATCGAGGGGTAAGTAGCAATTTTCATTCTGCTCCACCATTCACAGCGTACGCTAATGAAAGGCAGAGGCTTGTAGGAATGGGCTCAAATGGGCTGATAGACAAGGCCTCTCCATTCTATTACGGAGGATGGCTTCTTATCTCTGGCGCACAGCGATGCTCTTCCCAATCCATTTGTCACTAGATTTACCCTTTAAACCGCGCCAACCCCCCAGTTCGAATTCAAGCCTGACCAAAAAACGTCAACGTCTCGCCCGTCGCCCATGACGTCTTTATTGCAACCGTGCAATCTGGGCATGAATTTGCAAATCAGAAAAAAATTCTGCTGAGGAAGAAGAGGTCAGGAAACTGGACAGTTACATGAGAGCTAGGAGAAAGGTATGATGGTATGGTAGGAAAAAACCCCCACCATGGCTCGCTTTAAAACAAACCAAACTCATCATTTGTAGAAGAATATTACAAATATTTGGTCAGGGCCGTTCCCCGATTTTTTAGCACCCTAGGCAAGTTTATTATTAAGCCCCCCCCACACAACCACCACCGAATCTCCACCTCTATACCATACAGACCATTTACAATCTTCCAAATAAAAAGATTTTTATTATTCAGTAAACACATTTAATAATCATTGCAAAATAACCAGAATTCAAGTATGTAAGTATATCCTGTCCCTATATTTCTCTTCCTAACAGTAGTAACACCAGAGAGACTCGTAGTCAAACCATTATAAAGCAAAATAACAAATTAATAGTAATGATAAAAAAACAATTATACTTCTAGTGGGGCAAAGGAACGATAGGGGGCGCTTATTGACGCCTCGTAGCTGGTGGCACCCCAGGTGTCGGTCTAGTTTGCTTATGTCTACAAACGGTACTGTAATTGGTATTGATACTGTATATGTAGATACTGATACACACTCATTCATACAGTATATATATAATGCCTTTACATGGTAAACGGTTCTTTATTTTATGTTCTGGAAATATATTTCTGCATGTTTTTTTATGTATGTAAAAGGCATTAGTACCAAAAAGTGAAGGGAAAAAAACAAACCCTTTTTTTTTTTAGATTTTTAGATTTTATTCTGACTGTGATGGAGGAGCATCATGGACATTTTTGACAAACAAACAAAATTGATTTGGTTTTTGTCCATTTCTCTACAGATTTCTGTGTAAGGAAATCTTTCAGGAAGATTGAACACTGATTATTAATGATTTCTGCTGAAAGCTATTAAACGTTCCTAAATACTGAGGTGACTACACACAAACCACACACTTGTCTGAAGAACACGGTTGTCTAGAATGTCTTTGAATTAAAATATTCCCTTCACTGGAACCGAGAGACTCAAACATTGTTCCAGCATGACGATGCCCCTGTGCACAAAACCCCTGAGCTCTATAAAAACACGGTGGGATATGGTTATAGTGGAAGACCTCAAGTGTCCTGCAAACAACTCAACCTTTGTGATGAACTGGAACACCGACTAGCACCTGAACTCACTAATAACAGTGTGGTTGAATGAGGAAATACCCACAACCACATACCACAGTGGAAACCAGAAAAATGGAGGTTATTATAGAATTAGGGACCACATCTGGAATAGGATGTTTAAAACACATATAATGTTTAGGTGTCACAATATTTTTGTCCATGTAGTGCATCTTGGCCAAAAAGCGTCAATCTTTTGTATTTTATGATCATTCGGCCGTCATGCCGTGTTAAGGAGAGATTCCTACTATAGCCTACTAGCAAAAACTCCACCTGATGAATACCAAATGGACAAGTAAAAATGACATGCCTTCTTTTAGCGAATGACCTAAGGCTGAGATAAGACATTTCAACAATATGGAACAGTCCACTGCAGACCATTTTATAGAGTGTACTTTTGTCTGCAATAAAATATTACAGGGATGAACAGCCTCAAACTTTTTTTTTGTTTTTTTTTCACCCCTTCTTAGAAACGGAGAATTCTTTTCCATGGCCTGTGGATTTTTCTGCTATTGGAACGATTTTCTCATCTTTTACCCCACTGGCCCCATGAGAAGTGATGGAGAGGGGCCTCGTCTAGCTCGGGCCTCAACTTACAACAGTGTTACCAAGGAACGGAGCTGGAGCTCGCTCAAGTTCCACTAAACTCTGCAGAGCGCTAAAAAAAAAAAAAACGCCTCACTGTTTCCTTTGGCAGCACAGGGCTCTTTTTTCTATTATTCCCAGTGTGTGTGTGTGTGTGTGTGTGTGAGAGAGAGAGAGAAAGAGAGAGAGAGAAAGCTGTCTCCTGACCTGGGGAGGGGAAAGGAAAGGTCGCTCTGCTTTTCTACCCATTCCTCTGCTGGACTTCTGGAAAAAAAACAGGTCTCCAACATGCACCCAGCCCCCCTTAAGGTATACAGCTTGACAAACTTAGACCTGTTCTCCGAGGATTAACGGCTGAGGCAACTCAAACCATGTGTCTTTTTTTTTTTTTCGCTCGCCGTTTTCTCCTCAGAATCTGTATAATGAAGGTAAAATCCTAATTGTGTTCATAATCTGCAGTTAAAATATATGTCGTGATTAATACAGGGCCTTTTTTTTTTTTTTTTTTTACAAATCCATTTTTATGGCCGTCCTGGGGTGGATTAGCTATTCAGTAAAAAATAAGGATTGTCGAGCTAATAAAAAAGAAAGCGAGAGAGAGAGAGAGATAGTTAGAAATCTCACTTGTATATCTGTGTAGAAATACGTGAGAGGCAATCACTGCAGACCCCCCCCCCCTTAAAAAAAAAAAGCTATAGAAGTGTTCCTCCCTTCTTCATTCCCTCTCTCCTCCCTCTTTCCCCACCTCTCCTCTCTCTCTTCACCTCTCCTTCCGTGCCTGACTGCTGCTTAACTCAGCTCCGTGCTCACAGCACAGCCAGGCAACGAGAGCAGACAATTATCCTCAATATCTGTCACTCACATGACAAGCACTGCGTCTCCCCGCCACGCTTCAACAGATGCAGGTGGGAGAACAAAGAGGCAAAGGCTCCTGCTTTTACCAACCCTCCTCTCACTCGTTTTCTCTCCCTTTCTCTGGTTTTTTTTTTTCCTCTTTCTCCAACTCTCCCTTTTCCTGTCGTTTCCCTTACCCATGTCTCTGTCTGTCCTTTCCTCTGCTCTGTTGTTCTCTCTCTCTTTCTTTCTTTTTCCGTCTTGTCGTGTGCCTGCTCTCTTCTTCCTCATTACCTGGCCTATTTGCATGCGAGCTGTCAAACGAAAACACAAATGAAGAAAGAAAGAAAAAAAGAAATAGGTAAACAACGTATGCGCACGTGTGGACGTGTGTGCGTGCGTGTGCGTGTGTGTGTTAGCGCGCGAAACAGACAACCAGAGTCTATTTACACTAACCATCACCTTCAAATGCAGCCAAACTACGGCCACACGGGCGACGGAAATATCCACACGCCTCCAATTCACACCGCATGGAAAAATCGATACCTGCACTCACGGTCCTGAGGATATCAATTCAATATCCTCAGAACTAAGTGTTCACAACTTCTTCTTCTTCTTTTTTTTTTCCTGGAGACGATTTTTACAGACGAGCGGAATCTCGCCGCACAAACAAGCTCAAGAATATCCACCGGGGCCCGGCGCAATAGACGATGCTCTAATGAGTCTTTATTCATTAATGGCGGCTTTTGTTCCTGTAAACAGCATGAATATTTAAGGCAGCTCGAAATTCCCTCCTGGCTAATGAATGCGTCCAAGCCCGAGCATCAGACTCTCGGGGGAGCTGGGCCACTGGGGCCGGTTGCTAAGCGCTCGACCACCGCTCGGGTAGTATTGTTGGGGTTTTTTTTTTTCGGAGGAATGCTGTTCTGCTTCACCGGTCTGCTCTGACACACACTCTCGTACGGGTACACACTCGTAGAATACTGACAGTACACCCCTGGTGGCATTGTTTCAGAGGGAAGATAGAGATGAGATCATATGCATGTAACGATCACACACTCACACACACACACACACACACACACACACACACACACACATATCACATCACCTGACACCGTTTCGATTTGCACTTCCAGTTGCTAAATATAAATGCATTAAATGAAGTAGATTAGCATGCTGTACAACCTTTACCGAGTAACTCCACAGCCGGCCGACTGGCTGTTTACACCTTTAAATGCTTACAAATTATTTTATATTAATTTGATTTAACTATAAAAAAAAAGTTTTTACCCATCTTAGACAACAGTATTAAGTATTAGCAATACAGCCTTTTGTTCCTGCCAGGATTAATATGTAGTAGGATTGACTGTGGAATTAGCAAACACGCAAAAGGTAGCAAAAGACAGCATAATTATTTAAAAAAAAAAAAAAAAAAATGTATCATGTTTAAATATTTTCTTTAAAATAATGATCTATTATTTAGGTAACAGGTTTGTATTTCATATAGACAAAAGTATTGTGATTATCACATCCATCGTACTGTACAGATGTATTCTCACGTATCTAAAAAAAAAGATTTTGGAGTGTGATTATGGACATTTTTCTCCAGTCGGTCACAAAATATTAACGTTGGGTCTTTACAGGACACTTGAGTTCTTCCACTTTATCCAGAACACAACATGTCTTTGTAAAGTTCAGGAGATTTGCACGCAGGAGTATCGTTATAAGGTTTTAGTTCCAGTAAAGGAATCGTGTACAATTACATAGGTATGTGCTGGAAAAGTGTCCACAAATTTTTATTAAAATAAGATCCACCGCTTATGATTATTTTCAGAAATTTGGATCGCACCACTTCCTGTTAAATAAAGTGTGGAATATTTCAACTCTTTTTTTTTAGCGGTGAGTGTATTCTTCTAAACCCCGAGTGTTCATGTGGGACTACAATGAAACATTTCTTAGAAACCTATTACAAATGAATGATGGAAACAAGCTTTATTTCAAGCATGAAAAGTTGGATTCATTTGTTAATAGAAAATAATGTGGTTTTTTTTTTAATATAGATTTTAAGTTCTACTGGGTTCCAGAAAGAAAAAAAAATAATAGTTAGAAAACATGCACATACTGTGTAGTGCATTGAAAGACACTTTTAAAATAAAAGATGGACATTTTACAGGTATATTCGTTATTACAATATCAGTATAACATTATGAGTCCGAGCATCTCTTAAAACCGTATACTGACTAAAAGGTCACATAGAAACGCCTATTAAACCTTTAAGCAAGATGCTTTATATCACATCATCTTTCACTCGTCGGATGAAATAAGACAAGTCCCAGTCCGTGCACTCATAAACAAACTCCATCTTCTAACTAAGTAATTGGTCCATGGGGAATTATCAGCTTCTCCTCGAGGAACGCCGAGCTCTTCTAATCTGAGCAGCAACTGCTTGGAGTTCCTTGAGACTTTTTGTTTAGGCTTGAACAAAGAAATTAAAAAATTGGTACTCGCAATCGTAGCCGTTTTCTTTGTAGCATTGAATATGATTTAATGTGACAGATACACTATTTTATTTAATTGATCTGTATATAAACTTCACCTAGGGATGTACCGATACCGATACTGGTATTGTGTATCGATATCCGGCCCGATACCGAAGACCGATACCTCTTGTGACGTCACTGACAGAACTTTTAGTGCAACAAAGACTCTGGCAGCAGTGATAGAATGTCAGAGTGTGGAAATATTTTTGAAATAATGACGACAAACTACGCATGGCAGATTCCAAAAAAAAAAAAATTAAGAGCTACCAAAAATGTATACTCATAATACGAGTAAGATGACAAAACATCTGAAAGTAAAACACTAAAGTTAGCACAGAAATTCTTCACCAGCAATAACGCTAGCACTCGGCAACCAACCGACCCTCCTACAAAACAAGAGCAATACAAATAATCCAACGATCCAAAAAAAAAACAAAAAAAAAAAAAAACAGATATCAGTATCGACAAGTACCAGGAAAAAAATATGGGTGTTTGTACTCTGTCTTTAAAAATCGTATCGGTGCATCCCTACCTATAACATTGGTCACCGTCTAGAAGCAGCATTGAGATTTTCCGAATTAAATTCCGAATAAAAAGTCGGAAATTGAAATTAAAATTTATTCCTAATAAGCAAGCCTGAGGCAACGGGGACGAGAAGAAAAAACTCTGCAACTTAATACAAGTAAGAAACCTTGAGAGGAGACAGACTCCAAAGAAAACCTGTCCTCATCTGGTTGACGCCAGAGTGCATGCTCCACGCCCAAGCACGCCACCCACATGCTGTGTGTGTCACTCACGGAGATAAAACGCGGGCATGGTGACACACACACACACCCACACACCCACGTACGAAACCGGCTCGCTTCTATCGCTCTATATTTTCCTACATTTCTCTCACTGTCTCCCTGTTACCTTAATACCGTTTCCCAACCTTAATCTGGGACAGACACACATTAAATTGACAGACAGTTCACACACAGCGCTTCTTCTGAAGAGCACAAAAGTGTGTGTGTGTGGCCCGCATTTAATCCTTCCGCCCCCCGCTGGGACATGACATTATTTAGACACACATAAAAGCATTCCCTTATAGCATCTTCTTAAAGGGAAGTCAAGTATGTGTGTAATAGTCAAGTGTCCACATAATTATGGCCAAAAGGTACATTGGCTTGACTGCACATTTGAGAAATTAGGGGTTAAGGGCCTTGATCAGGGGCCCAGCAGTGGCAACTTGGTGATGCTAAGAATTGAACCCTGATCTTCCAATTAGCAATCCAACACCTTAGGCACTGCGCTACCACTTTTCCCTTGTTACATTTCTGACCCAAGTTTTGTAAAAGCTTGCTCATTAATTCAGGGCCTGATTAGGTGTCTTTTTATGGAGTTAAAGGTGCAGTAGGACATCTTGGAAAATGCTAACTGTAGCCTGTTAGCACTGAAAGCGTACGTCTCGCTCTTCCTGCAAATCGCTGTCCAAAGCAGTCATGAACGCACACAGACTATTAGACGACCATTATTAGAAAACATCATGTGCCATTCACCGGTAAAAAAAACTTTAAAGTCACAGTTAATAACAGCACTAAAATACCAAACATAAACCATGACATCATCTGTCAGACCTCTTGACTGCTGTAAAAAAAACCTCCAGCATGAAACACAACACCGATATCTATTCAGGTTTCCGCTCCAGTTCCCGCGGTACGTGAACTCGCTGACGACGTATGTCGACATGCGGGTAGGAAAGTCGGGCCACACATTTTGATTGGTCGGACTTTTCTTGGTCCTACTTTTTCCACAGAATATATTAATACATATAAATACATTGAGACCGCTTAACGTAATGATTTCTATCAGGATGTAAAGGGACTTTTAACCAGCAGAACAACACATGTTTTTGAACACAATCTCTTATTGTGCCTTTAATTTAATACATTTTGGTCTCCCAGTACCTCCCAGTATTTTGATTCAAGACATATACAAATTAATACTCGCTACATGTTTCCACCGCTACATCACTCCATTTTTCTACATATTTGTAAAGTCATAAGGTGACATTTTTAAATCAGAGTGCTTCATGGAGTAGATCGAAATTCCTAACAAACCTAAACTTTAACAGATGTGACGGCAAGAAGGAGCGCTAAAGGGCCACCGCTGTAATCTGTCTGCTTCTACAGACACTTTGCATTCGTTATGGCCGTTTGTTTTGTGTCGCATGGTTTAGCTAGTTACACTTCCAGCATAGTTAAGTGTGCGGGTAGATGCAGGTATTTTTACTTTTGTGAATCTGCTTAAGTGTTTTTTTTTGTTAAGCTTTACTTTCCAAAAACTATGAGCAACAAATCGAGGATTTTAATTACACCATCTTTGCAAGGCAACAGCCATAGCGCACCGCAGAGACGCTAACCTGAACGCTGCTGTATCCCTGTTTAAATCCCCACCTCATTTTTTAATCATGCGCTGCGGCTGTGCTTCACCAAGCAAAAAAAATAATGGTCAACACTCCTCAATAAGGACAACTGATTGGTGGCTCGTTGTATCACCTGAATTCCAGGCTAGAAGAGCACACATCATACCCTGCCTCCAGCGCCCTCCTAGCTGTTGTCAGTTACTGCCAATTTAATGGTGCGTTAAACACACTATTGCCAACGAGGCTCGTGCTGCCACCTCTTTCCCTTTTTTAACGGCAGTGCAGCCATTAGCAGATCCACAGGTCATGTTGCAGTCTGGTTAACCAGGCTGACGAGATTAAAAGCCTCTGTTCATTTTAATAGTCGGTCGTTTGCCCACCACCGATGGTTATCGTACGGGTTACAGCTTTGTGGGGAAATCTCGCGTCAGTTATAAAGATTTTATGGATGAACTGGGACAGGGGGGTAACCATGCAATGTTTTCTGAATAGGGAAGCTGTTGCCGCTTAAACAGCTATATATATTTATAGTTAACTGTTCTGAAAAGTGGTGTGGTAATTACGTTAGTTAATTTAATGACACAGTTGTTGACTCAGGTGAGTCGCAGACCGGCTGAAATGACTCTCGAACACACTGGCGCCCCTCAGGGCCAGTATTGGGTTTCTTGCATCTGTTTTGGCAGAGCGGGTGACTGGCGGAGGGGTCATATATGGACTAGAGCAGGAATGGTAACACACACACACACACACACAGAGTAAAACTATGTCAAATGCATTTGCTGCTACAAATACCTCTCCCTTCCCCCCTTTTCAGGTTTTCTTTCTGTCTGTCTGACGTTTATGGCAAATGTTAAATATCATAAAAAGCTAAGCATCCTTCCTCTTTTTGCAGGAACCTGAATGCCTGTTGAACATTAATATATCACGGTACTCCCGACGCATCGTCCCTCTGGTGACAGACAAGATTTGTGATTTGAATGATGGCATCCTGCAATATATCAAAGCGACTCGGCCATCACCACTCAGCATGTGGGAATTTACACCAGCAACTTACACACTCACTGTTTGCAACCAAAAACTGCTGCCACAACTTGCATTTTTACCCCCATTCATATCATGCATAAAAAAAAAATTGCAACACAGTGTCCCTGCTTGTCATATTCCCATGGGACTGCAAAATATAAAAAAAAAAGTGAATAATGTGCACTTCATGGCAATCAGCGACATACACACACACACACACACACACCCCGAGTCCATGCTTCCCCAGTTGCCAATCCGTTACTCTGTCAGACAGCGAACGTAAACAAATTGTCTAACTGCAATGAAAACACACTCCCCTAGCCCATGTGCCTGTGGGAGACAAGCGTCTCTTTCCCTCGTCTGCTCCGCTGTGGGAACTAGAACGTCACTCACACAAAATTGCTGGACGTTATAAGACCTCGATTCAATTACAATCGCCAGCTTCACAATCATGTTAAATAAAAATTCTTGTAGACAAATTACAGACCACCAGCTTAAGTGATATATATATATACACACACACTCATATTTATATATATATATATATATATATATATATATATATATATATATATATATGGAGATACATATATATATATATATTATAGATATATATATATATATATATGGGGGGTTCATAATTGGAGATACATTTTGGATTAAAAACTATTTTCCAGAATCTTATGGAAAAAATATTTAATATTTAACTTCTAATAATTCAGTGCTTGTGAAACACAAGTTACTTCCTTTTTTTACTATTACAAACAAAACAGACAAAACAAACAAAACAGTCTGTGAACTTCTGTAACGTAGAAATAATCACAAAATTTACGGTAACAGAATTTACAATTTTATGATTTTTTAAAATCTGAAAAGTCCACTTGCTAGCATAAATGCTAAGAGCACATGACACTAACGAAATCTAATTATTTCAATTCTGCTTTTCTGTTCAAATTGCGGAAACAATTTGGACAGTTTATGAACTTCTAAATATTTTCTCAGAAATGAGAGAGGAGAGAGAGAGGAGAGAGAGAGAGAGAGAGAGAGAGAGAGAGAGGAGAGGAGAGAGAGAGAGAGAGAGAGAGAGCAGAGAGAGAGAGAGAGAGCACATACCTTTTAAAACTTTCCATCTTATCAGTCAGGGAAAGTGACATCACTTCCTGTTTCTTACTAAGGTATGAGAAATAATTCAACAAAAGTATTAGAAAATTCACACAAGATTTATGGACACATGATTGTAAGAAAAGAAAAGTTCTTTTAAAAACTAATGTTGTAAAGTTAGAAAAAAAATCCATAAAGGGCTTTTATACATTAAAAAATCCCACATTTTTTAAAAATTATTTCTTACATTTGATTATATAATTATACATAATGGGGAAAAAACTATTCTAATTTAAACAAAACGAGGTTCATGATTTACAGCAATATAAGACAGCTACAGAAAATGTTATTGATGATCAAATCTTATAAAAATAAGTAAATGTTTATTTTTTTTTAAAAAATAAAAGTCTAGATATTTTAAAAAAGCAGATCAAATGTTTTTGAACACCCAAACGTATCTGCAATTATAGAATATATATATATATATATATATATATATATATATATATATATATATATATATATATAAAATATCGTTTACAATTACATCCCACTTACTGTATGGAATTTTACTTTAATTTCACTTTTTAAAATCGTTGTTTTATTATATTTTTTTTCCTACCTGTTTTTAAACCTAAAGACATGTCACACAAAAATTTGACCGCTAAAAATTTCTAAGAAACTTTAAATATCAACCCTTTTTTTTTTTTTTTTTTTTTTTTAAGTGTCATAAAACATACATCAATTTTTGTTGATATAAATCGTCATATAAACAAGTCTTAGCAACATATACTTATATTCATCCATGTTTCACAAGCAGCTACCACCAATCGATGTAGAAGGATGAACACCTACAGAGTAAATTTGGAAATTAAATAACAGGAGACATCCGTTTGCTTTGCCGGAACTTTCTACCCTTAAATTAATGAAAGGAGCTTATAATATTGTAATGTTTCGTTTATAGTTGCTGGATTTAAACTGTTTATAGTGACTAAAATATGAGTAGCTAAAAAACTTGAGTGTGTTTTATATTATTAAAGAAACTGACAATAAATTATTAGAAAATAATTATTTTAACTTTTTATATTTAATAAAGGTTTTTGCCATGTAATTTATATTCTGGTTCGAGCTGGGTTCTCTATTAGCTTTGTTAACACTATAAACGTTTTCTTTTAAATATCCGCCTTTCAGATTTCTGTAGTGTTTATTTATTTATTTTTTTGGTTACGCAGCTAATAGCTAATAATATACGCAAATAGCTTAATATTTTGAACCGTATTTTAGAATTTGGTGCCAGATAATATTTCCTGTTATTGTCGTAGCTGGAGTTTCTAAGTTACGTTGTATTTTCTATTATTATTGTAGAAATAATAGCGGCTTCACTCTGAAAAGTGAGACATGGTCAAAACTATAACTAAAGTCTTTGTTAAAATTATTCAGGACCATGTGGCCAAGTCCATTTTCTTGTAGGATTTTTTTAAGAAACGCCTTTTATCCACACGTGAACCCTGATTTGCCTATTCATTATTTTCTAATAACAACTATGCCCCCATGTGTTTTATTACTTTGCTTTAAGGAAGATCCATGACGGACGCCCCTGATTAGCAGTTAATTGTCTCTGAAAGCAAAGCTATTATTACTCTTAAAGACAAATTGACTCCAAAGTGTTCTTTTTTAACAACAGACAAATGACCAGGCTCATCATTCAAATTGTTTACAATAGGGGAAGTCTCTTCTTGTCCACCGTTTGTGTGTTTTGCCAGTATTTCCAGCTGGTGTCACCGCCTTAAACCCGCGTGCATCATAACATTAAACGAAAATTAAAACGGGCTCTAAAACCCGGAACACTTTGCGGTGGTTCGTCATAACGCGAACGACTTTATTATAAAAATAAAAGGCTAAATATTGCTTTAAAGCTCGATCAGCGTACAGGACCCCAAATTTATTGAACATTTGCATTGGACTACTAGAGGGAATGATTTTCTAATGAGCTCGGTGGGTTTGATGGCACAACAGTGCACTAATGCTAATAGCTTTAAACTGGCCTCTTGGTGGGAATCAGTTACCATGATTAATTTCTATTATGCCAGTTACGCGCTTAGCTGGCATTCGGTCATAGCCACGTTCGTGAGTTTCTATAGTCCATATTAAAGATCAGCATGATGGCCAAAATGATTGGAACACTAGTCTGTCTAAAATGTTTGCAAATAACTGACCTAAAACTACATTTGAGCTGGTAAAAACTCCCAGTGTTCTAATAATTTTGTCCACCACTGTGTTGTGATCCTCACCATTGCCTCATCTTTCAAAAGGGAGTGATCCAGACATGAGGTAATCCAGCAGGAATAATGCTCCGCAGCTTGTGCCATACAAAACACACATTTAGAAAATGTTCTTGGCTTGCATTTCTTTTTTTTTTTCATAGCCAAATGTAGTGGATAAACTGAAATGTGTCTTTTTTCCACAGAAGAAAAAGAAGTATGCTTTATAGAAAGTGCTCGATTCCTCTTCTATTAAATAGTTATATTTTACTGCATTCCAGGTACAAATCTCATCACAACTCACTGTAAATAGCCTCCCATGCATTTTTTATTTTGACTGTAACATGAGCTATTACAAACTCGGACTCGTTATTGTTCTGGATTTGGAGCCAGCGAGTCCACACACACACACACACACACACACACACTTACACACTCACAGCCTTCCACAGTGAGAATGACTGAGCTGGAGTCTGTGTGAGCCAGCTTTATTTCAGTACCTTTAGTCCCAGTGGAAGAAATGTCAGGCATTCGCTTTACCAGTCAGTGTGTGTGTGTGTGTGTAATGGGGGAGGGGGTGTGTATATTTATTAGCATGATGTGCAATGAGTATTTTTGGCTCTGCGTGAGGAGAGGGGTGGAGACTGAGGTGTTCCTTTCAGGGGTATGAGCAGCAAGCAAGCATAGAGAATGTAATCTAAAGAAATGGGAACAATCAAGAAGGGAGATAGCTAGAGCGGTAGGAAAGAAGAGAGAGAGAGAGGGAGAGGGAGGAAAAGAGAGAGAGAGAAACAGAGAGAGAAGTGGATAAGGAGTAACGCTCTTTGATCCATTGCATCACCCGCCGCTATGTGTAAGCCAACTGGAGGACCTGGTGAACTGGCAGCTATTCTGAGAGAGAAGACGCCACTGATCTGTCTCATGACTGCTACAAAACACCGTCAGGGTCATACACACACACGCACACACACACTGAGCAGGTTTTAGAGCTCTCGATATGACCTCATCGCCATGGGCACACAAAACACGCGCTATATCAGCCGTGCTTTAAACGATTCTGTTTTACTCTGGAAACCGGCATGTCCTTAGCTCTAAATTTAAATAAAACCCATGCGTACACGTAGGATCAAGTGGTGGGGGGCAATATTTTACATTCACTTTACTATATTCAGAGAATATACCACGGATCTAGACTATACAGCGGGCAGGAATAACCTCAGTAACCCCAGTGACTGCATCTCTGTCATATCTGCTGTCACACCAACCTGTCAAGCAGCCTCTCCGAAGTACTGAATTGGTGATGCTTGTTAAGATTCAAGCATTTGTCACAGCCCCCCCCCCCCACACACACACACACAGAGCTTGGCAAGAAGCTTCATGTACACACACACACACACTCGCAGACAGCCCCTGGCTAAACTCTAAATTAAAGACCTAATGTGCAATCCTCCTGTGATGCTCACAGCTAATGAAATGGAGAAGCTAAGCCCCTGAGCAGTGGACACAGGAGAGGAGGACACCTGACTCCCTTTGTGTGTGTTCTCTGTCTGCCTCACATAACTGCACTCTATAGAGAACGCGGGCGAACGCGATACCTGCTCTGTGTTATCTGTTGGATGACACAAATCTCCTCCGTAACCCTCTGTGCTTGTTTGCATGTTCGGATTTTATGTTATTCATATTATTGCTTATTGACAATCCACTAGTTTGGTGTGTGTCGCGTATTATGATTTAAACCTAATGTGTTCACGTTTTTGTTCCCTAGCCAAATAGTCAACCCACTTTAGCTCACTTACAAGCTATAAAGACATCACTTATGGTTAATATTTGCTATTTATCCCAGCAAATTACATTTGAAAAAGAAAAATATCTTCTATGTGGAAAATGAGCCAAGACCAACGAGTCCGGGGCTAAAAGAAACAATCCATAGCATAATTTCTGTTTAAACATACTTTAAAATCGGGTCCTGAAGAACCAGACGCAAGGGTTCAAGAAAAAAAATCAGCAGATGCACAAATATGGATGATGGAAAAATGGCCTTGTAAAGCGAGAATACTTGCATTGCATCACACTCCAGTACAGAGTCTCGTCTCATTATCTTTCAGAGACGCGCTGGCTGTACAGAAGATTTTTCCCCCCTCGTCCAATCATACTAAAGAGACAGGTCATTAAGAGGGCAGTCTGGATCTGTCACCATAAGGTCAGAGGGCAAGCACCTGAGTAATGGAGGCCACGATGGATATTTACAAATTGCAAATGAGTTTGAAATGTACGATATTTTTGATGAAGATTATTGATGGATGTTTTGCTTATAATTGTATTCCGCTGCTAAAAAAAAATGTTCTAGCGTAAAAAATAACCATTTATATAAACTGGCACCGATTATTGCTGTAGTTTGACTGTTTTGGCATATACAGAATCGTATTAATTCAACAGAAAAGGGTAATGGAAATCAAAATTCCTCCACCCTCGTGCTTCTTCGTCTTCCGTCTTCTTGTAAGTCGTATCAGGTAGACTGTTTGCTGATGCCATCGTGTGCATTTTGGCTGTGGATTTTTCCCCAAGTGCCAGTCTGGAAAAGGGAGACGACAAGGCACGTACGGGCCAAGTGCTTCTCCTTGTCGGATCCGATAGCTAAGACAGCACGGCGAGCCGCACAGCCCCAGCACTGGCTGTCAGCCAGCTGGCCGTCTGGGATTACTCCAGATTGGAGCTCATTAGCGTCCCACTGAGAATCCTTCTAAATGGTATCAAGCTGCTATTTTAGAGGAAGTAATCTCAAGATGGTAATTGTGCTGCTTGAATTATTTCTAAGAGATTGGTCGAGTTTCGGAAAGGTACCTGGTGCTTGGTTAGAGGGAAACGCTACGGAGGCAGTTCCTGAGCCCCGAGTCACGGGTTGTTTGAGATAAATAGGGAATAGTTACAGTCCATCAAATACACACATTCAGGGCACCCAGCTGGCCTTGAAGTTGTGAGTACTGATATGCAACAGTGTCTCTGCCTCCTTCACTGGCCTGGGGCCAGCGCTAGGTAAGATCAAGATGATGGACTTGCTCTTTAGGTATGTCGGACCTTGAAAGATGAGCACCGCTAATAGACTTATTACACACACCTCCCCAAGTGTGCACCTCGCAAATGATACTGGCTCTGTGAGTAGAGAAAACAAAATGGAAAGAAAAAGAGAGAAGAACTGAAATAATAATCTTACTATACTTCTCTCACATCAGTACTTTACATTTCTCCTTTTTTCTGGCTTGCTCCTACCCAACTGAGCAGTTAAAGGTAAAGGACCTTGCTCAGGGGCCCAACATTGGCAGCTTGTGGTTCCAGGAAATGAAGCCCACAATTTTCTTGTCAGCAGTCCAACACCTTAACTAATAAGCTACCACTATTACACATAACAGTTTTATAAGGGTCTAATTAGACCTTGAGGCTTACAGACCATAGGCTCATCCAGATCTCTAAACTGTATTTTGTCCAATACACTTTTTCCTTGATCTGATCCACGACGGTGGCCTTCTCTCTTGCTGGCATGCGCCCAACAGCAGATAGGCTTTCTCTTTCTGAGGTGGCTCCTGTTTCAGCTCAACATCTCAGGCCTTATCAGGTAACTCAACTGCCTGTTTATGAGTGCAAGCTTCTAGGCATTTACTGACTGTCATTTTAGAATAAGCTGACTCCATAAATAAATAGCATCCTGTAGCTTATCCCGAGTAAGAGCTCAGTCATTCAAACATAAGCTGTGCTACTAATTTGGGGCTAAACACGAAAGCTAACTACAACATCAAGGTAATTGCTATAATTAGCATGATTCATTTGCACAGCGAGGACCGGTCCCTTTTTCAATTGATTATTAAGGTTTTCCAGCCAAGTGCCCGTTCTTTTCACAAATGAGACCAACTAAAAGGTTCAAGTGGATTCTTTTAGAAAGTGAGAAACCAGACACTATTCGTTTTCCTCACGCGTTTTGGCTGCCTACTGATAGAGGCTAGATCAGGTAACCTTGCCCAGAAGCTAAGGGAACATCGTTGGAGCAGGAATTTAATATGGAGATGCAGAAATTACAGTCAGGACTTGGGATGAATAATTCAGTTAAGACTGCCAGTTCACTGATTAATTAATCATCAAGCACCTCTCCACTGGGGGTTATGTGAGAGCCAGACAAATGAACTGTTTGCATTTAGCTGTCTCTCCGAGTGCTGCTCACTATAAGTTTTAATCAACTCAAGAGTCTTGTGCCGTAAAGAAGCACATGTAAATGTGTAAAGATTCCTCTTAAATGGCTCAATTTCATATTGTAGTCTGTAACTGACAGAAGGGCGCGACAGTATTATGCGCATGACTCAAGAGAAATCAACAAGGATCAATACGTCTAAGCGCGAATGTAATATTGTATCAGACTGGCTTCATCATTGTTGCACTTTGGATAACAGCGCAGGGTGGTTGTTTTTTTTTCGCTGCTAAGTAAAAGACAGCAGGAAAGCCTGGGGGATATGCGGAAGATGGGTCAAAAGAAGGAAAAGGGGAAGTCTATGGGTTTGGGCCTTTGGGTTCTGATTGCAGCAATGCCTCAGCTCTTTCCAGTCCTTCACAGCCCGCTCCCCTGTTAATGAGTTCACAAAGCCTCCTCAGGAAGACCCAGAGAGGCCAGCCAGCAGCTTGTGGAGGAGGGGGCTTAAGCAATTGGAAGGGGAAGAAGAGAAAATAGGAGTTTAAAAGAAAAAGAGCTTGCGGTTTCCAACTCCCTATCCATGTTGAGTCATGGGTAGTGCAGCAGACCAAGGGCAATAAGTCTTGGAATACGGGTCGATGTGAATAATTTAAGGCTGTTTTCCTGGACACAGATTAATTCTAGTCCGTGGATTGAGTTATACTGTCAGTGAGGAATCCTCATAGAAAACATTTATCAGTTTTGTACGAGTCTTGCTTTATAATTAGTGTTGTCTAGACAAGTAAGGCCATTGCGCTGGAATAACCCCCTTCCACCCCCTCCCCTCAAGTGAAACTGGAAATTGCTTCTTCTGCTAAATATTTTACAGAGATTTTGGAAAGAGTTCAATTCCAATCACTTTATTTGTTCTATATAAGTATGCTTATAAGTCACCACTAATCTATCCCCCGTGCACACTTCCTCTTTCAGTTTCACTGCTGACAGCCATAGACCATTCATATGGTAAGTTATCCAGTTTTACTTCAGCAGCCCTGAGGATAAAGGAATCATTAAATGCATCCCAACCTCCTGAACTGGCCTGCAGCGCTCACTTACTGGCCCTATACAAATTGCACAAAGAGAAGTATTCCACAAACCAGGCAAGTATCCCTCCCCCAGTGCCACGAGAGATGCAACAGGCTTTCCCAAACACAGGACAACTGAGAGTCCTCTCCTCAGGCCTCTCCTCTCTTCCCCCTCCCTCCTTCCCGCCCTCCCCTTTTCCTCATTCTTTCGAAGAAAAAGGCTCCAAAAAAGCTCTCCTTTCACTAGCTATCTTTTGGATGAGCAGGCTGAGCTCTCGCTTTAAAAAGATACTAAAATCTTTGTTTTAATCTTATTGTGCAGTGGGGGGATTTTTTTCTTTTCCTCACCTCTCGCTCCCCGCAGCTGATTTCCATCGGTGCAGCCCAGCTATTTAAGTGGGCATTGTGTAGGCTGACCTATGAAAAATTCAGGGGACACAAGGAAGGGCCCTCGCCAGCATCCCACCACTGACTGGCTCCTCAGGGATCGGCAGGCTTTGGGCAGCCAGTGGCATTTGCACACCAAGGAAGGAAAAAGAAGGACTGAGGTGCCCCTCCTCCTCATCCTCCTCTATTCTCCCTCTTCCCAGCGATCCTCACCATGGCACGGACATGATTAGAGGAACCCACTCTTGGGCCAAATGAATAGACAGCCTGTCAGCTCTCTCAAAGGCCTATAATATTGAAGCCACTTGGGCCGCATATTAACATGTACGTAAAGAGCAAACCACACGGTCACACTTGGTCAAACATACACATGCACGAAAGAATGGAAAAGCGATTTGCTCCTAAAACAAACACACACATATTCCAGGCTTAAGGTGGAGGCAAGAGTTGGAGGCTTTGCCAATATGGTTTTGTTCCAACAAACCAGTTTTTCTAAATTTTGTAATTCAAATGAGCAGAGCACAGGCGCAAACAACTATACGAGAAAACAAGAACTATAAAGTTTAAATATGAAGCCTTACGGTAAAGCATTCTAAAGGCACGCCTCAGAGTGGACTGGTCATATATACAAACTAATTACTTCTGCATGTTATACATAAACACAAAGTTTTGCAGCTCTTGTAACATGACAAATTTTCGTTAGAGCAAACAGCGTCATAAAGAGCTGCAAATGGGTCCCCTGATGACAATATGAACAAGCAAAGACTGAAATTTGCAGTCATTTCTAAATGGGAAAGTGTCTCGCTGTAGCCCCGGCAAATTGGAAAAACAAGTGCAAGAATGTCTGGCGGCAGCCAAGGAAAATGCACCTTCGGCCTAGCTGTGCTAGGACATTTTTCAGACTGCTTTTCCTGTTAAAGATTCCGTCTCTTAGACTGTGCGTCACCCTTGGGAGCAAGAGGACACCATAACGTTAACTCTTTCTGTGCTACACTCCAGCCGGATTCCTGACTCAGCCCAAATGCAAAGAAGGAGGACGAAGTAAAACACACAAATAAAACAGTGCACATTTAGCAGCAGAACAGATTCAATTTCAGTAAGAATTAAGTATTGTGGCAATGATGCAGCTTCTGCTCCAACAGCTAATAAGTGTAAAACATGAAAGTCCTTGGGGCTGGGGCAAATGCTGGGGCAAATGCTGAAGCGCTGCCATAGTGCGTCATATGCACAGATCTGCATTACATCAAGTTTGCACAACATATCCGTCTGTTAAATAAGTTCTATATAGTATGGTTACAGGTAGTATGAATGTAATTCGGATGTACTACATCCACCATGTTAACATTGTCATGTGACATATTCGGTCACAGCAAATGTAAACTTGGGTAAACTTGGATACCTACATAATTATTTTTTCTAAAGTACTCTGTGTTCATTGTAAGCATACTTGACTATCTGGGTGGAAGTATTGGGTCAGCCGGGAACTTTTCACGCATTGTGTTTTGCAGTATGGGGGGGGGGGTATGGGGGGGGGGGGGGGGGGGGGGGGGGGGTGGGGGGGGGGGGGTGGGGGGGGGGGGGGGGGGGGGGGGGGGGGGGTTGTATGGGGGGGATTTGGGACTTTAGTTGCAAAAAGTCGAGAGCTTCTGGTTTAGATCAACTGTCTATAATTAGAAGCATATGCAGAATTTTTGAAAAATCTTGCATCATCTCACGTTCAGATAAAACAGACATTTTCAAATTGGGTTCATCTTTAAGAGCCTGTCATGATGATGATTTTATATATGCATGCATGAGTATATGACTCATATATGAACTAGCTAATATTCACATTCATATATAGCTTATACATACATACAAACACACATATATATACATACATATATACACACACACACCACATATACATATATATATATACACACACCACACACACACACATATATATATATATATATACACACACACATACATACACACACTATACACACACACATATATATACACACATACATACATACATATATATATATATATATATTATATACACACACACACACCACACACACACACACACACACACACACACACATATATATATATATATATATATATATATATATATATATATATATATATATATATATATATGGCTGTAACTTGCACATTAATGTAAAGCCTATGAACGAAGCACGATACAGTCACCTATGGAAGGGAAGTGGTAGTCAGTGGTTAAGGTTTTAGACTGGTGAGGTATAGATCGCTGCCACTGTTTGGCCCTCTGAGCAAAACTCTTAACCCTCAACTGCTTAGTTGGATCAATGAAATAAATGTACGTCGCTCTGGATAAGGGTGCCTGCTATGGAACTTAATGTAGAAATGTACCTAAAAAGCCTGGCTACAGTTCACAGGCATTACTGAAAATATCCCTTCACTTAACTAAATACCCCCCCCACCCCCCCCACCGATCTCTCTCTGTCTGTCCTCTTCACAGTTGTTTCCAAAACTATTTTCCCACTGTTTAAGATTAGTTCAGCATAAACATGAACCCACTATTTCTCAGGCTGACCTTAAAGAAACAAAAAACTGGATCCAATTTTTTTCGGTTCAGCGAAAAATGACAGCGGACAAATAAGGAATGCACTCAGTTTGTTTTATATTGATGAGTGTCAGGTGCAGAAAACAATGATTTACAACATATTTCTCAATTAATCCATATGATACAGTTGCTATACAGTTTATTTACATTTCCTATACATTCTACAAGAAAACCATTTTAGCTTTGTAAATATTGCAGGAAAAAGCTCTTGGCTTTTAATGCCAACCGCTTTTAATTTGAAAAAGCCACTCCTGCATGTGTATAAGTCCATTCACACACCGAAAATCCACATGAACGTTAAGGGCCTTTTTTCCAAAAAAAAAAAAAAAAAAAAAAAAAAAAAAAAACAAAAAAAAAAAGAATAAGAAGAAAAGAAGACGACGACGACGTTGTGTCATGATTAAAAAGCAAAGTAAAATTTAAAACAAAACCAGATCTTAAAACCATAAGCACGGAAAGAGGTAGCGCATGGAAAAGACTGGGGTGTCAAACACCAATAAACTGGTTAAAGATCTTTTGAATCACCAGAAGGACACCCATTTTCTTAAAAGGAAAAGTCTTTTGTCAGTGGCTATTGTCCCCACTTGAATAGGCTGCCAAGTCTGGCCAAACATATTCAGCACCAGTTAGTTTAAAAGCAGGGAGAAGCTCAGTATGTCAATGAAGGCCGAGTAAAGGGGAAAACCCAAATAGAGAAGAGTATCGGCTTGAAACAATGGCATTCCGACACTGGCCAGGCCGCCACAAAGGGATGAGCTCAGCCTACATATCAGATTTCCAAAAGCAGGAGGGAAAGAAGGGAACCCCCACTGGCCTTTCAAAGTCAAAAGGTTGACCCACCACAGTCAGAAAAACCCAGGACCATGGAGAAAAGTGAACTGCCAGGCGTTTTTTTTTTTTTTTTTCAAAACACAATACTAAAAGTGGTTCTTCTCCTGTGAATAGTTTTTGTTGTAACTCTAAAACAGCAGAAGGAGGGACAAAAAACAGACATCTGATATCACAGCCAAGTTTCCATCTGTGATGGATAAAATGTGGGAAATATATTTTTAAAATGTTCATCGCTTATGATTTAAAAAAAACCCCAAAAAAAAACCCATCTAATGGATCAAATAAATAGAGGGAAAAAAAGTGTGTTCCAGCAAAAGTTGGGCTGAGGTGAAACAGCCAGAACTGCCGTATGCTCAATGACGAGAAACGGGTTTTAACCTTTCGTCAAAGTCTGTACGTTTATAAGAAAGAAAAACAAAAACACCTCAAAATATTCTGATGCTCACTCGACTGTATTTTTTTTTTATTTTATTATTATTTTTTTTTAAATGAGGTATTCAAAACAAAATTAGAAAAGAGGACAAATGGCGAAAAGGATTTAATAAAAAAAAAAATGATTTGTTAAAAGCGATTCAGCCACGGTGTCCAAGATTCCAATCAGATGTGCTTGTCTTTCCTTAATCACAGTCTTCAGTCTAAATGTTGGAGCTTCCAGTAGAGATTCAGAGTGTGTGGCCTTCTAGCAGCATTGAACACACACTGTGAGATGGCGGTGGCCTCACTGTTCCTAATGAAGACATTATCCAATTATCAGTGAAAAAAAAAAAGAAAGGACCAAAGACTAACCACCACAGTGATCTGTCAGGTAGAAACAGGCAGGAAGGGACCCCCCACTCCCGAGTGTTTGTTGGAGCTGCTTTTGGATGTTTGAATGTGAATATCTGGTGCTCCAGGAGAGCTTAAGTCGAGTCCTTCATCCCTCAATCACCCTGTGCAGGGAAGACACAAGTACTAGGCTCCTTTAGGTCTTCTTAAAACAGCACCTGCAGAGAGCACAGACATGACAATTTAGTCACACGTCTTTTCGGATGCCTTTTTTTCCCCTTCTCTTCAATTTGTCGTAAAATGGCTTCCTTTCAATCAATCTGTAACCGTTACCTTTTTGGTGACTCGGGAAGGAGCCACTGAGGGATATCCAACGAGTGATCCTAACCGTGCCCTTAGGAAAAACACAGATACGGAGAGAGAGAGAGTGAGCTCAATTACAATCATATCATATAATTATAATAATAATAATTCCAGAGCAAAGCAACTCAGATTTTATTACTCCAGCCTTGGAGTGTCTACCTGTCACTGTTGCCTAATTTCATCCAAAGCTCTAAACACCTGCCAGCTTAAATTGTGGGAGTCTTGTAGGCGCCTCCCCAGCCGAGAACACAGACAGAGTTTGGCATTCACGCTCACTTTTACATTAACGACTCCCCCTTGGACCTGTTTTTATATACTGTTATATGGTTCGAATTTCTATTGACAAATTTGAATGAAATTGCCTTAAAATATTCGACAGACTGAGTGGGAAGTGAAGCTGAGGGATATGAAAGGACTTTTCACAGTGTTTCACAGGCCTGAAATGCACTGAGGGAGTCTCACATCTGAGGCCTGGGGCCATACAGGGCCTGCCTTCATGAGCTCAAGGGCTGGAGAAAGGGAGGGAGCGGGTGGAAGAAAAGTGGGGGAGAAGAGGATTGGGAACTCAGGCCAGCTGAGGGGCCCAGCATGGATGGCTTGCCGCTGTCTGGATGGTTAACTGCTCCATCTGGCTCTCAAACACGCTCTCTTTGGCCAGCTCGCTACAGGCACTAAACCTCCGCATATGGACCAGCAACAGCAACACCCTTCTGCTCCATATACTCGTAGGCAACTTCTCTGATCTCAGAAACATATGATCACTTCATTGGGAGTTGAAATGGAAAAGCATGAAAAAGATCAACTAAGCTCCGTAACACTGCTACGTGCTAGAGCAAGCCTACAGAGAATTGGTCAGAAAAAGTGTTTCGAGCCTAGTTACATCCTCCAGAAAGGGTCTATAAGAAGGAGGGTGTTGCAGGGAGGAAACACGTATAAATCAAAGCGAAACGTCGGATTCCTTGATGCATTTGTGCGAGCATAGACCTCCCTTTTGGCAAAACCCTAGGGAAAAATGCCAAGACAAGATCTTCATTTTTCCTTATGTTTCTAATGGAAAAAAAAAAAAAAAGTGTGTACCGGAGGAGCTCTGGACAGGAAAAAAGGGGAGGCCTCAAGCACCTTAATTCATTCTGATAGACAAACACTCCCATAAAAGGTATGCTACGGTAAATCACGCTTTAAGTGTACGAAACAGCGATTCCTGCCTGGAGAAGTGTTACTCTGAATTTCAGCGTGAATGATGTGGATCCAGATGTCAAGGCAGACAAAATCATAAGCAGCACGAGTTTTAATTAGTTCTCCCTTCATTAGTGTGTACTGATTATCTCCACTCGTCAAAGGGTTGATGCGTCAAACAAGCGTATTCTCAAATGTGTGTGCGCACGTGTGTGATGACACGTTTTCCGATTTTAGACCTTAACAGAAACAGTGTCGTGGATGTGATATTAACTAAAATAACGAACACCTGAAAAGAAAAGAAAAAACAAAACTCTATATTTATCCATGACTCAAAAAAAAATTAAGCAAGCTAATTTTCAGTAATATAAAATAATCGAATTAATATATTATTTATTTAAATTAAGAAACTCATTAGACATTTAATTCATCATTTTAATTGTGCTATAAATTAAATGTCTAATGAGTTTTCTTAATGTATAGAATTTATTTTTACTACCGAGTGGAGACGACATGAAGCTAATTTAGCTGTTTTGTTATTTTATTTTAAAACATTAATTCTAATAATGAATGTGAACAAATATTAATGGATATAATTTATGTAATCGTCTTAATTACACCTAATTCCTTTATTAACATTACATATATTATCTTAATATGCATGTGAAGGAGTTTCACTAATGCTGTATCGATTGAATAATAAAATCCTAACCTTGCATTAGTATGTATTAAATTTTCAATCACATAAGAACACGAGTGAAAAACGGATCATTTCTTATTTACGCATATCTAATTTTTCCAGGCAGTTTTTTCCCCCTAGCTGTGTTTATACTCAAAGCTGCCGTTCTGTTGGTATTCTGAAATGTGACTGATTTAAATATCACACCTGACAATCTCTGCTGCCTAGCCTGAGTATTTAAAACACCACACACACACACACACACACTTGTATAATTGTATATTATTCCTGGCTTAAATTGTTCAAAAGATAAAAAGATTTAAAAATTTCCCAAAGCTTGAATATCAGCTACGTAAAACATTAACAATCTTAAATAAAACATTTATCAGTTTTCTTTAGTGCCAAAGATGATTTCCAAAATGTCTCATCTTTATATATTCATAGCGTTTTGTTATTCCCAAAAATATTATCATATTATGTGTGTATATATACACATATATATATATATTTTTTTATTATATATAATTTTTTTTTCATTATTTATTTATATATAATGGTATTTATTAAATGAGAGCAAAAAAAAAAAAGGCATCTGCTGTCGTGCAACATTCATGGTTCGCTTATTAGAATTCGCTAATCACTACTTAATTCTCCTCAACATTAAATTTTCATCGTCGCCGCTGACTATATTATCTCTACCCCGATGTTATAGTCACATGATACCCGACATCAGCAAAGCCACTATAAATCAGACAAGTGTTGTGTAAAGAACTGCTATAATGCATCACAGAATAAGGGGAGGGAAAAAAAGAAAGGGGGGACAAAAAAAAAAAAAAAAAAAAAAAAAAAAAAAAAAAAAAAGAGAGAAAAGAGAAACATGCCAAACGAAAATGAAAAGCATACAAAATATTTTCCGCTCGCTGAAACTGAACTAGCTTTTCAAAGCCTTTTATAATATATTTACAGGGCCCAAAAGCAAAACCCGTAAATGATAAAAGCACAGTTTTAATACACTGTATTGGCTTCTTTTTGTCCGATTTAATCAGATAAAAGGACAGAATTTAAAATAATAAAAACAATAATCACCACCTGCTGCTAAAGCACTACAATTAGCTTTCTGGCTAAAGCAGCTTTTTATTTTTATACACCATACATGATTTTTTAAAACTAACTACTAAACCTTAAAGCATTTATTAAAAAATGACAGAATTTATTATAGTATTCTTGTGGCTACAATTAAAGTACAAATAATTATTTTGATAAAATCTATATTTATGTCTACTTTGGTTCTTTTTTTTCTCAGAAAACAAAGGTAAAATTACAGTGTTACTAAAAAAAGATAATAATTAGATAGGAATTATTATCTAATTATCCAGAGGGAAAAAAAATAACTTTATTCAACAGATATTTTTATCAGACAATCAATTCTGTTATTGTTTCTTGAACATTAGCTTGAAAAGCCCTTTTTCCACATTACAGAGTTAACTTTTTTTTTTTTTTTTTAGTTCTGTGTGCATGTGTAAACATTATGATTTGTATACATTTCAAAATTTATGAGCATGAAAACGGCCTGTAACGTTTTACTGGCCATGGATTTTATTTCAAATGTGTCCTGCACCTTTCTCTCACCACAAATTGCCCATTGCCCACACATTGCTGCCTTCCAGCAAAAAAATGGACCACATTTTCGTCTTTACATGCTGTGTCTGTCAACACCAGACAGAGTGTAGCAAAGTGTGCTAATTAAAGCCTATTTCTCTGAGAAAGATTAGCTGTAAACCCCCAGAGGTTAAGCTACCTTAAGTTGTTCATTATCCAGCCATTAAGTCATCACAGTAAATTCAACAGTCCATAAAACCACCAATTCATCATGCTCTCACTGTGAGTCGATTGTGTTTACCTTCTTTGTTGTCACTCTGGCCTCTTGCTCTGTCCCAGAATCCCATGCACTTGCCATTCCTAGAGTCCTCTATCAGAGCCTTGTTGCTAGGGCCGTACCAGGTGGCACGTTGCTCTGTCATTAGAGTGTCAAGGTCAATGGTATTCACAGTGCCCTTGCCAGGCTCTGGGCTGCAGCTTGCCATGGCACAGTCTCCGTTAAGTCCAGACTGGCAGTCTGACTTTTTGCCATTTTTTCCAGCAAGTGGCTGATCCTCCGAGATGCTAAACTGCTGCCTCTGCAGCTGGATTTGAGCCTGAAGAATCTCTAGAGGATGCACCTCGTCCTGGGCCGAACTGTCCAGTGGTGTCCTCACCTGTTCCATGCAAGGTGTGTCAGGATAGCCACTCCTACTGTCCGAACTGCACTTCACGCCTGTTCTGTTGGTCCTAACATCCTCGTTCCCATAATTAGGGCTAGCATCATCCAGATAATCCATACAGGGTGACACACCATCAGATTTACCCATGCTCTGAATACCACTGTCCACCGAGGTTGTAAGGTCGGGTTTTCCAAACGAAGGCGAGACCAGGACGCTTTCAGGTGTCCTGCCTTGGCCTTCAGCACCCATGCTCAAAGAGGATGCTTGCTGTCCTGGACTAACAACAGCGTTGCTACTACACGACGGGGAGAAATTTCCGGGACTTATATGCCCACTGTCCCGTCTTCTCTTTCCTCTCCCGCGGCCACTGCTTATTACTCCTTTGCCTTCATTTCCAGAATCCGCCGTGTTGTCTGGAGAGAGGGTGGCAGCTTCCCTTTTTGCCATCTGGCCCAGAGCACTTTGACCTGCTGCTGCATTGTTATTATTCCCAGAGCACGGCGTCTGACTATTCTGAGAAGAACTGCACTGGAAATACTCTGCTCCCGGGCCACAAGCCCCAACACCGCCACTGCTATTTATGTCCTTCTCCACCTGACCTGGTTTGCGTTTGGCCTCAATTTGGCTCTTCTTATTAAAAGTCACATTGAGGTTTGGGGCCCCCAGACTGGCAATCATATTCTGGCAGGCAGTGGAAAGAGCTGCCAGACAGCTTTGGCCAAACACACTGTCTTTTGTACTTGCTTTGTTTAAATTCCCCAAAGAGAGGGCCCCAAGCTTATTGACTGACAGGTGCTGGCTAGAGATGTATTCAGGATGGGAGGAATAGTTCCCTGGTGAGGAGTTGAAACTGGGAGGATTGCTTTGAGGGGTTCCCTGTTGATTTGGGCCCCCAGGAGGGAAACTGTGCTGACGTCTTATAGCTGCTCCTCCAAATTCACCCTGTCTCCTGTTCATGGGTGCATTCGACGGCATTGTTCCTTCTTCAGATGTCGGTACCTGCAAAGAATTGTTCATGCTATTTTCAAACTGATTTTGTGGCCCTGGTGAACTTAAAGACTGCATCTCTACATTTGTGACCCCAGATCTAAAAATATCATGTCCATTTTGTGACTGCTCCATTCCATGAATGTTAGTTTCCCTACACTGCTGATGTGGGTCAGAAAACCAGGGGTTTTCGTGAGGTAGGTGGTGGTTCTGAGTATCAAAGTTTCCATGAAAATTATGCTTCTTGTCAAAATTTAAATGAGACATGCCGCCAATCGGTCCTCTGTGAACCATGCCGTTCTGTGTAACATCCCCGTGTTGACTCATAGGCTGCAGGTCTGCTTGTCTCATTCTCTGCTGCTGGTTTCTAGATGCCATTTGTTTTATCATCATGGCTGCATTTTGCTGGCGAGCCAGTGGCTGCTGTTGATGTGAGCCACAGCTCAGCGGTGGGGGGCCTGATTGAAAACCATCCGTCATGTGAGTTGTGAATTCCCCCATGGGAGTTGGAAAGGAGGAGGGGGAGAGGTGGTTCTCAAGGCCTGGACGATTATGTAAGCCACTTCTCAGGGGGCGACAGCTCTCCCCAGCAGAGCCATTTGGGGCATCAAACCGTGGCCTCTTGGCCATATTTAAATAGGGGAAAGAGTTGAGATGCTGTTGATGGGGTGGTTGAGGTCCAAATTGGGGATTAAACATGGGCTCCCCAAACGGATGCATGTTGTGGTTATTTAACCTGTGTATGGGATGATCCAGCTGACCATGCTGGCCATGGAGCACTACATTGTTGTTTTGCATGTCTGGACTATTTGGAACGAACTCTGGCGTCTGGTACAAACGGGGAAGAACAGGGGAGCCAGGATTCTGCCTAGCCATGGGTCCTGTTCTTTGTTGGGCCATGAGGTGATGTCTAGGCGTGACCCCAGGTTCCAATTTTCCCCTGTTCGCAAACCTTTCTGAATACGTATTTTGCTGAGGTAGCTGCTGATCGACTTTAGAACCGCCAATCATAGGAGCTCGTGAGCCGCTTTGATTGAAAGTGGGAAAATTTCCTCCCCCCATCTGATTCCCTGCTTCACAATAGGACAATTTGGGTTCAGTGGAATCAGACGTAGAAAATCCAGCCATATCAAAATGTCCAGAGATAGGATCGCATGGGTAACAGTATTGAGAACCACCTACCCTTCCCTGTGGGAAAAGTCTATAGTGCTCCAGTCTGTTGCTTTCAGGAGAGGAGGATGGGAGACCGTGAAAGGATGCGGCCCGATTGGGCGACTGGTCTAACGGCAAACATGGGGCTGGAACAGCGTGATTACCATTAGGATGGCTGTGGAGCTGATAATCAGGCATGCTGGCTAGCCGCTGCTGCTGCGAGAGACATTCTCGTGTCTGAGCTTCTGTGAAATGATTAAATTCTGACTCAAACATGTGCTGGTGGCCTGTGTTGCTGCCACTGAAGCCAACGTGTCTGTCCCCGTGCAGGCAGGAGGTGACCCCATCCTGGTAGGGGTGTGAAGGCTGGTCAGGATTAAGCTGTTGGTTGTTGAAAGGCAGCGGCATATGGAGCTGATGCTGCTGCTGCTGCTGCTGCTGTAGTCCGATATTGAGCATATCTCCATGGCTGTGAGGCTGGAATCCATACTGGTCTCTACCCGACGTAAAGCCCAGACCCTGCATCGGGGGTTCGTTCAAGGGGCCCAATACTGGCTCTACACCTACTGACGGTGCTTTCATGTCAAATCCAGAACTGTTATAGTTAGTGTTCATTGTTACTGTGCACAAGGCGTGTGCAATTACTGTTCATAAAGTCCACAATCACAAATTATTATTTTTTAAATCAATGGATATAATCCAAGATGATCACACATCCCATTTTCTGTATTCCACAATGTTCACTTTGTTTTTTTAATTTCTTCTTTTCCAACCAGGTCCATGCTGTTAACAGGTAAAAGGGGGGAAAAAAAACAATAAGTCACTAGTCAAATAGATCAAGCAATAATTCTTTAAAATATATATAATTAGGTGTAAATTTAGCATACAGTTTTAATAACAATTCTATATTATTATATATGATATAATTTAAAGAAGAGGATGTGAAATTAATTGTAAGTACCTCCGGAGCCCCAAACAGAGGGCAGTCGTCGGAAAATCGACGTAGCGAGAAAAACTTTGGTCCTTTTGTTGACGAGGTGGACACACACACGAGCTTGAAAATAAAAGCCTGGAAATCGCACATGATCCTAAAAGCTTTACTAACAGGACTTTGCCGTGAACGAGGCTGCAGGCAGCGGCAGCGAAACCGGCGCAGCGCAAAGCAGCACACGAGCCATTCTCAACGCTCCCAAACGCGCCGAATCCAAGCAAGAACGTTGCAAAATCCGGAAGATCTTATTTACCCCGCCATCTTTGTCAATTTGACCACAACACGAAGATATAAACTTGTTATATTGTTCATGAAAAAAGAAGAAGCAGAGGAGTCCGTGCGCGCGCGTGTCTCGTCTGCAGGCTGAATATCCGGAATCCGGCGGCGGATCGTCACTGGCTGTAATGTAACCGAGCGGCGGAGAGGTGAACGCACAACTCCCGTTTACGCGCCTGTTGGAGCAGCGACTCGGCGTGCTTTTAAAAACGCCAGGCTCCTGCAGGACGTACCGTTCATCTTGATGTTGTCCCGATTTTCTTTATGTGTTTACCTCTACAGTCGGCAACAAGTTTGACATTCCCTCATCTATTCCAGCGCTGCGTGATCACCAATACGGACGTGGCGTCCGTGCGCAGGGGCGGGACTTGCCATAAACCACGCCCACACGAAGCAAATTAATTAGAGGGCTTATGCATTTATAATCAGGGTATGTCAATTAATATATATTTTTTAAATATATACACACACACACACACATATGGTTTATATGTATATATAAATATATACACATACATCGCATCTCCCATACCATGACGTAAGAAAAAAACTTTTGTTACGTTAAATATAAATATATAAATATAAATACCCACTATTAACTTTAATGCAAGATTACAACAATATTTTTGATTCTTTAGGCTACTTTATAATCGTCTTGCATTTTATTTCTCTTAAGTTTCAGTGTAAAACCGCTAGAAAACTCAATTGTATTAAAAAAAATGTCTGCTAAAGGCCCACAGCGCCATCTAGTGGAAACACATACACGCACACACAATTAAGAGACACGAGGTAAACGCTGAGAAAAGAGACTTGAGAAATTTATTACATATTCAATTTAGTTTTGAAAAACAAAAAAAACTTTTGTATCGTACAGTACAATCACTGACATTGTTCCTGATCATTAAAAAAAAATGACATCTTTGTGAAATACGAGATCTTGCTGATCACATGATTACAGTGAAGCGGTTTGTTTGAGGGGGGTTTTCAGTGTATAAAAGTGAACAGAGGAATTAAAATCTGTTAACAGTATGACGACATGTCAAGTCTTATATAAAGCTTTACGAACACATACAGTGCATCTATTCCTCAATCTGTATTTAGAGGAGTTTCCTCATGGCTTCTATAGTAATGCTCAAGAAAACAAACAGAATCTGACCTGAAGCGCTCGAAGACACTGAGGCTGGCGTTCACCTAGTGACTCGAACCTGGAAAAAAAATAAGCTGCCGACTCCAGCAACTCATTAAACATTCACAACAGGAAAGTGTGAGGACGTCAGCTGTTTTTTAAAATGTACACAATGCACCAATCTATTACTGGTGTCAAAAAGATTCTCTTTAAATTCATCAGGTCCATCGATAAAGGTCTCATTATATATCTATCATTGGGGTGGGAAGGGGAGTGTGAAGGTTGGGAGGGTTAAAGAGCATCAGGCACAACTTTGCTTTCTGAACGCAACCTTTAGCTGACCTACCTTTCCCCCCCCCCCACCCGCCACCAAACACACACACACACACACACACAATATAAAATAGAGTGAATTTCTACACTTAAAAACCGTGTCCTCTCAATCTCTCTTAATGTCATGAAAGATTATCAGTTCTTTAAAGTCTCTAGGATAGAAAACTTTACACATACTATTTAAAGCAAGTTTTTTAAAAAAAGCCCTGGAAAGCAGGTTTAGTCTCAAGTATGACCAGTGCAAGAAAGCTATCCACTGTGGGGATCTGTGTTTATTTATTTTTAAAATAAATTTTACACCAGATTAAAAGCTAAAGACTAATAAAAAGCTTCAGACCGAAGGCCGGTTTAAGGTAGAGTCTTGTTTAAATGTGTAAATCTGAAGCATCAACATCCACGCGTGAAGCTTAAACGCAATTTTTTTTTTTTTTTTTTTTAGGTGCGGTGAAAATCTTGATTTAAGGAGGATTAACATCTCAGCCAGCACCACGAAATGCACGGACATTCGAGATCGAGCAGCAGACCACTAAGCTCTACGAGCTCCAGAAAAGCAGCAATAATAATTGCACTGGGAAGCTGAATTAAGGAAGGAATCGTTGCACCAATAAATGGTCTAAATATAAATCTACACTCCGCTAAGGACTGACGTCCCTCTGACCTCTAGTCAGATGGGGAGAAAAGGAAAAAAAAATAAAAAAATAAATCAAAACAAAAAAACACCTGCTCGTTCGTAGCATAGCTAAACTCATGCAAAGCCACTAACCAAAGAGGTTCTGTGGTCTGTGTGTTTCACCCAGGGTGACAGAATGATTGATGGTTAATGGTGTCCGCATGTGCTTGCTTTTCGAGCGGCTGACTACTCCCTTCATGCAATAAGCGATAATATTTTCAAAAGCAAACAAAACAGGACGAAGCTAATATAATGCACTAAATGACGCTAAAAATATAGTCATGATTATTAGTGTGACTATAAGTATAAACAGAGAAACATCAATTTCGCTGACATAAGTGTGCAATCTTAGAGAAGGGGGGGGGGTAAAGGGAGCGTTTAAATTGCAAGACAGCACAGCAGAAAAAGAAAAAAAAACATTTAGGAAACTACAGTTAACATTGGGACAATGGCATTTCAAACAGTTAAAAATTGGTCCAACGCCTGCCAGCGAGTTTCTTTCTAAAATAATCCAAATCGTGTTTAATTCTAAAGCACAAACTCTACCGTTCTCCAATAAAGTCATTCTAGGCGAGTGTAAGAGAGTCTCCGAGTCAGTTTGAGGCTGGTTTTGTGTGTATTGAGTAAGATGAGGTGACTACAGTACTACTGGTGGTTTAGGATGTTCCCACTGTTGTGGTGGAGGACTCGAACACGCCAAGGGACATCTCGGATTGTGTGTCGCGTTGTCATTCCTTCGTCAGCAGATTACAGCGGGGTTCGTTAGTTTTGCTTCATTGTTCGTGAGCAGCACTGGTGCCTCGGACCTGACCGGATTTACGAAGCTGAAACAGACATGGGAGGGGCAGAATGACTGACTAGAACAGACTGATTAATCCTTCACCAATTTATGGCACTGCTGCACATTTTTGGGCGAACATCCTGTGCATGCAATCATTTAAGTAACTGTACGAGTTAACGAGCCGACGGCAGATATTACAAAATTTCACACAGGAAGCATGTTAATTAAAAAAAAAAAGGAAGAAAAAAAATGGTTAGTAATTGACACAAAATGTAAGAACTGACGGCTTTAAAGACGTAGTGAATAGAGATTAAACCAGGGCTGCACCATATTGGGGAAAAAAAAAAAGAAAGACACTGCGATATTTAGTTTTTCTGCGATATTTATTGCGAAAAAAAAAAAAAGTCACCAGATGTCTTGAATATCTTTATTTGGAAAGCAATTATTTTTGAATGATTGTGGTGATTTTGTAAGAAAGTGAAATCTGTGTAAAATGCAATACACAAATTATAAGCAAAGAAATACAATAAAAAAAATTTATTTATTTTTTAAAGTGTTTTTCTGGAGATTTAGATCCAGAAATTAAATAATCGAATTCAAAAATCACACCGTATAGACATCAGCGCATAAAGTAAATATAATTAATCTTTGTTAAAGCTACAAACCTGATGGTTTTTAACTAACCTTGTTTGAAATGTTTACACGCTAACAGACCTTAAAACAACGTGCAAATGCTACATTTTTTATTATTTTTTTTACAACTAATTCACAAATCACACATGCTCTAAACTTGCAGTCAAAAATAATCCAAACGTGACATTCCACATCCTGTAAAGTGACTATTGCAGATACACAAATTGCAATATCAATGCTGAAACGATAGATTGTGCAGCCCTAGATTAAAAGCAGATCAAAAAGTGCGCTACTTTATAAGAAATAGAGGTTTGTGTTAGTGTGGTAAGCCTGCAGACAGGACGTGAGCTGTAATCTCTCCAAACTGAATACAGGATTGAAAAAAAGAACTGTGGTTGAAGAAAGGCTGATATTCAAGATCCCAAATGAAAGAAGACTAAAAGGTTAGAAGAAGAAATGATTGTTAGTTTACATTCTTGGCACCATGATCAAGCAGCCTGTAGATTTTACAGGACTGACTGCCTCCATTCTGATTCACAAGTGAATTTCTTGCAGAATAAATCATTCCAATTAGTTGTTAAGCTATTAAATACTGTTCTTGTTGAAGCTCTGATCAGTAGATGAGCTCAGAGCTCCGTTTCTGATTTGGGTCATGTTGGGTGGTACGGGTTTTCTTGGCGCTCCAACACAATTGGCTTCCTTAAGCATCGTCTAGGGACTAATGATTGCACTGACTCATCTTAAAAACATGACACACTGTGGGTGACTTGATGTATTTTAATTCGTGAACCTAAATGGAGACGGTGCTTGAAAACATGTGATTTTGACAAAGAATGAGTGAACGCAAGCGGCAAAAGGGCAACGAACGAATAGCACGGCGCCCTGACAAAACTTACGGCTCTCATTCCACCTGTATGCCTATCAGATGACCAACCCCTAATTTTCAGCAGCTGTTGTGCCTCTTACTTTGCCTTTATGACGCATCTACATAGAAAATACAGAAGCTTATTAGCACACACACACACACCATACAGTCATGTTGCTTTAACACTCCTGCTGAGGTAAAGAGGGGTAAAAAGGGTTACAGAAAAGAGAGTAATTAACAGCAAGTCCTCAAATCGGCTTTGGAAAAGCAGCACTTGGAAGGTCTTGAGTCTGAAAGACAAAGCCAAACTAAACTATCAGATTAAATATTAGGCCAAATCAGCACAGTTTAAACTTGGCAGAGGTTTAGTAGCCGAGAAACAAATTGTTCAGTGCTTGGGCTTAGTACTTCGGCTCCAACACCATTATATTTGCCACGTTCACATGAGAGGAGGAAAAACCTCCATTTTTAAAAGTTAAATACCAACAGAATGAGACTAATGAGACTGAAAGTTGACCATCTGAGAATCAATGTTACCTATTAATTTTGGCAGACAACTCCTAAGAGTTCAAGTCATACCAGACTACGCCTTGGGCCCTTGGAAGAGCGAGTATTGATCAAGATTTCCCAAGGAGTGGAAAGTCTGTGGTTTTCTTTGGCTGTGTGCTGAAAATGATCACAGAGTGCGTCAGGCTTTGGAGGGGCCGTACGGCCGGATCACATTTCTAACAGGCTGACAGGAAGAAGCTGGGCCAATTACCAGCCTTCTTTGTGCTGGGTTATGTTCAACAAAAACATACACTGGAAATAGAGAATATCATAGAGTGGCCAGTGGCAACCAGAAGAAAACAATACTGAGCAGATCTGCAAGTCTTAGCGTGCTTTTCTCATTAGCTTAAGACCTGTTGTGAAACTATGGAGGTGTTACACACACAGACACACACACACACAGTCATATACCATGGTTAAGAATTTTGCAGAATTCATAACATGAACGGAATAACTAGACACAGATTTATAATAAACTGCATGTATTTGATTAAAATTCCAACATTTATCCAGTCACTGCTGAGTTTAGGTCTCAACAGTTAAATATAATTATTAAGCACAGATTTTAATTCTAGAAAAAGCTGAATCAGAACTAGGATTTATGCTGCTGCTGGATAACAATGCGTTTTATGTTTTGTTGTACAACAACAAAGACCGAAGTTGCCACCTTAACCACAGACATCAGGCCCCAATCAGCAGCGGATTCGGGCCACCATAAGACTGCTCTCTTGAAAGTATTAGCAGTGTTACACTCGACAGTATTTTGTTGATGTAGAAACCATCTGCAGTCATTCCACACTGGGAGCAACCAACGTGGAAGTCACCCACATAAGTGCCTACACTCACGGAATGTGACAGCACATACCATCAAGACTCCAAAGGATGAAGTCATTTAAACCAGTTTTAGTACTTGTGAAAACACTTTTCTACACACAGGCCCTTACCTCCTCCAGCTCCCTCTGTGTCTCAGCCTCCATCCTCCGGATGTCCTCCATGGTGAGCTCCACCCACCGGTCGATCCAGCAGAAAAGCTGTCGGTGGAAGTTGGTGAAGATTCTTTTCTCTTGCTGCAGACAGCAGTGCAGAAAAAAAGACAAGGGTATTTAATCAGAAGCGTAAAGTCACGGCTTTACATTTATAGGATAGTGGTAGCTCAGCGGTTGCTAGGATAAGGAAGAACTAGGCCCTTAGGTAAAATAAGAAATGAGTAATTCGTGCTGGATATGAGGGCGTCTGCAAAATTGCGTCCGCAATTTAAATGCTTTAAAAACTGCAATAAAGCAAAGTGCTATTTTACATCATCCGACTCTTCAGCAGATATTGGCATTTTCAGGCTGCTGAAAAGCAAGAGGTGACTGTTTATATTTACTTTGTGGATGAAGTGCTCCACTTTGCTTTGAAGACCCCACCACTTAAATTTTACGGTGACCAGTTTGTAGGCACACATGCGTGGAGTGTCCGTCTTTGCACTGAGCTCTGCCTGTTAAAAAAAATTCACTGTCATTCCATACAACACATCATTTTTGACAATAATAAACAAAATAAAAATAACATATCAGATCAAACATTAGACATGAACAGAACTAGTTTACATGCCAGAAAGTATTTTGCATCATCTTTAATCGTAAAATTTACGCACCTTCCAGTTTGGGCCTAGCGGACCTCGTCCCGTCTTCTCCGAGTGAAAGATAGCAGGGTCTTCGTCCTGCTTATAGTCCTACCGGACATACCACAGCATTCGTTTTTTTAATCATTTTAAAGCCAATACAATAAACACACAGATCAAGCAGATTATTTACAGTGAACACAGGCTGACGGGATGCAGTTGAGTCTTTCACATTTTCATATAATCTTAAAGATACTGTGTCAGAGGAATACACACACACACACCCTTTCAATCTCCAAGGCCTGTACACCGAATACCTTGCACAGATGGTCACTAGGATTAACCCTGCCCAAAAACTGATCCACTTAAGTCATTAAAGATACAACGCAAGAAGACACTGCGAGCATCCGAGATCGTGTCACCCCCAGTTTCGTGTCCTCGGTTTCCCCAGCTTATGCGTTTCAAATCGCCGAAACTCTCCGGTGTGTCTGTATGACATTACTTGTATCTTAACTTAAGTCTTAACTTGCTGGCTGAATTAGTTCCACAGCCTCGATGCAACGATAAAGAAGGATTCGTTAAACTTAAACATGCCTTTGGTTGAATGACAACATCCCAGCTTGAATTTTTTTTTTTGCCTCGAGAAACAGACTCAGTTTCACAGTGACAGTCAGAGCCTGCTACCGGTCCCATGTGCCTTTGAGTGTCACTTTACAGATCTGGGTTTGTTTATGCATGCTATACAGCGACTCCTGTTGCATTGTACTGTGTTTTGTTGGTTTGGGTCAGCATTTGGACTAATTTTCTTTCTAAGAGACATTCAACAAATAGACAAATAATGAGTTGATATTTGTGGACTCACTCCAGGCTCAACTTGTGATCTATCTGCTATGTCAATGTGCACCACCTCCACCGTCTTCCACGTCTCTGGGTCTAGTCCATGTACCTAGTAATTAAATTTAAAAAAAGAAAAAAAAAAACCGACATAATTAAGGAAAAGAAAAATTAAGGCGCAAGCTTTTTTTTTTTTAAATCTCTGTCATTACTTACATTTTCTGTGACGCCAATATCGGGCTTGTGCCATGTCTCAATTTTGATCATGAAATCATCTTTCATGTATTCATTCTAAAAGGAAAAAAAAAAAAAAAAAGTACCGTTATATACTAAGATATATAATTATTATTATTATTTTTTCAGAACAGAACCGGGCAGTAGGATGTACTGTAGGGTTTAGAAGCATACTGCATTATTGAATATGTTGCATGGATAACTAAAGAATAACAACTACAATGAAAGAGACTAAAAACCGTAGCCATACTCACCGTAACAACTGAGGCGGCAAGCAGGAAAGGTGGCGGGAAGGGGGGAAAAATGGTCATTAGAGATTTGTAGACTCGTTTACTCAGAGCAACAAAAACTTAATTTTTGAAAGATTTCTTATTATTTATTCTTCTGTGATAAAAGAAACAAGTGGTTGATTAGGAGTGTGTGACTGGGCTGAGTGTAAAACGTACTAGTACGGCAGTATGGGTAGGCGTTCCAGGCCTTTTCGTGGAAAACTAGAGCCCCCTCTGGTGCAATCATTTTCACAAAACCAGGCACTTTACTGTAAGTCAAAGGAAAGACAGTATTAATAACAGTTGTCACTACAAGAGTTTCTCATTTTGTGCCTTATCAGATAATATTATATTGCTAAACACGCACACTGTTTTGTTCTGTTTTTTAAGATGCGGTGCACAAAATCAATTTTTTTTTCCTGGAATAAAATTGTTTATATTTCAGATTGTAATATATACATATATATATAAAATAGAAATTCACAGGCTCTTCTGGGTAATTGCTGTAAGTTAACATTCCTGATAGTTAAAAATTACGCTGCGCTTGTTGCAATAAAGGTGCAGGATTAAAAGAAAAATGGCACCGTTAAATTGTACACGGTGCCAAATATGAGAAAATTGCTTTTCAACATCTCTTGCAGTCATTTTGGTTGCTGAATGGGCGGCATTAGTGTAACATGTCTGCGTCTGCTTTAAAATAAGGAACGGAGACGTGCATTTAGGTATGAACTGTTGATGTTTTGTGCGGCGCATCGCAACGACTGGTCAAAAAAAAGTCGCAGTGATTGGATAAAATTGCACGGTCACACAAAATGCAGTGTGATTGGTTAAATGAAGAGGTAATAGTTGCGATCTGGATATGATGAAATCCTGAAGTGACTTAAGTTTAGCCAGGCAGTACTGATACAAATGGGTTGGTGTGTGTGAGTGTGTGTGGGGTTTTGACAAAGCAAGATACTCAAGTTTTATTAGAGAGCATGTGGCATAAAATTTGTTAATTAGTTATGATCCAATAACGCACAGCAATAATACAATAACTTTAAAGCCGAGTTTTCTGGAAAAAAAAATTGCCTACCTCTTTAAGTGGTAGATCTTGTGCGTGTACTGTCCTTTCTCCCCATCTTTTTCGTATGGTTCGTTTTTAAGCACCTCGATGCCCTCTCCGCCACCGGTCTCGTTCTTGCTGGCCTCGGCCACAGAGAAAAGCTGGCCCACTTGGTACTGAGCGGTTGAGTAAAAAGAGAAAAAAAAGGAAAAGAAAACAATTACAAGCCTGGAACATGGAATTCTTCTATTATTTGCAACCATCAAGTCATTCAACCATCAAAGCATCAAGGAAAGCTGTGGTCAAAAGAAACAAATAGACTGGTGTTCAAATGAAAAAGAGGCTACAAGAACGTGCAACAATCAGGCTACAATTTACACTGATCTATTCAACCTGCATGCGTCTCATTCGGGCATGTTTAAACCAGTATAGGGCTGGGCCGATAAATAATATCATATCCAATCGCGATAAACTTGCTCTGGACATTTTTACTCAGTATGGATTAAAACCCATTAACGTTTTACTGTCCTCCCGGGGAGACACTCTGCTCCATGAGTAAAATTTTTGTGTCGTTAAGCACACAGAAAGAAAAAAGATGAACATGTTACAAACATACATTCACAAAACTGAAAAAAAAACCCACCAACTTGCCTATAGGCAAAAATTTAATAAATAAATAAATTTAAAAATCATGTGGTTACTCAGTAAAAGATTCAAACAATCGAATTCGGTAAAGTCCAGACATAATAAACATCCACAAATGTAGCGGAAGCTGAGCTCAAAATGTGAGTCTCGCATTTAAACAAACAAAATTGCCGCTTCACGTGACTTGTCCTAGGAAAAAAAAAGGACAGATTTATTACACCAAACAGTTTTGTGGCTTTAGTCATTGCTATAAATTGTTAATGCTGCCAGCTTTATATATCGAAAAATATACGGTTATCGATCAACATAAAAAATTATTATCGAGATTATATGTGCCGAATCGCTTAACCCTGAACCAGGACACTCGAGGAATACTTACATTTACCCAAAGCAACTGAGTAGTTGAGGGTTAAGGGCCTTGCTCAGGGACCCAGCAGTGGCAGTGCATGGAACTAAACCCATAAGGTGTCGGACTGTTGATTGAAAGATTATAGATTCAGTTCCATGCACCAGCAGGCTGCTAATGGTGGGCCCGAGCAAGACCCTTAACCCTCTCAGTTAAATAATAATAAAAAAAAAAAGAGAAATGTAAATTGCTTCAAATATAGTATCAAATCCTTAACACTACCTGTACATTTAATGGGTCTGTTCTAATTGAAAATAGGAAAAAAATGTTTGATAGGGTACAGAATCCGGTACAGGAGGTCTGCTTCTGTGTTTTGGAGATACAATTGTGCTCCTGGACAGCTGCGTTCAGATAAATACTGCATTCCTTCAACTGTAGCACGAAGCACATTGGCAAGATCGCATTATAAACCAGGCTCTTTTGATCCGTTCTCAACTTGCACAAAGACTCGTACCGAGTGCTGCTTCGCTCATGGCAACTGTTAGCAAATTAGCACAACAGTAAACAGTATAGAACTACACTGGCAGCTGATTGTTTATGCTTTGAAATCTGTAATCCATTAAGATTAGCCCTCGAGCATTCCACTCGAAGCTCGGAGATGTAAAGACTGCGCACGGCCCACATGCGGCCATGGGCGTCTGACACGAGCTTTTTTCCGCTGAACTGTTGTGTTAAATATAACCTGCAGGACACATCGGGAATTGACTGACAAAGCAGGATTTTGGTGTTTCCTCCACATTTTTTCTTAACCAACCACAAAAAGAACACACGCGCAAAAAAAAAATCAGTTCGCCTGGTTTTCACACACGTACAGTTTGGGGTTTTTACCCTTAAAGCACACTTCAAAGTTAATAAACTGTAAAAGAAAAAGGAATGTGAACCCTTGAACAGTTACATCATCATTGAGGATAAGAAAAGGTCAAATAAGAGATAAACATGGGAGCACCCACCTCTTCTACCGAGCATGGCAAGACCACACGGCTGTGCAAACGAGAGAGAGAGAGAGAGAGAGAGAGAGAGAGAGAGAGAGAGAGAGAGAGAGAGAGAGAGAGAGAGTCATGGAAAATGGAAAAAGAGGGACAGTTACAGCGTTAATATTTTAATATGTCATGATGATTAGATTAAACATGAGAAAAGGGAAACAGACCCTGGAAAACCCCCATGTCCAACACATTTTACTAATTTTTTTTCCCCCCATCAACATATCTAAACTTTTTTTAACGGATCCTAAGGAGTTACAGTGGGTGTGTTGGACATTACAGGAAAGAGTCTTTTCACAAGACCGGATTAAAGAAACCTTTCGTTTTATTTTGGTCTTTTCAACTTGACGCGGGTTCTGACAGAAAACTAAGATGCTTTGCGAGTCCAAACCCTATCCTGCAAGACCCCGCCAAGGAAATAAAACGATCTCGCATTTCGTTTTCTGATCACAAAGCTCGACTACGATTATTACGTTGATGAATAATCAAAAATCCAGCCCACGGGTCACGTCAACACTTTACAAGCTCGAAAACCACAACATGCAAACTGTAACGATCCAGGAAACTTTAGAGAAGGAAACGATCCAACACAAAGCGGAGTCTGGGAAGAGTTTTTTTTTTTTTTTTTGTAAATGTACAGATTAAAATTTAACTATTAAAATGAGCGAAATCCTAAAATAAGGGCTGGATTTTTTACACCACAAGCTAATCTAGACACTTTTTCGGTCCACACTGATGTTTAGCATCAGATCAATGAATGGAGGTCAAAAGCTTTACTACTTTATCGTGTAGTAATAGATTATTAGTTATAATCTGACTATCCGGTGTCACTAAAAACAGTATGTGGTCAATTCCCCTCTAAAGTTTCTTACTAATGTCATCAATGGCTTGCTAAATTTTGGATCTGGATGCCTGTGAAGCTGTAGTGTGTTCACAGCCTTTAAGAAATAAAATTAGGTTTCGAGCTCCTGGAGAAATATAATGAGTGTAAAAGTGAGCACAGCATGTAAATCTAGAGGGAAACTCTGAAGGCGATGTTGTCTTAGTAAAGCCAGGAAGTAACTGGCGAACTCTTAAAAAAAAGACGTAAAAAACACGAATAACTCGATACAAGTTGTTTTTTTAATGAGTTAATCAATCAATACGTCACCATTAAACCGCTAGTTTCCGTGTTTGGCGGCTTTACGTCATACTGACAGTTTGACTAAAAAAAAAAGTTTTAAAGTTGCATTTCTTGTAAAGCTCAACGTTTGTCGTCGCGTCTGTTATATATGTTTATTATTTTAATCTTACATTAGGTTTACGAATTCACGACTTCGAGTTAGCAAACAAAGCTAAAGCGCGTTCTCTATCCCTCTCTCACTCCCTCTCTTCAGCTTCCTTCCGCACTGACAGAATTAGCATGTTAGCCAGCGTGAGGATGCTAATGCTAGGCCTTAAACAAGCCGGTATCCGCGACACAACCCTCTCAAACAAGCGCCACCAACATCAAAGACACAAATATATCAATATATAAATATAAGTAACAAACACACGCTACGCTTTACGTACACCAGAATCAATAAAAAGGCAACCAGTTAAAACTATAACACTTTTAACTCACTACTCCTTGATGATCACCATCTTTTTCCCCCACACGATAGCGCATGCGCCAGGAAGGATACGTCACCTTTCAGAGCAACAGGCGTCGCCCCGCCTCCTGCAACTTGTGATTGGCTGATTTCAAGCAACTTTTTAAAGGATCACATAAGTGCTGTGTACAGTTTAATGTGTTTGTTTGGGTGATCGCAAATTAAAAAAGTTTATTTGTTTAACATGTTTTTACAAGATTTAAAGATGCACATGGAAATGATGCGAAAAGAGACGATGACTGATCTTAACACCTGCGAATGTGGTGTTCTGGATGCTGATTGGTCACTACAGCTGTTTTCTACAGCAGACGTTTAGCTGCAAGGCAGATCTTATATTTATAATAATGTATTTATAATATTACAAAATTTATAATACATATTTATTCCCTATAAGATGGATTTTTAAGATAGATCCTTTCTTGTATTTATTTTCTTAAAGTAGTTAACAGCACTAATTTAGCTATATGGACATTATACATCATTATATGTACACAAACTTTAGGGAGGAACTTTAGTGTCCATTGAAGTCTCACATCCCCGTATTTACCTAATAGACGACAAGCCTGATAATAACTTCTCATGTTGTAGCCCATCTGCTTTAAGATCCAACGTTGTTCAGATTCAAGTATTTAGGTTAACACAACCTCCCTTTCTGACCTTCTCAAAAAAAAAGACATTTCTACCAACAGAAGTTTTTTGTGCTTATCGCCATTTTGCATAAACTCTAAGCACTCATAACTATTCCCCAAAAATTACCAAAACACGAGTTTATGATTTATTTATAATTTGATTAATTAGATCAGTACTGTGTACAGACATTCCTTTTAAAGTGGACAGTAGGAGTCATTGGTAGCTGCACACACAAAGGGAAGCTAGGTGGAAGTACACGTCCAGATAAAGTATCAGATAAAGTGTTAATAGACCACCGACTAATGCATACAGACTACATTCAGTAATTATGGTCCTATAAATTAATTCGATCAGACTTTAGTTTCAACCTTCTTATTTTAAGAGCATCGTTAAAAGATTTAAAAAAAAACGCCAGCCAAATAAATTAAACCAGTTTATTGAGACTTTTTTTTTTTTTTTTTTTACTGAGAAATGATTGAGATATTTCTGAATGACAACATATGCAAAACCTTTTTTTTTTTGTTTTTCTTTTTTATTAAAAAGACATCGAATCACCGAAGAGCAAGAGAACCCATGCTTTAATACTGACAGTCAATTCACATAGATGTCAGGTCCGATGCAATTTTCTTTTTCTTTTTTTTTACCATTTCAATAAAAATATGAAAATGTTTGTTCTTTTTTTGTGCATGGTGTGTCTCTTTAATAATATAAAAATGTATAATACTGATTGCAAAACACTTGTTTTAATTTACAAAAAAATAACTGTAATAACAATTACAATCCATAATTATAACAATAACAATAATTATATTTAAAAAAAAAAATGAAAACCAAAAATCAAACCAAACAAACCAGTCAAAGCCATGTGGTCCTTCACTAACACAAACAACAAGCGGCTTTTGTACTAATACCATTCTGGTACGATCTTTTTCTTTTTTTTTTCTGACACATGGATTTTGGAGTCAGTCTGCATATATCAATGGTTCTTTTACAGTGTAGGTGTAGCATAAGGATTATATGCTCTCTGGTCAATCTGTCACAGTGGACAAAATGAGGCTCGTATCTGGGTCTTGTGTTTCCAAAGGAATGGCACGCATCCAAATATTTCACTCCTACCATTTCAGGAAAAAAGGAGGAGGAGAGAACTTTCAGCATTTAGATGAAGGAAAGAATCTTCCAGGGGAAAGAAATTTATACCCGTTCCCAGTAGGCAGTCTGATGGTATGGGAACCAGGGCTGCTCCCTCTGGAAGCCGTGGGAGAGGGTGCAACTCTTTTTGGCTCGATCTTCCGATGGCCATTGGGTGGGTTTTTCGAGCTGAGCTCTGTCGACTGAAGTCCCATGTCCTGAAATTCATGGCTTGGCAGGTTGTGACCTTTGCCATGGCGGGGAGACAGATTAAGAAGGCCTAGGACATCCCTTTGGGAGGCACTTAATTTTGCTCCACCATGAAAGGCCCTCATTGGTCCAGATTGCTGTTGCTGAGCGGCACTGGCCCAAAAGGTCTTTAGATTGTGAATAGCTTGCACTTTCTCATCGATGGCAGCCAGTTTGAGGCGGTCAAGGTCACCCGGGCTGGAACGTGTGGAGCCGGTGGAGGAATAAGACAAGGCTGGGGAGGGTACGCTGCCTGCGGGCGACTGGTGGCCTGAGCTGGGCGAGATGTGGCCGCTGTAAGGTGAGCTGGGGTATTTAAGCTTAAACTGGGCATGAAGGCTGTCAGAGGTGGGTGATGGCTGACTGCCGTCCTTCAACGATGTCTCTGACATGGCGGGACTGTTATAACCCGAGCTGATCTTCTGGAGTTTCTGCGATTTGATGCTAGCTCTACTACTGGGCCGACTAAAAGCACTGGTCTCTGAGCAGCGGAAAGCAGAGCCTCCAGTTGGTGTTGGGGCATCACCTGGTCCTGAAATACTACCCCTCTGGAGTGTCTCCACTGCCCGCATGTGACACTGTGTCTCCTCTAGGATCTTCTGCGCCAGCTCCTGTGGGTCGAGAGGCGTGGCGGGTGCAGGAGGGTGCTCCTCCTGTGATTTCACTGTGCTGTCTGTCTCTGTACTGGATTGATCAGACTCTCCAGTGTCCGAGTTGCCGGCTTTGCTCGTCTTTTGGAAGGGTGAGTTAGCACCGGGTATCAGGTTAACCGTCTTTACGGGTGATGTCGGAGTGCTGACACTGCCTCTGGACGACACCGAAGCCACGTACCCTCTACCTGCTCCCCCACGGCCAGTGCCCCGCTGATGCCCAGCTGGTCTGGGAAGTGTGTCGCAATGGGTACCTAGTGGCTCACTGCTAATGATGCTGAACCCCTGGTACTCGTCGTCATCGTGCCCACGTGCCGCACCATGTGGCGAAGAGCGGCTACGTGGCACAGCCGTGTGCCGCTGTGGGGTGAACAGGCCGGCATGGCGTGGACGCTGTCCGGTGACATCTGATGCTCCATCAGGCCGTGGCAGGAAGCTCATGGATGAGGCAATGGAGCTCAGGCTGTAGACGGAGATGGCATCTGATGCCAGGCTGTCAGGGCATGGAGGGGAAAAGGGAGGATTAGAATAACCCACAGGCAGCTGCTGGCACACAGACTGAGCCGAAGCCAGAGACTCCAGAGATGAGGAACTGTCCAAGCTCAGACGCTTGGGAAGCTCAGTTGAATCTAAAAAAAAAAGAAAAAAAAAAAGAAGAAGAAGCAGACATTTCTTTTTTAGGCATTTGTTTGCAATATGCAATCAGTGAGATATTCAGATGGATAAATATACAGATGATCTGTTACCAAACAGAGCCAGCAGAGACTGCAGGGCAAAGTGCATAGTGCGGCGGTTCGCTTGTTTCCCAGTCTTTAACACTACCTCCTCCTGACCCACCTCACACAGATCAAATCCTACAAGAAAAAGACAGAGATAAAGTGCTTGGGGACAAAGACAGAGAGCCTCCAAACTCCATACTTGGAACGAGAACTATTATACAGAATGTAACCTGATAAATCGACAACAGCATAAACTCCCATACTTCAGACAGCATGTTGAGTCTGCTCTAGCACTTACCCAGTGCAGCCAAGAATTCATGACAGCCAGGCAGCCTCCAGAGCTGCACACTGATAGACACCTGGATGGGGGCCAGGGAGAAATCCTGCTCTTTTTCTCCAGACTGCAGTTGGACCAGAACCTGGTGAAGCTGCCGAGACAGATTTGCAACAAATGTACGTTAACGTTAACTGTATCGCGACTGATCAGAAACGAGAAGGTGAATTTATTTCAGAACTAGCTATGTTTAGACAAGCGGATCAATCGAGCTTACGGAAAGCACTTACCATTCCCACTACATTTTTAACAGCCTTCATTTGGCAGGTTAAAGGGAAAGAGAAGAAGAAGAAGACAGGATTTTAATGGCACGTGAAGCAAGCATTAGTAACTGCACGATATGCGCGCAGGCCTCAAGATGCAGGAGTTAGCTTTACGGATGTCGTGGAAAAAAGCCTCACCCTGCTGATGAGCTGCTCGCCAGTCTCAGAAGCTGTAATGAGTTTACACAGGGCCTGGAGAGCAGGAGGGGGCAGACCTGAGGACACACAGGAGCAGAGCGCATTGTGATTTCAGTCTTCCCAGAGTCTCTTTTACCACAAGGTGTCAGGTGACAGGGATGCAAATATCCGAGCTCACTCGGGTTACAAACATATCTCTGCATGCAGCCATTGTCAGTCAGGCTTTTGCTTTTTTTAGACCTGACTTTCTAAAATGACTGTCGGTTAATAATTAAGCTTCATATTTATTGCTGTGCATTGTATCTTTAGTGCTCTGAACGCTTGGTCATATTCACAAATCCTCTCTCATCCTCTTATTTCGTGTTTTGTTATATTTAATTATAGTGTTTTTCCTGTTTTATTTAGCATTTGAAATTAACCTCAAAGGCGCAAATGTGAGCAGATGTTGGCGCGTACCTCGCAATGTAATTTACATAAATTAAAATGATTTAAAAACATGCCGTTTGATACATGTGACTCATTCATGTGAAAGCTGTTTTTAGATTAAACTCTTTACATCAAATTTAAGTTATTGTAACTAGCTATTGTAACTGGACTGACTGATGTGTTAATGATCGGACTTCCAAAGAAAGCACTAATCATACACAAGCATGTGTCTCAAAAATAAATAAAATAAAAAATAAAGCTTAAACCTATAATAAAAGTCTGCAAATTATTTTATTTTAATTAGACCTAAGTATGTTACTGCATTCAGCGTATCCATGTGAGAAGTACCAAAATATTAAAAATAAAAATCTTTCATAGCCGTCTCTTATAGGGCTTTTATGTCATGGTACTCTTTGTCCCTGATTTAGTAATCTACCATGGCTAAGCACTTCTGTAAGTCACCTTATAAAGACATCTGCTAAATGCAAATGTAAATGCAAATGCCGTTTTCTTTCTGTGCAGCAGTACCACCAGCATGCATGCTGTATAAACAGGCACACTCTGTGTATGATCAATTAGCATACCTAGCAAAGACTGCAGCGTGGCGCTGCACTGTTGGAGTCGGTCCCCGGGATCTGCTAGGGGAAAGAAAACGGCTGCGGGAAGGCCAGCGCCGCCGGAATCCAACCGAAAGCCTACGGCACTGAGCAGAGCCTGCCAGCCTGGGACCCCCCCCACCTTGTTCTCCACGCTCTGCTGAGACGTGTACATGGAGTTACGCTGACCGCTCTGAATGCGCTGCAGAGATTTCTCGACCTGAGGGGTAAAGAAGCCAGTAGTTAAACATGTTATATAATATATTACACTTTATCATGAACAGAACAAAATCATGAAGAATCCTATAAAATATTTAGCGCGGCACCTGCGTCCAAAATAAACAGCTACACTTTCACACGTGCAGCTTACATGGACCAAAACCACACAGTAACTTAAAATTTTACGATTCACAGCACATCCCAAATGCTATGATGCTTTGTGAGTCTCTTACAAGATGCAGCAGGACCCTCAGGGCATCTCTGGCTTTGTCTGGATACTGCAGGATCTCAGCTAGGGCTTGACTAATCAGAGATGAGGGACTGTTCAGCTTCACATCACTGCCAATCAGCATGAATCCTAGAATAACATGCAAAACAAGAGTGGTTTAATATATATTAAGTCAGCTAGTACAACTATTATCAGAGTGTTTGCAATCATGGCCTAACCTGCCCAGTTGGAAGGATGAGAAAACTGCTTGCTGCCCTGGAGCGTTTTCATGGCATCGGCGAGCGCGGCGCTGGCCTTTGTTCCGTTCAGCAGAGCTGTGTAGAAAGCATGGACGAACATTTTGGAGGCGGCTACAGGTACAGGCCACAAAGACACCAGCACGCACTGAGCGCCGGCGGCTAAAAAGGCTCGGGTCAGACCCACGACGCCATCTGCCGTCACCTTACTGTCTGATTCCTGGTAGGAGCTGGACAGATGGAAACAGGGCACAGAGTCAGCACCGTAATCCTACGCCTCAGAGTGGAGCCGTTAGCTGACACAGCTTAGGGCAACTGTAAATTATCCGTAACTTTATTAAGAACATGGGAAGTGGTGCATAGCCAGTTAAACACAAACTGTGCATGCAGTGTAATAATGGTAATGTTTTCCTGTATAAAGAAAAGCATGGAAAACACATTTAATCAAAACACAGGAACGGAATTAAGAGAGAAAGTTAACAGTATGAGACTATTGGTGCATCCTTTAACTCTGAGAAAAGACTGACCCCAGCACTACTAGTTTGACAGGCAGCCGGAGGTCCAGGATGTCTGCAGCTGTAAGCAGAAACTCCTGCAGCGGCGGGCTGTCGCACACGCTCTCAGCATCGCTTGCATCATCCTTGATACTGTAGCTTGACTTTACACTGCCCTCGGTGCACCCGGATGCACCACTGGAAGTGTTAGCACCATGCCCGGTGCCTACGTCCTGATTGGGTGAGAGTACCAGAGCGGCCAGCTTCCAGGAGACGTGTGTGGCAAAGTGAGCACACTCAGCCTGGCTTAAAGTGCTCATGACCCGCTGTTTGGTGGCACCCGGACCAGTTAAAGGCTGACAGCCCAGCAGCTCGGCCACCATGTGGGCCTCCTCCTCGGCAGAGGGCATCGGACCCCACAGCCAGCGCTCCATCACCGAGGAGGGCAGGCGGGGGTTTCCCACCACAGCTGCGGAGCTTCCTCCAGGGCACAGGGCTGGACCAGCACGCCGAGGATGAACCTGGGAAAGAGAAGAAAAAGTTCAAATAATAAAATCTAATACTTTATTGCCTCTCAATTCACAAAACGAACAGAGTGAACGACAAAAAAAGCGAACCTTGACGTTGGCCCCCAGACTGCCGATTGAGGGCATGGCTATGAGGCTGAAGCGCTCGTACAGGTACTCGTTGGAGGAGCTTCCCTTCAGCAGTGCGAACGGGATGAGATACAGCTCGCCTTCCAGAACCAGCACCAGCTGCCTGTGCCGACCCACCGGCCCACTGGAGTGCATCAGACCCTGAGTGGGGGGGCAGAGATGACAAATGACACAAAGTATGCATTTATACTTTATGCATAAAACTACATACATCACTATTCATTTACAACCGATGGAATCAAATAGAACTTTTGAACCGATTCCTTCTCAAATAATGAAAAAATGCACACAAATAGAAAAAAAACACCATTAAATTAAAAAAAAAACCTTCATTGGTTTGAGAACACAAGCAAACACAAATACAGAAAATGTGCTGCAAATTGCACAGACCACAACTGAAAATTGTGATGAACCCGACTGGGACCAGCAGTGGTTTTTGTCTGAGAAAATATTATCATTTTTCGGTTATTTGGATATTATTAGCATAAACACACAATTCTTCTTAAGTTGTTTTCTTAAGTTTGAGGTGTTGAGGTCTCTCGACCACTGCAGAATCTTGTGTAGCATAAAATGGTCTCCAAATGTCTCCAAATACTCAGTGATCAAAACTATATCACACATGTGCATCTTCATAATATCATTATAAATTATAAATTATGACTCAGGTGTGTAAAATGTTTAATATAGTGTTTGTCTATAAGAACAAGCCTGAAAAAAAACAAAGAAAAAAAAAAAATATATCACACCCTTTCAGATATCAGCGCAAGCTCAATTGCAAAACGTGCAACAAAATGTAACAAATAAATAAAAATAAAAATCAATAATTCTAAACAAATCTAAATGAAATGCGATGTGTGCTGCTGTGCCTTACCCCCTCCATAGGGGCGATGAGAAGGTCATAGAGGGCGCGGAGGGGAGGCTTGCTGACGGTGCTGGAGCGGCGGGAGAGAGAGGAATTCCCTTCTTTTACTGGAGACACCGTGTTACTGAACAGACTCGTCATACTCTGACAACTCCTACGGGAAAAACAGGACACAATGCGAGGATTAGGAAGCAGTAGCGACACGCTATTCAGAACATCCACTAGAGGGCACTGTGTATCTATGAAGGTAGCCATTATGTAGCGGAAAGAAGAGTGAGAGCATATAAGTGCAACCTTTTATATCATACATATTGAGGATAATGTTACAGATCTAATAACGCACAGTAGGCAAAAAATTGCACATATACATATATATACATATATATATATACATATATACATATATATATATATGTGTGTGTGTGTGTGTGTGTGTGTATATATATTTATTTTTTAGTTAATCGGCTGCATTTAAACCAGAGGTGAGTGCTTTATACGTTGAATTATTGAGCAGTGATGGTGTGATCCACTTCCGGATGGATTAGGTATGATCGATGGTAGGTTGCTTTGTTTGCCGGTGTATTGATTGTGGACGTCGTCCCACACTAATAAAGCCTGAGAGCTCATAATTCCTCAGAGCTGCATTGAGCAACTCAGCCTAATTACATTCGAAGAGATTCTCTCAATAAAATAAGACATAGGTCGCGTTTCACACAACATCCTCACACGCTTTGTTTGTCGCTTTTGATCGGTGCCTTAAGTGTTTTATTTTCCTTCCCAGTCTCTTTTGCACACGGTTTTAAATGAGAAAAAAAAAGGAAGTGTATTAATCAGCTGAATTGCAAGCTTGACCCTCACACCGACTCTCTAATGTGCAACGTCGCTCGGAAGCTTCGTCACTCGGCCGTCTTGCACCTATTAGCGGCTCAAACGTTTGCTTATTGTTCAGTGATTTAGCAATCGATCACTTCTCTATTTTCTCCAGCTGCAATGCATAAAAGTCTTAAAACCCCTGTGCAGAAACTGAAAAATTGGCAGAGGTGGGTGGAGAAGCCAAAGTACTTATAGAAATATTTACTTAAGTAAGACTGAAAAAGTATTTGGTGAAAGAATTACTCGAGTAGTTACTAGATACAGTAAGTCTGTAAATATTATGATATTTTTATGTTGATTGTATGATTATTACGCACTCAAACACACATGGGTTTGATTTACAGTTGGGCTAAAAGTACATAGTAAGGCATCCAACTCAATATTCGGACATTAAATCATCTTTAGACTCGAAACACATGCAGGACCAGGATTTCGATGTGTCCTTATTTTTGACAATACAAAGAACGCCATTTAAGGCGAATATTAAAACTGGGGTGATCTGGGAAATCCCGTCAGATGCCAGTGAATCGGGGCAAACAGCCAAAAATGATAATTCAGCAGCTTTTTTTAAAGAAATCATAAATATATCTTTTTGTTTTGGCTTACTAATATAGCCTAAACGTTCGGCGCACACACCGTATTGGGGTACTTGAATAAAAAACTGACAAATCTGATAAATTTTGCGGATGTCAAACATTGAATTCATCGAACTGTTCTTATGATTAAGGCTTTAAATTGACACTCTGATAACATTTAGCAGAAAATGTCAAACTTACGCATGTGCCCCTGGCATCCCATGATATATAGATGCAATATCATAAATCAATCATCGTAACTTCTCTAAGCTTCAGGATCTCTGGTTCTGAAAATTGATTTACTTACTTAAAATTTGCAGATGTTATATAACTTCACATGTTGTACAATAACCTGAACATACAGCAGTGCAAGTTCACGGTGTGGACAGTGGGCCTTTTTTTCATTAAACTTCCTTTTTTTCCTTCAAATAAGATTTATTGCTGTGATGAGTTTAAAACTGCTTACTGGGTCTGTTGTGGGACAATGAGTGCATTGTGGGTAAACTTTCTGCTCTACACGAATGCTAAAAGGTCTCCCACTAAAATAATTTTATGGCGGGTGTATACAAATTCAGCAGCATTACAACACACACTGTTTGCTGTCTAACCTGTTGAAGAGGTTGTTTCTGGACACCATTCTGAGGAAGCCAGTCGGGTCGGTGACAGAGTTCAGCTTGTTGTTGAGCTCTTCAAACTGCTGGTCCAGCAGATCCCCCGCCTCGCTCTCGGTTTCGCTGCTGGAGCACGCTCTGTAGAAGAAAAAAAAACATCATAATGCGTCATCTCACCTGCGTTTTCACTTTTTAACAATCTGCATAATGTGCTCGGCTTTACAGGAGGGGCTCCCAATTCACTTCTTTCTCTGGGAGTCTATACGTTCTCTCAGGTCGGCACATTTCCTACAAGAAACATCAATGTTATAGTGGAAATGGCTGAAACAGGGCGTTCTTGTGCCAGTCAGCATTTCGTTGCAGGCTGAGGAGAGGGGATCACCGGTGACATGAGAGAAAGAGGGGAGAAAGAGGAAGAGAAGTCACGCCACAACAGTCCAAGACGCAGAGCTGAGTCACTGCTGCATTGTCTTTTAACTGGATCCGATTTCTAATTTGATTTAAAACATCGATACACATCCTGCGGAAAAATCACCCCCTGTGTGAATATTGTAAATTGTATAAAGTCGAAACAATATATGATAATATATTCACGTATATTCCTGGCACATATATAGTAAATGTATCGTAGCATATCTAATATTCGATATGACCTGCAACTTTTCTGCTTATTTCATCAGCTAAAAAAAAAAAAAAAAACCTTTTCAGCATCAGATAAAAGCACCTCAGGCAGCGCCGTAGGCCGATGTTTGCTGCTGAATGCATTAAAATCACACTCTCTGCCTTGTGTTGTAGAACAGCACATATTGAGTTTGGTATATCGTACATCATCCTGTCCGTGGGAACCGCAATGAGTTTGAAGATACAGAAAACAGCTTGTGACTATGAGCTATTGATTGACCCGAGTGTAATTATACACTGTAAACATCGTGTGAACGTATGTATTACGCTTATATTTCCGACGTGTTGTATTTTAGAGAACTGCTGAATGTTTCATTCCGATTGGTTGTTGGTATTGAAAGAAGCTTTGTGAGGGACTTTTAACCTATAATTTCTAAAACACATCATTGGTGGGTTTTTTTGGTCAGCAAGGCCCTTAACATCTAACTGTTCAGTTGGGAACCTGGGCGAGTGTTAGACTGCTATCTCAGATTAAGATCTGTGTATGTGTAAAAGTGTGTGTGTGTGTGTGTGCTGACACAAAAATACCAAGCGGCAATGTAAGCTATGAAAAAGGAGAAGAGCATGGAAAAGATGAGTGTACTGGAAAGAAATGTACACAGCTCCCATTTGCGTGTGTGTGTGTTAGCGTGGTTGCAATTCGTCTTAAGGAGAAAAACATCCTTCCGTGTTTTTCAGCCACAACAGCTCTTGTGCATTCCTTTTGCACCCACACACACACACATACACACACACACACACACTCTTTGCCGCAATCGTCAGCATATATATAGAAGTGCAATGACAAACCTGACTCATAATCACACACACACACACAATCTACACCGCAATCATATACACACATATAGAAGGGTAATGACAAACCCACACACACACACACACACACCCTTTGTCAGCATCTGGAAAATGCATGTAGCTATGGAAAGCGCCATGTTGCCGTGTTTAGAAAGCATTAAGACGCAATGAGGAAATACAGAAACAATTTCACACACGGTGAAAATACTGCGTAGTCTAGGAGCGATAATTAGTTGTTGTGTAGCATGTGTGCGCGCAAATAAATTTGTCTGATTAGCTGTAGCCGAAAAAAGGATGAGGATGTTCATTCCGATTAGCGCAGATAAGATGAGCATTTTGTGCCGAATCGGGTTGACTGGCTCTTATCTGCCACTGTTACGCCGGCAAAAACACTTTCATTTACACCTAATAAACGTTAACGACTGCGGATGTGTGCGGATTGCTGAGCTGGAATTACTCGCTTAATTAGCACGTCAAAGCTGTACAGTTCTACTTATTCACGCATGCGCTTAGTCAGAACTAGTTAAAATGGATTTGCTTAGGAACTTTGCTTTGATGATTTGACTGTGTAATGATTAAAGAAAAAAGAATGTCGAGGAAAGAGACAGAAGACGCTATTTACTGTTTTCATTAAAGAGATGATTCAACCCAGAACCACTAATGAGTCTGACAATGAACAGAATCAACGAATGGGAAGTATTCAGTGCGACCTCATTTGCATAATTATAAATAGGCTTAATCATGTGCATGAACCGTGTTTATTCATTATAAGCCATGTTCATTTTCAGTAAACAAATCAGACTTATTTCTACACCTCTTACCGTTTGTACTACTAGTTTGAGTATTTTTACAAGCTCCATACTATTATATCAATTATTAGCATTATCTCTATTACTACCACAATTGCTCTATTGCTACTACGTTTACATTAATATTGCTGGCATTTATCCCGAGCATTTATCTCACTATTATTTTTATCATTACTTCTATTATTTTTATCACTACTATTGTTACCGTGACTATTTTGACTACAATTATTACTGCAACCATTTTACCACCGGGGTGAGCAAACTATGTTTCTTGTGTTGTCTTTGTCCTGCTTGTTTTCCTACCCGCTGCTTATTACCGGCATCAGGTGTGTTTAGTCAATCAAAAGCTGGGAGATACCATCTTAGATAAGGGTAAAGTGGGGGAAGGAGGGCAAGTGACTGCTCATCTCTTTGCTACTGATTGGCTGAACATGCTTGATCCAGGTTATTAGCAGTGGGTAGGGCAGGGATAACAAGCAGAACACAGAAACGTTTATCACTACGATTACCTCTACTGCTGGTATTACTACTTCTGCTGTTATAACAGAAGATTAACTTTTTTTTGTCCCACAGTGGACAAATGTTCAAGTTACAGCAGCAAAAAAGTGCAAATATTAAGCAATGAACTAAGGAACTAAATATTACAAAAGAAAAACAACAGTAGAACAAACAACCAAACAAAACAACAAACTGCACTAAGATTCGTTGTTACATTACTGCTTCTACTATAACTGTTACTACTGCTTTCTTTGTAAGTATTAATACCACTTCTTCTAGTGACGTTTATGTGTACCGCACTTTTATACACGGGTGTACAGGGTGTGACAATTTAATTCACGGAACGTCCACAGCGTACAACAGCTATTCGTGCTCGTTCATTCTAACATCTTCTCACTTACGTTCGCCTAGTTCGCAAGCCTTGTCTTTATGGGGTAGTAGAAGAAATAACGCTGCTGCGCTGCGCTGTTGATGGAAATTGCGTGAGAGGAATCTGCAGCAGTGGACAGGTTCAGTGTTCACAAGTTCCTGGTCTAAAGATCCATTCTGAAACTTCACCAAACATCCTAATTAACCACTGTGAAACCTTGGACTATTTTGGAAAATTTAAAAGGACGAAGCTTTGATGACTTTTTGCAGATCCAGTACTGAGACAATAATCGTCTGAAGCATTTTGGAAAACAAATTCCAGGAATGTTTCTGGCAGTTGTCTACAAAACTGCACTGCTTTACCAGGGGACTACTTTAGAGGTGCCACTAGTGTGTACGTGACATACATATTTTTCACAGTCCGTTCCAGCAATTAATATGTCACGCCTTAAACAGTATACACACATACAGCACGTACAAAGCTACATTTTTTGGACTATAATAGAAACAAACAAAATGAATAACTAAATGAATAAATGGAAGAAATTGTACGTTCTGATTGTTTACTTAAAGTATGCGATAAATTGAAAACCATCTTTCATCTTTGTAAGTGCTTAAGTGAGTGGATAATTGCACATTGCGTGGATAATTGCAGCGAAAATCTTGTGGTATTTAAAGTATTAATGGTATCCCAGAGGTCTGAAATGCAACAAATCAAGATTTACAGCTGTTTTTTTTCTGCTTTAGGTCTACAGGATAATTGCACATTAAAAATACTGATACACACACTCCAAAATATTGTTGGACTAATAACATTTCGGAATTATTTGCACTGAATATAATAGAAAACACGTTACTACTAAAATATTATTTGTTATTTGTTTCAAGATAGTTTTGGGACGTCTCTGTTCTTAAGCTGCTCGATTTGTGCGGCGAAGAATACGCCAAACCGCAGTTCGGTTAACAGCCTACATACACAAGCCACAAATGACATTTCCAGCTTTGCTGCTGTTTTAGGCTGGACTGTTCAATAACTCAATAAATGTGCAGAAGGATAAACCTTTTTTCTACATGATACTAACACTGCTACTCCTCCTCCTACTACTACATATAACAATAGTAACAGATAGCAGAAATTATTCCTAACTTCACGTCACACATCTATCCACGCTAAGCACGCTAAGTTTTATATACTTTTATATATAACCAACAAAGCAAAAAGAAATTATAAAAAAAGATATGGTTTTAGATAGTATTTACAAATTATTGCAGTATTTAAATACAATTTGGTCTACAATAATTCTTTACAATCTGCCCAGACAGCATCAACGCAGAATAATAGCACATACACTATATTGCCAAAACGTTTGTGGACACCTGATCATCAACTCCATATGTGGTTCCTCTCCAAAAATGTTGCTACAAATATAAAAGCACACAGTTGTCTAGAATGTCTTTGTATGATGTAGTGTTACATTATTCCTTTAATGGATCTAAAGACCCAAACACTGTTCCAGTTCCATGGCGTGTTATGACTGAAGTGGAAAAACTTGACTGTTCTTAGTACTGACCTTAACACCATTTACGGGATGAACTGGAACACCGACTGCACCTCAGACCTCCTCACCTGACGTTAGTGCCTGATTTCACTATTGTAGCTGAATGAACACAAATTCTTATTACAACAGTGGAGATGAATCTAACAGCCAAATAGGGAATAAATAGGAGCTCCTTAAAGGCACAATGTTACAAACTTCTGGTTATCCCCAGAATAGCAAAGTCCACAAATGGGGGTAAAGCATTTTCATATTTAGCTCCTAAACTTTGGAATGGACTTCCTGACCGTGTTTGGGGTTTAGACATTACCAGGCATACACATAACATACCCTATAACCTCATGCTCCAGTACACCTGATTAAAGACACAGCTAGTTCCCGCTAATATTATAAACAGCAGCTACCACTAATTTCCCTCCACCAAGGCATCGGCACTTTCTGTGAGAAAAGGCCGGTAGGACATTTCTATCACCCCGGCGCCTTCGTTTCTTCTTTCTTGTGCTTCTTCTTATCTTGCTTATATAGACTTCATGAACAGGAAGGATGTCACTACAAAAGTTAAACATTTTAGTGGGAAATCCTTCACACCTCATGCACTTTTTAAAGATCTGCCTGCTTCAGTTGCTCCTTGTGACCCCGATGAAACAGCGTTACCCTGTGGGGGAATTCTCATTGTTTGATAGCCCTTTTTACGCCTCCTTTACATGCTGTTAAGGATTTAATCAGATCCCGGCTGTAATCAGTCACGGCATTTCAATGTGTTAAACTGTAGAAAAAAAAGTGATTTTTTTTCTCACTCTAGACATTTGCCTTTATTATTTTTAATGCATTTTTAATTACCAGGCAATTTTCACTGTTATTAATATTCGCAGACGATCTAAAAGTAAGGAATAAAACACAAGCATGGAAAAATAACCAAAACATCAAATTAGAATCTGGAATCTAACGGCGCTTTGGTATAAAATGTGTTACAGGGATAGTTATAACTTATAAGTTAGTAAGGATATAACGTGCTCGCCAAAAGTTCTCTCAAACACGTACGTAATCATGTTTTTTAATCATCGGGTTCCTTTGCTAGACAATAAAAAGTATGAGCCTTTGGGGAGCAATTAGAAAATTTATGCTGCCTTGCTGCAGAAACAGCACTTATCTAGACGCGCCTCTCACCAGGCGTTGCGGCACCGCATCGAGCTGTCTGGCTTTTGTTGGCTCACTACAATCCTGTGTTTAACTACACTTAAGACAAGCTTGCTTGCACTAAACATCGATTATGGTTATTGACTGGTCACATCTTAACGACGTCTGTAAATATTAAAGAGGAGACGAAATATGCTGGATTTTTTTTTCTCTTTCCTTGAAAAAAATGAAAAAAAAAAAAAGCCCTAGAAAATACAGCAAAAGGCAATTTCCACAGCCAGTCGACTTTAAAGTAAACCGGTGTACTTCAGGAGAAAGAAACTTATCAGTGAAACCTGATGCCCCTCACCAACACCCTCCCCCAATAGAGCTGTCAGTGCCTATTTGGAAGTGTGTGGTGAGAAGTGGTCCCTCCCGGATTAACTTCCAGCATATACACAAACACGTGCTGTGCCATTCTGCTGCATCTACTAGCACCATCTGACGTGAGTGCATCCGTCTGAATTGATTTGTAACTTTCATAGATTGATCCATCAGAACTAGAGTAATTTTCATTCTTCCATTTTTGATAGAAGCCATGATGGGGTGCTTTATAGGGGGCACTCAACTAATCAGTAATATTTGCTGGACAATTGGAAATAGAAGTCTATTATCAATGATAAAAGATGACCTTTGCGTGACCTTTACATGGTTAAAGATCGAGCAAAAATCTTAATGTAAGAATTAACCTCATTTTGTCACATTATTAAATTGGTAGACATTGTTTAAGATGCTGTATCACCTGCTGTAGTAGGCGTCCACTCCCAGAGCTTCTCTTGCATTGGCAATGTGCTGCTCCAGAGACGAGGCTCCGCCCCCATGTATAGACCCTCCCCCAGCGTCTTGGAAGTCAGATGGCCCGCTCTCGGAAGCCCCTTCGCCGAGGTAAACTTCGTGGAACTTGAGAATTCCTGGCGGAACACAGGGAACTGATTTATATGCACATGTAAAAGGTCATTTTATTATATTTTGGAGGAGGAACAAATAAAGGCATTGTGGTGTAGTCGGTGTATGTAATTCTCTTCGCTTTAAAGGTCAGGGATTACAGAGAAAGCAGAAAGCGAGTGAACAGATTTTTCGGCGCTAAAACTGATTAAATGGTGTATCATTTTTGCTTCCTGGGTTTGATACACGGAACTTCAAGCAGCGAGTTTTCTCAAACTGCAGGAAGAGAAGTACAACGAGGTCAAAGAAAATCACATGAATGGCGACAGCTGTGTCTGAGAGATGGAGAGTTTGTTTGTTTGTGTGTATGTCTGGATAATATTGAGAAGTCTCTTCAGGCGGTGTGTGTAGATGTGTGTATAAATGCGAATGTGTGTGGATGTGTGTATGTTAGGGAGAGGATGAGTGAGGAATAGGGAGGCAGGTGGCACTGCTGCTTTGCGTTAATTCGCAGCTTTTTACTGGTTACCGCCGAGCAGCAGGCAGCAGACAATGAGCTGCAGGGAACAGGAGGTGTGAGAGAGATGACTGCTTCACACAAAATGATCAGCTGTGTGTGTGTGTGTGTGTGTGTGTGTGTGTGCATTAGACAGTGCATAAGAACACAAATTAAAGTCTCACAGATTTGTCAATATGCTTGAGTGTGTGTGTGTAAGTGTGTGTTGTAGACAGACAGGGGCTCAGCATGTCCACAGACTAGACTCTGAATGTCTGTCCCACTGTGTGTTCTGGGAGACCAACCATTTATCTATCCATGTATTTATTCATCTATTTATTCATTTATCCATCCATCCATCCATCCATCCATCCACCAATTTATCCATCAATCCGTCCATCCATCCATCCATCCACCATCCATGCCAAAACATAAAAAACCATGCCTAAATTTCCATATACCAGTCAGGCTCTTGTGTGTTCTCCTACCTGAACCTGGAGCCAGAAGCCAGCTGTACAGGTAACCCGCTGCCACTGAGTAGTAGAGCACCAGTGCGCGCTGACTGTTCACCGTGTCCAGGATGTGCTCCACGGTGACGGGTGTGTACGGGTCTGAATCCTGCTGGCCCGTTTGACGTTCCACAAGTAGGTCTGCAAATGCCCGCGTTCTGCCTCGCTCTGCCACCGCCAGCGCCTCATCGTGGTGACCTGAGATCAGTTATGGTCTCACATGAACAACATGCTAATGAAGAACCGGCTCGTTTCGCTGTTTTGTTGCTTTGTTCTGTCCTTTAATTGCCAGTGAATGCTAACTCTTTGCCAAAAGCTACTGACCCTGGGCATCTCTTTCAATGTTCCTACACTATAACTGTATTATATGATTTATAATAAATGCCCTTGGAGTGAACGTAGGTGAGCATGCTAATCTGCCTGGCTGCTTTCCCAGAAACCCACGTTTTGTTCACTGCTTAGCACCTTTGACTTCTTATTAAACACAGTTGTTTTTTTTTTTTTTACAATTTTAGCATATTTAATTGATATTTACGCAGAAACCCATTTGCGGATTTTACTAGTGTCACGTGTTCCTGATAAGAAGAACGCTTGGGGAACTTTTTGCTGAGACAGAGCATGCTTTCATTAGAGATGAGAAATCTGAATCTAGTTATGGATTTGAATCCTTTTGAATCACTCGTTTAACAGATCCGAGTCCTTAAAATCCACTGAATCATCACAGACACACACCCCTCTTAGGATCCAGCTGTTTCTGAATCTCACAGTTCAGATTAATCAGATAAATCAGTACCTGTGATTTTGAGTCTCTTATGAACCATAAAACCATACAGGAAGTCAGAAATTAAGTCAGCTAATTGTTCTACTTGTAGAAAGTAAATGGTGTAAGATTTACATTTACATTTGTAGGTAGTATTTGGCAGGCCGCCCTTATCCAAAGAAACATACATTTTTCTTTTTTATACAACTGAGCAATATAGGGCCCCCCCTTGCTCAGGGGCCCAGTAGTGGCAGATTAGTGGCCCTGGGAATCAAACCCAGATCTTTTAATTACCAGGCCAACACCTTAACCACTAAACTACCACCTCAGTTTTCATTTGTATTTATCTATATTGTTGTTAGAAACAAAAAAAAAAAAAGCTAGGACTCAAATAATCTATGCGAAAAAAGCGCTTATTCGCTTGTCTCTAGCTGTCATGCACCGGGAAAAATAAAAATAAATGGCTAGGAGTGTTCCGAATGCGCTTAGTGTCATGCGGCACATGCTTGGAGTTGTTCTGATGCAAGATTCTTGTTATGCGTTTGGAAAGGCCATGAATTTGCGATGCGCCTGCATTACTCCTAATGACAATGTAGCGCAAAAGCGGCATCCTCTTTATTTTGATTTAATGAGGTTACTTCTCAGAGAAGAGGCTTTCGTATTATTTGCATTTCATTGCCGATTTTTAAATCAGATCTTTATAATGAAATACATCGTGCGATTGACTTCAATCTATGTAGACTATACTGACAATAACTGACTGAGGCATTAAAACAGCGCGCGCATTATTTCTATTTAAAGTGCGACTGACGTTCCCCATTCTAAACAAGCAAAAGTCAGAAGATTCTTTTAAACCTATTTCGTTTATACCGAGTAAATAATTATGTTGCAGGCAAAAAGCTGTAAAAAATAACAGCCATAATGTTCGTAACATACAACTGGCGAGAAAGAAGTTGCAAATAGCACCTACCGAGGCTAACGAGGACCCTCTGGAGAGCCTGGTAAGATGAAGTCTGCAGATCGAACAGGGAGAGTTTGTAATCGGTGCTGTGCTGAGCTTCGTGGCGAATGGTCTCGAATAAAGCAGAGGCGCGGTACAGCTGAAGGAAGGAAAAAAAAGAACAAAAACACACACATATAGAAATATTAAGTGTGGATACACAAAAAAATAAACACATTCTGTCCAACATCTAATACTGAAAATTGTCATGGAAATATTTTTTTTCAGTTTCATGCACTGAACAGCAGGTGGCATGAGATCTCTACGCTGAGAAACCCACGCTCCTATGTTGCAACAGGCTTTCTGAAGGAAGGGTATGTCCTCTCTCTTTTCCTCTCCTTTACTATACCTCATACAAAAAAAGCGCAAAACAGAACCTGATTGTCAGAACTGGCTGCCAACCTGATAAAGAGTCTTTAAAACAAGGAAGGAAAGTGGACGAGAAAATGTTTGTCAGAGGAAGTCTGTGAGTGAAAGGAGCTTGAGACATAGGCGGCTGTTTGTTTGCGCTTTAGCGCCGGTCTGTTTTTAATTTAGCCTGATGAATAAAGAGAGTCTGTAGGGTGTGAATGGCACACTATTTCTGGAAAATTATTCCTTTCTTCCGTTCAGACAGAGAGATAGAGCCATAGTCTTCATGTCTCTCTCTCTAACACACACACACACAGGGACAGTAAATGTCAAAATGGTGACCTGTAGTGTTTGTGCGATTTCGAGTGTGGCCACATTACGAAGCTTTCGTTATAAAGCCTTTATCTCTGTGCTTACGTGTGTTTAAAGATGGCCTGCGTGACGAAAGCGTGTTTGTGCGGTGTATATGTTGTGTGTGTGTGTGTGTGTACACGGCCTGGTGGAGCTGCGGGCGAGGAATGCAGTGTTCCTTTCGTCAGCATCCGCCAAGACTAGCCTGCAATCAATTAAGAGTGGAATGCTTCTGCAGCGCACAAACTCGCACAAACATACACACTCTCACGTTGCCTGTGATTTGCACGAGCCAAGGCCTAAGATAGCTATCTGTCTCAAAAACAAACACACACACACGTATATATACAAGCACAGAGCGGAAAAACTGTAATATTACACACACACACACACACACACACACACACACATTTATTCAGCCTATTGAATGTCAGAACCAAATGGAAGACTACACAGACCAGCATTCACACACACTATTCCACAAAAAGATTCCAGAAAGCTAATATTAAGTACAAACTACACTATATGGCCAAACATTTGTGGACACCTTACCAACACACCCACATAAGTGTTTCTTTTAAAGGAAACCAAACCCTGTTCCAGCATGACAATGCACCCCTGTGCACAAAACCCCTGAGCTCCACGAAGACATCCTGTGTTCTGGTGTGTGTGGAAGAACTCTCATGTCCTGTACAGAGTCCTGATTCTGACTTAACCACATTTAAAACCTTTGGGATGAACTGGAACACCGACTGCACCACAGACCTCCTTACAGGCAATCAATACATTACTCTTCCTACTATTAAACCAAAAACACTGACTGCAGATTAATCATTAACCGTCTGAGTGTGGATATCTCTGGATTGATGTACTCTCTCAGGCGAGACGCGTGGCTATGATTGACAGAGGCTTTCTCAGATGAACAGAGTAATGACCCTTTCGACTGCTGCTAAAGGACAAGGACATCTTTCCCTACTGGCAAGAACGTTTTATTTACATAACGATACAAACACATTACCTTCCAGCACTGCCACTTTCCCCCAAAGACACTCGGTACATAGGAAAATACGCTGTCATTTCACACACACACAATAGGATAGCATCATATTTACGAAAGAAGCTGTTTCACTACATACTAGGCACGACTAGTCGATTGCAGAGTCTGCGCCGCTCCACCTGGCGTCCTAGAAAATTGAAACCAAAGCAGTCTGAAAAGCAATCTCGACCTTTGGTAACCCTGTCCGACCCGGCGACATCCGAAAACGAATGGCAAGAAAGCAATCCTAAAAAGCTCTAAATGGATAAAGGAGCAAAGACAAAGCAGGGCAAGTAAATGTGAAGGATTGTGTATATGTCTGCGAGGGGAGAATGGAAGGGGGTTGGCTTAAAAAGTTTTTCACCACAAAAAATAAAGCAAAGTCAGACCCTTTAACAAAAGGGCAATGGGCTGAGTGGACTGGATTAATTAGGGACTAGGTAGGGGGGGTAATGGGGCATCTTGCCTTTCTAAAGCTCATCTAAAGCCAGTTCGATTTTTATTAGTCTTTTGCGATTGTCATGATCCCCATGTCACACTGTAGAATCTCAGTTGTCTCAGCGGCACGACAGTCAAGATGTGTCAAAAACGTACAGAGTTTAACGTCATCAGTCCGCAACTTGTTCAGTAACCCGCATTTACTCGCTATATGGTAGCTAGCAGCAAACAATCCACAGCATATAAACACTTCTTTTCCCTCGATAACTCCAAAAATCTCTTTTTACACACTCGTTTACACAATTTCTTTTTACACACTCATGCTAATTGCGTCATCAGGTTTCGGGGTTCCTATTGGCTCTTGGTTTGACAGCTGCTGTCATAGAAGTTACACTGCAGGAAAGTGTCTGCAATCTGCTGACGCTGCCAGAATTCCATTGGAGGAAAAAAAATGATTGCAACGGCCATTAATCGTCTGTAGGTGAACATGTCAAACTAGCAATCAAAGACAACAGATTGTAGTGTAGGATCATGGGAATCTTTGTGGATTTCTGAATTTATCTCAGATGAAAATACAATGGCCACTTGATTCACGTCAGATCACTAAGCTGTTTTCTCAATTGAGAGTCTGTGTGTGCACGTGTGTGTGTGTGTGTGTACCTGGTGCTGGGCCTCCTCCAGATTACCGCTGGCCCACAGTGAGAGGCCCAGACGGTGACGGATTTTGGCCTCATCTTCACGTCGGCCCAGCTGTTCAGCCAGACGCAGACCTGGGACAGACAGACAGACAGACAGACAGGAAGAGAATATCTCTTAAACATCTCTGTTTTGCTTAATGTTTTTAACTTGTTCTGTATTTAGAGTTGTAAATGTGTGATTCAGAAATAAAACATACATTACAGCTGTCAGCCAGCCCAGTTACTAAACACGTTAGCACATTTAAAAACTGCCAAAATACTGTCTGCTAAACTTATTACGATGTAGACGTGCAAAGTACACACTTCTTTAATGACCTAATTAACAAGTTTGTGGTCCTGCCCAAAGAAATATGTGGTCGTATTTCCCAATAAGTCAAACAGAATCAAATTTCCTTTTCACATCACTCACTGTAGGAAAAATCCAGTCAGGGAGTCACACAGACATTCTATTTTTTCCATTAAAAAAAAGGCAAATACGTGATTTAATAATTAGACAGTAATAATAAGTATAGAAAACAGATTTATCCACCTTTTTTCTCCACAATCTACTAATATTTCTTTTCCTGAGATATTACAAAGCCCCTATTCATTGTGGTATTTTTTTCTATTGGCAGAATTTTATAAATCATATTTACATGCAGGTCTGAGTTTTATAAATTAAAAGCCCCTGCCTGAACAAGAGCCTACTGAAGAATCAGTAAAATAGCTGTGGTTCCATTAAAAAGAAATGATTTCCTTTCCTCATTAATCAGTTACAACAGGTATTAAACTAACCGTATAAGCTGCTGATTAACCGTTTAATCGTTTTGGTAACCATTAATTAATCGACTATTATAATAATCATTCGTTGCCGCTCAGATTTTGCTCAGAACCTCTCCATTCCCCTAAAACTATATTTCCATTTTTCCTCCTTGACCCATTTTCTTGCCTTTTCTTGTTCAGCTTCGGAGTGGTATGAAAGTTCTAGAATCGATACTGAGATTTAATTGAGGAGGTTATCCATTCACTGCAACCTCTAAACGCCGTCTCCATCTCTCTGTTAGTTTCAGGTGAACCTCAGGGACATCACTTTTATAAGCCGTTTAAATGTAAGAGACGTTGCTAGAACGGTAAACGAGTTTATTCAAGCCAAAGAGTAAAATATTCGCTATTATTTATTCTAGCTCTTCACCTGAACAGGCTAAAGGTTTTTCATGGATTTTTGAATAGATAAAGTGTATACCGTGGTGCTCAGTATATCTGTACGAGAGATGGCAGATGACGATTGCAGCAGCTCCGCTTCCTTATCTGAAATGCTTTTTATACAGGCATTGTATCAAAGAAGGGACGGACATAGCAACGTGGAAGCACTTCACTCCATTCTATTACCATCTGTTTACTTTTACTCCCTCGCCAAACAACAGTGTATGCCGTAGTCAAAGGACTCACAACAGGTAAGCCTTTTTATAGACTCAACAGATCAATGGACAATGACACATGCCTGAATGGAGTTCAAATTCAAAAACATTACAAACAGTGCACACATGAACGGCCGCATTCGCACGCGGTCTGCAAGGACACATGGAAAGAGTAGGCGTCCATCGCCGTAGTAATCCCATTCACACATTCTTACACGAGAGAAGCCAGGCTGAGCGCACTACACAGTTTTAATTACAGCTGCTGTCTTTCACACAAACGCAATCGCACTTCTACACACGTGTAAAGGCCACGTTGAGCTAATTGGTTGTCAGGCAACACTAGACTTTGGTATAGCAGGTGCAAAGCAATATCTCTTGAGAACAAACTATTCCTTTACCACCATCAGCGCCTTAACAAAAGTCTGGCTAATAATAATCTACAGCACCACAAAGCATGACTACTATATAGCTCAAGAGTGTGAACGGCCTGTGCGCCTGTTGGGATCTATAAAATCCTACTGCAACACGACTCTGAAAACAGTCCATGGTTCTCAACAAATAGGTTTAAGGAATTTCCTAACACACAGCAGGATATACTTCGCCAAATTGTTAGACTAAACCAAGTGTCCACCATATTTAGTTTGCATTTCAGGGTTCTCTGTGGATAACAAATTAAGAGGGTTTAAAAGCAAATAAAATTATCTAAGGATAAAAATCCAAATATAATAAAAAAAATTAAATAAATTTTTTACCTTAAAAATATCCAGAGATAAGTGAATTTTAAAACATCAAAATCCAAATTAAACTAGTCACATGCCTCCTTAAATAATCTCAACACTGTTTAGCCCACAGCAACCTTTTTACATTATTGTTCTGATAATAGGATTCCATACTGTCAAATCTGCAAGGTGTTGCACGATGTGTTAGTTTAGGTAAAATTATTAAATCGGTTATTTCTTCCTCTCACCTTCCTGCAGGTACATGACAGCCTGTGAGTAATTCTGCAGAGCGTGGTGTGTCCGTCCCAGGCTGCTGTAAGCCTGCGTCTTGGCTGCCAGGTCATTAGTCTGGGCGGCAATGCTTAGGTGTTGTTCCTGATACACCACAGCTCGCTCGAAGTTGCCCAACGACTCGTAGGTAAGACCTAGGTTGCCGTAGGCCCTGCCTTGGCAGCTTGCACTTCCTGTTTCCTCAGCGAGCTGCAGATCCCGCTGATGAAACTGCAATGCTGTATCATACTCTCCCATAAGTTGGTAGACGGCACCCAGACCGCAGCTGGCCTGGCCCTCCAGAGATGGGTCTGAGGTGTCACGGGCGATGGCTAGTTGGCGCTCCAAGCACGAGATAGCTTGTTCATAGTTGCCCAGCTGGCTATGCAGGCTGCCTAGCTCACCGTATGCCTGGGCCTTGTTGTTAAACTCTCCCAGCTCGTGGGCCACCACCAGACGCTTCTCAAAGCACACCAAAGACTGCTGCAGGTTGCCCATAGCCCTAAAGGGATAGAAGCAGCACATCATTCACTAGAACATTGGTTGGGGTTTACAATAATTTATTTGGTAACTGGCAACCTAAACATTTGTGTTTCCAATTGTGATTTATATGTTATATTTGATAAATTTATATATTTAATGATATGTTAAGAAAGCTTTGAAACTGCAAAATACACATTACTTAATCACTACTATAAAGGATAAGAAACAAAAATAGACTTCTTCCTGAACTCTAAAACTTATTAAATTCAATAGTAGACCGAGACTTAAAATATAGTAGCAATATCCCTCTAGTTTTACAATATAAAGAAGCCAGAGTCTCCCAGGGTCTCATACCACATGACCGGAATGAATTATTTTAAAAATAAAATGTTATGTGATACCCTACCCCTACCCTTATTTCGAATGAGAAATGTAGCCCATCACCACATAATATGGAGTCTTTTGGGAGGAAGTATCTTTAGAGGTTTATGTGAAAAACATCATCCAACCCTGTCTCTCTGAGGAATTAGAAAGCATGACTATATTCATGCAAGGCTGCCGGGACACATTTGCTGTTTAAGATGCCATGCATCATTGCGCCTTGTGGTGCAGTCACTCGGAATGACACTGCCATCAGTGCTGTCAAATGAAAATGAAACAAACAGCATTAAATGTCTGGCCTTAATGAACCTCTTGTTGGATGCGTCTTGAGTATCGAGGGCGAGCTTCCTCTCTGTGGGAGAAAACCTGGTGCATGGTCCCTGTTGACAATGTAATTTACCTTCCTCTGGGCTGCAGCAGGACGACAGAGGCTGCTTGATAAATTATAGCTGCACTGGAACTGGTATACTTTAGATCCAATATGGGTTATTCCACCCTCAGCTGTTACAACTTAGCTGGTAGCATCTTCCATCAGCCATTGCAGAAGCCCATTTATCAACCCTTCCACATGTCAATACACTTTTCCAAAAAGAAGATGGAATAAGGGAAATAGACAAAAGGGTTCAAGATGGTAGTGGCATATTAATTGAAGATGATGGGTGGTATGATGTGTCAAGACTGCAATAACGGCACCGAGGATGGGCGTTGCTGTACGCAGGCCAACAGTCTTATCAATCATGCTTGGTATTGTGGTATTTGTAACTGTGTTGCTAACAAATTCACTCACAGTCTGAGGTATATAAATGTGTATTTACTGTAAACATGATAGTAAGTCTGCAAAAATGAGACTGTAGTTAGAGTTGCCACAAATTTTGGGCCCTATGAAAGAATGAGGTTTGGCCCCCTACCACACCCATTATGCAATAGACCTACTATTACATTACTGTTACTAATAAAATAAAATGGATCTCTGGGGGTCCTGAAGTGTGTGGGCTCTTAGAATCGTCTTAACCTTCTCCCCTTGAGGGCCTAAATCTAATATTTTGTTAAGTGCTAAGACTATGGTCCACATTAATAAATAAATTGATAGTGGAATTTGAAACCTAATAAAAAATTAACAGTTATATTAAATGTATAAGACTGGTAATATTAATATAATTTGTCTTTCTTTTAATGACCTGACTAATTAAAAGGCAAATAGACAAATAGACTTACATTAATCATCTTACTTAATAAACAGCCAAAAAATTGTTTACCTGTGTCCGTTGCCCAGTCCCCGGTAGGCTTTCTCTTGGTCCTGCATGTGATTAAGACTCTGTGCCACGGACAGGTACTGCTCATAGTATTTAACTGCCTCCTCATAGTCCCCCAGCGAGTCGTAGCAGTCTCCAAGGTTGCCATAGGCACGACCGCGGTCCAGCACTGCCTCATTGCCACTGAGCTGCTGCAGCATGGCCAGCTGCTGCTCGAAATAGCCAATGGCCTCCTCCATTATGCCCATATTCATTTTGGTAATGCCCATGTTGCCATAGACCTGGGCCTCCACACTGGGGTCCTTCAATCGTTGGCCCAACTCCAGCTGTTCCTCATAGCACTTAAAGGCCATGCTGTATTTTCCCAGAGACATATACACAGCTGCAAGGTGCCCATGGGCTTGGCACTCACCTTGGATGTCTCCGAGCTCTTGATAAACCTCCAGCTCTTGTGTGTGGTAACCGAGAGCTTTGTCGTATTTCTGCAGCATCCGGTAGGCAGCACCTAAAGCGGCATAAGCGTTGGCTTCCATCTTGCGCTCCTTGACCTGATGTGCCAGCGCCAACTGTTGTTCATAAAACTTTATAGCGCCATGAACATCCTTTTTGCAAATAAAGATATCACCCAGGTTACCCAGAGCACGAAACCTGGCCTGTGAGTTGTTCAGTGACTGAGCCAAGGACAGAAGGTACTTCTGGCATTCTTCAGCCTTATTGTAGTCACCCAATGCTTTAAAAGCTAAGCCTAGATTGCAGTACGCTTTGGCTTGGCTCAACTTGTCATGGAGGTCTTTGGCCAGAGCCAGGTCTTGTTCATAATACTTGACCGCTTCCTGGAAGTTTCCCAGGCAATAATGTGCATAGCCCAGATTGTGACAAATCTTGCCCTCACTTTCCATGTCCTGCAGGTCTGGAGCGAGCCGTAAATACTGCTCATAATAGGGCACAGCCTGTGGAAACTCCCCTCTTGAACAGTGAAAATTTCCCAGGTTCCCGAGAGCACGAGCTTCGCTCTGAATGTCACGGAGCTCACGTGCAATGTTAAGATGATTTTGGTAGTGCTGCAAGGCTCTGTCATGTGCCCCCAAGGCCTGATATGCAACAGCCAGGTTACCATGGGTAGAGGCCTGTGATGCTCGGTCATTAACCTCCATTGAGATCTGCAGTTCCTGCCGGTGGTAGCGTACAGCCTGGTCAAAGACACCAAGGGCATTGTAAGCATTGCCCATGTTGCCATAAGCTCTGCCTTGGGCGGCATAGTCGTTTAACTCTTGAGCTATGGAGAGGTGAGCTTTGTGCAGTTTGAGAGCTGTCTCATAATCTCCTTTCATCTGGTGGATGATTCCTAAGTAGAGGAAAAAAAGATTTAATCAATTTCTCTGTGTACAGATACCTTCTATAAATTACACATCTGTCAAAATTAGCACGAAAAAATGTGCACGATTACACAAATGTGTGTTTGTTTCTCTTGACAACTAATCAATCAAAGCAAGCTAAAGCATCTGCAGAACTTAAGGTTTAGTTGCTTGTTTTGATGTCTCTGTGCTGGAAATTAGCATGGGCAAACATCCTGCAAAATACTTTTTACAGGTTTGTAAAAAATCCTGAAATAATAAAAGTATACCGCTGCTTGTTCTCAGTCTTTTCATGCCAAAAATATTCAAACCGAGAGGAGAAAGAATTTTAAAAAAAAACATCAAAACATTCAACGTGTCTGTGTCTTTAGAGAACTCAATTTCCGTCTTTGGACTTTTTTCCTAAAATAATCATGATAACTGTAGTGTGGAAATCCTGGCCCTCTCCTTCTGGTGCATGATGGGACTTTGTGGCTAGGTGTTGGGAAGGCTAATGAATACATACAGTGGAAACTAGGTTCAAGTGTAAGAGTGGTGGGAGACATTAATATTAGGCTTATGAGATTTGGCTTCCAGATCGCTGCATGCCCTAATCGGTTCCTTTCTTCCACAAACCCAAAGTGCCATCTGCTAAGTGCAGATGGATAAAGGAAAAGTGCTGGGATGAGCGGAAAACAGGACTCTTGTTTGGGACTAACAGTGGGCAGCTTCTTGCAACGCTTGTCTAATTGGTAATCTCTGTCACGGGGGAGCACACATCTACAGGAAATTCATGCTGAGTGAAAAGCCAGTGTAGTCTATCTGACTTGGCTTTAGTAGGTAAATCTGCTGTGCTGTGAAAGCTACAGGATACCTGATGCATGCTTTAAAGTGTCTATACTCATGGCTGATGATTCTAGTCTTCCAGGGGCTCTGATCAAACTTCCTCAATATGCACAACCATTTCCTCCTTTACAGCAACAAAACATCATACCCTCAAAAAGATTTACATATAGACCTGCTCACCAACAGCACCGTGACATAACAGTGTGTCATAACAATGTATTCTAGTAAAGGATGTCTCTGTGGCATAGATACATTTACATTTTTGCCGCTTGGCAGACACCTTTATGAAGAGTGAATTAAACGAATCTCATGTTTCTTATTTAATTAAGCAGGTAAGGGTTAATGGCCTTGCTCAGGGGCCCAGCAGTGGCAGCTTAATGGTGCTGTCCTTGTGCTCATATTCATCCAACTTCAGGATCTGCTTGATCTTCCAGTGGATCTGGAACTTATGCTGGGAACCCTGAACCATATCCTGGATAGTATTAAAAGTACATCTCAGTGTAGCTGTTCACACCTTGGGGCAATAATAAGTACTGGGAATACTCATCAGCATACCCTGTAGCATAGCTACAGTTTGTAAACATACCTGTTTATACTTCCCAGGTCTGATTTTAGCATTTATGAGAGCTTCATTCAACCCACACTCAAATAAACCTGTGTTTTTATATTACTATTAATTTTAAAATGTATTTTTGGGTTATTTTTGCCTTTATTCAGCAGATAGGACATACTGGAAGTGAGAGAGAGATAGAGAGAGAAAGGGGGGGCATGAAATGGTCCACTAGCCAAGAATTGAATAACAGGCCTGGGACATCAGTTACATTATACACATATATATATAAGTTAAATACTTTTTTGGCCATTTTACAAATGTTTAATTTTAAAAAATTGAAGCGGAAAAAACGCTGATAATTATCTTACAAGGCAATTACAGTAAAACGCAGCAGGAACTTGCAGAAAAAACCTTCGGATCACATTGTAATGCATTTAAAATCTACTAAATAAGTGTGAAAACTAGGGCTGGGAGATGTGACCTAAAGTCACATTTAATTTTAAGTTTATAATCATTTAATAAATGATTTTGTTTTTCATTCTTTTTTTATCGTTTTTTCTTACGGATCAGGTACAAGCTTCTCATGTTGCTCAGTTGACTCGATGTTTGAGCTTTCCACCATGTTGCTACAGCACAACTGACTGGACCAGGCGGAGTCATGTGACTTCAAGCGACTTCGGTTAGAGGTTCTAAAATTTGGTTTTAAGAATTTTTTTATCAATCGTCCAGTCTTTTTGAATTTCTTGTATGAAAAGATTTTTAAATATCTTGCTTATTTTTGATACACGTTTGCAGAAGTCAACAATAGTCATATCACTGTAATCGGGTCTGTATACATTGGAAGCGAGAGCAGTGTTTGTGCATGAATGAGCATGAGGTAGGAAAGGCCATGAGGATGAATAAAGAGAACAGATGCCCATCTGCTCATTGTCAATCAGAGTAAACCCAAGCAAAATAGCAGCATGTGGAAAATCCAATTAGGGCCTGTGCCAACCTATAACCCAACCTATAACCTATAAGCCCATAACCCTTTGTCCACAAAATGTACTGTAAGAAACAGTGAACGCAGTCAAATCAATGACTAGAGGCTTGTTTCCCGAGAGACATTCTGTTTTACAGATAGTGTAACTTAATAATGTAAAAGAATAAAAATAATGTATTATGTATAAGAGGAAAGTGCACAGCGATCTTCACTATCATGCGCTACAGCTGTTTGAGCAGCATGTACCAAATGGAATAGGGATAAATGTCTGGAAAGTGTCTCTGCTTTAAAGGATTACAGCGGCACAAGTGTAAAACCAGAGATTGACATCTGGGGACAGGGGGAGAGCAGGTAGCTAAAACAGACTCAAAAGTTCACCTGAGGACAATAAGGGGAATCAAAGTCACTTGAACATTGCTATACAAATGCTGGTCTGCGGCAGTAGGGAGGCTCGTAAGTAGCTCGGCCACCAGTCGGACAGACTGCTTCAAATGCACGTTAGGACCACACCATGCCCCAGGCAATCAAATGACATGTTGGGAAAGTGGTGGCTCATGGTTAAGGTGTTCGACTGCCAACCCGAAGATTGAGGGTTCGAATCCCAGCTTCACCAAGCCACCACTGCTGGACCCCTGAGCAAGCCCCTTAACTCCCAATTGCTCAGTTGTATAAATGAGATAAATCTAAGTCGCTCTGGATAAGGGCGTCTACCAAATGCTGTAAATGTAATGTTGAAATGTACTGTAAAGTCGGATACACTGGCAACCTTCATTAGAACAAGCAAAAAAAAAAAAAACAATTATATATATATCTATAGCAAGTAAATAATGACATATTTAAATGAATGAATAGACAATTATTTAGATAGATAAACAGGCAGACAGACACAGATATGTGTGCACATGACGCAAGGCAATCAACGAGCCGTAAAGCTTTCATAATAAGCCCTAGGCACCTACAGCTGCTGCAGACGATTTAGTGCCAAAACGAAGAAGCCCCTCAGAGATATGGCAGTGTTATGACAGTATTTGGGTTTTTAAAGAAAATTACCACATGTAGACCAATGTTCTTTGTAGAACATGTAAATCTCGAGTAGTAACGCATTACAAATCTTTACATTTACCTCAAAACCAAGCGCAATTAGTATCAGCTATGCTTAACAGAAAAATCTTCAATCATTAGTATCTGTGTTCAAACAAACATGTTGGATGCCGTATCGCATATTGCATTTATCTCAATCGTGTAGCCGTAATATAAAAACAGATTCTTTATGGCAATTTGTTTTAAGTAAATACTATATTAGAGAAAAAACTATTTTTCAACTAATTAAAAATTTCAGTATCAGAAAGTGCACAGAATGTAAATTTCTACATGCAAATAAAACTTATATTGTATTAAGCATCAACAAATTTACTTTCAGAGCAAGTCTTGTCCATATCCCTTATTTTGATGCAGCATATAAAGTGTCATCTCGCTATGAGTAAACTTCTTATCAAAGCGCCATAATTCCCTTGACATGGATTTCTCAACTTTTACCCACCAATGCTTATTCAGATTGTGTTCTTAATCTTTAATAAATCCTAACCTTTGATAATTAACATGTCCTTTGGCACATCTGTGTTTTTCGTAAAATTCTGACAGAAAAAACTCCAATATTTTCCTCCAAGAAGCATGTCCAAAGACTATTTTTATAAGAACAAAAGCTGCACTCAGAACCTCCCATGTGTACAAATACTGTTTATGCTGTTCTTTAGATGTGCACTAACGGACAGTGTGCCCCAAAAAAAATCCTAAAATTATTATAACTGAGGAAATCTACACGATGCAATCTAGAGCTATGAAGGTAACAGCTTGCTTTCTGGTGCTACGTTTCATATCCGACCATCTCAGAACGTCTGTACAGCATCAGCATTTCACAATCGGAGGGGAAAAGAGATAACACTACGGCGCAATAACCTCGGAGGGATTTTCCTTTCTTATCACTCCTGCCCTTCTTCGCTACCTCCCGTCTCGTCTGCTGACGAATCGGACGTTAAACAAGGTGCCGTATTTTATCATGTGACTTCTAGTCCTCTGCGATAGCTTAAGGCAAAAAGCAAAGACAAACAAATAGCAGACGTATTGACATAGAATTCTCAATATGACTGAGCTTTGTTTGGCTCCAGAAAAATGGAACCGTAAATTGCATTTTGACTGACAGCAATGTCCCCAAGATCGAAACCTAGCAGAATTAGAGGCTATAGAAAGCCTGGAATTAGACCACGAACCAACACAATCTAGAGAATGTCCAATCTGGAAATGACTATGTGTGTGTGTGTTTTTTCTGTTGAAATACCTGTTCCACATTACCAAAGAATAACAATCCTGCACTTATATATACAATAATTTATCCCACCACCAAATCGGCTAATCTAAGATCGGCTAAAATAGCTGTATGTTTATAAGCGCTCATCCATTTCAAAATGCAGCTTTGTTTGCTGGAGTCTTTTCTACAGGCTTCTTTATTTTCACAGCTAGGTATGTTGTTGTAAAATTTGTTGTAATATGTGATTCATTAACACAAGTATCAAACAAGGTAGTGAGCTGTATAATAATAATGAAACAGAACACACACAGGACTGCAGCAATTAAGTGGATATCAAGTGTTATTCATTCAACAGCAGCAATAACCATTTGTTGTTTGAACGTCTTGCTCAATACCGTCGGGACGTGTAAAAAATTAAGCTAACGGTGTTTAGGATATTATGGTCTTATTTTTGTTTTAAAGACTTCTGTACAGTTTAGCTAATTCTACTTCTGCCATTTACTATGTAATTGATGGTTGATCATGATCAAATTATCGTATTAGAATTTGATTTAAGCAGAATTTTGGCAGACATGGCCAAATTATAGTACATGTATTCTGTCACATTTATGGCCAAGAAACCCCCTTTTCTATGTAAGCTTGGTTAAGCTATTCAATCCCTTTACATCTTGCAGCATCTGACTCGATCCGTGTGATTTAGAAGGTAGACAGATTCTCAGACTAGCCACATCAGCATTCATTAAAACAGAAACTTAATCTATAACAGTGCAGGAAATACTTCTGGATTTACTTTTGATGGAGGGGAAAAACTGACAATTAGAAATGCACTACTGCTTGCAACGCATCACTGGTTACAACACTGCAAGTGTCTGGTCTGGTCTTGGTGAGCTAAATTTAACAATGAGGTTGAGTCTTTTGGCATTTTGGAATAGTACTGCTAAATATTTTATATGGGGGGTCCCCCTTGAGTGCCTAAGGGGGATTGTGTTTGAGGAAGGGTTTTTTTAAATAAAAATCTCACCTGAATTGTTGTTTAGTGAGTATATCATTAGACAATGGTATAAATTTGTTACACGATAGCTTATACACTGCTTAAAAAAGTTCTAAACTACCTTTAAGTTAGTAGGCTAACCTGAAATTTATTTCCAGTTTATTCCCGGAATATTTCCCTATTAACCAATAATCCAAATCAAGACTGCATCCTTTTATATCCTGGAGACTGAATCCCGGCGATAACAGCGTGTCTGCTGCTTGAGGGTTTTCAATCCGCCTCCAGTTACTGTCCACTCAGCAATACTATACAGGGATCCAATTCTCCGCACTCAGGGCTTGGATATCGCTTATCCTACTGAACCCAAGCCACCTCTGAATAAAACATGAGTGGTTAGAAAACAACTAGGCAGCTTCCTCGTACTGCCTTTCTGACAGACAGTAAATAGGATTTTCTACCCCACGAGTGGCTAATGTTAGTGTTTGAGAGATAAACCGAGAGCCAGGAAGTGCTTGAGGTCACTGCGGGAAGGATTTTGGTTTATAAACAGCGGGTTGACATCGCCCGCATTGCATATCCTACACATGTACAGTACACAGTTTGTTTTACGTACAGTGAAATTGGATACTCAAGCAATTAATAGCACCTGGAGGGGTTTTGTTTATAACAAAGTAGCTCTCGCACTATGTCGATAAATATTTTGCTTTTATTCTTTTGGGCTAAATTTTATCTCTGATGCCGAAATCGATCTGTTCATTATTGTTGCCGTGAAGCCAGACTCTAGGCACAGCGTGCGATCATTAATTTTCATAAGCGCTGCCATTTTTGCCCAGCATACCGTTATTGACAGTTTGGATCAATAAAGTTTCCAGCACACGCTGGGTCGAGAGTGAACAAGGCCAAGCAGACATAAAGCGTGGCGACTAGCGAGCTGTTTACTAAAGTGTATCTCATCCTAAAAGCCATTTTAGTTTTGTTATACTGGCATACTGGGGTTTATGGGTAACAAAGAAACAACTAAATGAGATACTCGATAAGAAAAATATTTTCACGGCAACTGTACCTTAAGGTGGGGCACGAAAGAAAAAGCCTGCTGCTGTCAGAATGTCAGGTTTCGAAACCACTTCCTGTAGCATATTTGTAAGGCAGGCATATATCACATACTAGAAAATACAGCTTTCTTAAACACCAATACAAGTATTGCATCAAAAATGATCACACAAAAGTCAGCACACAACAGATTTTTTCCTTCTTCCCTTAACTCTCACAGCGGATATTTACATAACAATTGAGTTGCAGTCATTTTGGATTGAGCTCATGTCACTCCCGCTGCTGCATACGCTCAAGGTTCAATGGGAACATTTCTCTTTCTTGGGTTTATCTATTCGTTTGGTAGTGCATGCATGCTATTAGATCAATTTGATGGAGCTGTTGTCAGGCCCGGGGAGAAAGTATTAGAAAGGCACCAGAAGGCACCATGAAGGATAGAAAGAGGTTGAAAACACTCTGGTATGATGGGCTCGATTTGTTCTGCGCTCCCATATTGCATGCATTCAGAAAAAGGTAACTAGTGGGAAAAGAGATGTGTTTCAGTGGGCGTACACCATAACGTCGACTGTTAAAGGGCTGAGATTTCAAATGCTTGTTGAAGTTCTTGTTGTAGTTTTGCTTACCCAAATTAGAGGAGGCCCGTCCCTCAGCGGCACGGTCTTTCAAGCCCTCAGCAATACTCAGCTGCTGCTCATGGTACTGCTTGGCACGCTCTAGGTCCTGCATGCAGCGGGCGGCGTGGCCCAGACCGGCATATGCTCTCATCTCAATGGCACGGTCTTGCAGTTCCTGTGCCAGCTCCAGAACCCGTGCGTGATAAGATGCGGCTTTGTCAAAGTCACGCCGGTAGTGGTAGGCACTGCCCAAGTTGCTGTAGGCACGTGCTTCCTCACGCTTGTCACCCTGCACCTTGGCAATGTCCAGGTGCTGCTCATGGCACTGTACGGCACTGGCGAAATCTCCCATGGCGATGTAGACGGCACCCATGTTGCCCAGCTCGCGTGCCTCCGCCAGCTGGTCCTTGCGCTGCTTGGCCAGGAGAGCACATTGTTTGTGGCTAGCTAGTGCGTTGGGATAATCACCGATGGCTGTGTAGACATGTCCAAGGCTGCTGAGAGCTGACGATGCTGCCTAAAAACAGAAAAACAGAAATTATGTAATTATCCTAGCTACATGTCAAAATATTCCCAAAAACCCAGCGATATTTATTAACAAAATACCCAAGCATCATAGTAAGAATCCTGCAGGATGCAACGGTTAAACCAAGCTTATAAAATATGCTGGATGCTCGTAACAGGGGCTGAAGAGACCAGCCTTGTCTCCTGGATAGCCACGCTTCATGAAAGCCCATTAGCTGTTTTTACAAGCTGCAGACAACCTCCTCTCTAGTGTCATCTGCAGCCGCACTGTTGTCTGTAAAAGCTGTGCTTCACACGGTTTAAAGCCTTTAATTCAATTTCAATTCTCGAGAGCCGAGAAGGTCATTAGACAGGCATGCACAAACCAACACACACACACACACAACACAAGGTGCTTAATAGCATCCGAGTGTGGCTTTTCCTGGGGCTTGCACAGTCAAGTCCTATGTCCTGAAAGGGTTTCTGAAATTAGGAGGGTGGGGTGGGGGTGAGGGCGTATATGACATGGGAGAGAAGGATGCTTATTACAATAAATCAGCTGTCTGATTGCTTTTTGTCAGCTGATATGACAGCAAATTTGCTCTGTGGTGATAATCTGATGTTTGTTTGTTAAACATATAAATATCAGTATCTTAAATACTTACTCAACCCTACCTGATATCATATAGATTGGATTCTTTTGGCAGACCTAATACAAAAAACCTTTTGCATTGTTACCTGTCTTTAATAGAGGTGGACACAAATTGTCAAATATTTGATCTGCAATAAATATTTGAAAAAGGAAAAAGTGATATGAAAAAGTTTTCTTGAGTGAGTCGGGAAGGACGCCTTGCAGTTTTTTGAGCTAGAATACGAGCTGCCCTAACAGAAAACCTTCATTTAGTTTTCAAAAAACTTCATTTAGTTTTTTATAAAGCTTAAATATTCAAATGCAATATTTGTAGAAAATACCGTTGCTTTTTGCTCTCTCTGCTTTGTTGCTGGAAATAAAGAAACCGATTCTCTTGGTAAGCATAAGCAGAGAAGAGCTTTGTTTGAGCTCTAAAGCCCGGGCTAAATCTCGAGCTGCATGCTAAGCCATTCTTAGGCTTTCTTGCCCGGTACCAATCTCTGGGTGCTGCCTGGAACAAATTACCAGCAGATGCAACAGCTTCTAGTAGCTCTCATTTTTAAAGGGACGCCAAGATGCACATCAATTACCCCTTCATCAGGAGCCCGGGGTCTCCTGGTCACTGATAACCTGACTGTACCACTGCTAGTTCATTTGAGGTGGTTGCCTGTAAAGATTGCCAGTAGTCCTGGCAGTCTTGAATTGCCTTAGACTCCCTCTAACGCAAGTACAATCACCTTGACCTACTGTTACTAGATATTTGCAGTATTTGATTACAGGTTTGTATTTCAGCACAGATGTGCAAAAGCACTTCATTAGATTTCTGGGCAGTTCAGCCTGAGGTGAAACAACATTCTCTATGGAAATGTTTTATTCTCTACAGGATTGCTGAGAGAGATCTCTCGAATGAACAAAGGAAATTAATGGAACTGCTTTTGGTACCGCTGGGCCAGGTGCTGCGCTTTTAGTGCGTAAACGGCTCTGACTGAGCTCATGAGAAGATTGATAATTAGTCAAGCTGGACGGTTTGAGCTCAGGCAATACAGTGGGAGTGTGAATTGCTTTGCCCCAGATAGACTGAAATGTAATTTTAAACTATTAATTATTTTGTAGATTTGCTCATCATGGGACTCGTGTTTACAAGCTGCTTATACACGCACTGTACTTTCCACACAATAAAGCCCATAACGACACATTAGTTAAATAAAAGAAGAAACGGATATAAAAACACAAACACGAGGCACACAACTCATCTGTGGGTCTACTGTCAGTAGTTTGCTATTAGGGTCTGACACAAGAAAACCATATTTACTGTCAAGGTGCCACGAAGGGGGTTGATAAGTTGGATCAACTCTGAAGGACTACACACTTTAGAGGCTCCCATTGATCTGTTTTATTAGTACTAACAGTGCGGAATGGGTGTGGTAGACGGCGTCACTGTTTACTGTATAAATAAATCTGTAAGAGAGAGTTTATCTTTTACATTAAATAGAATGTTTATGGCATTCTAATGCACTGGCCCATAAAGGAGCCCATTTTGGCTAGCAGCAAAACCTGCTTTCTAAGGTCAGTAAGCTGGAAGGGGAAGTGGTGACATGATGGTTAAGGTTAAGGGTTTAATTCCCAGCACCACCATGCTGCCAATGGGCACCTGAGCAAGACCCTTAACTGCTCAGTTAGACAAAAAAAAAAAAAAAGAGATAAATGGAAGTTGCTCTGGATAAAAGGTGTCTGCCAAATATAAGAAATATAAACTCAAATGAACTTTCCGGAATGAAACAAAGCCAAAAACTCAAGTCAAGCAGAGAAAAAAATTATTAGAACACTAGTTCCCAAATTTGGGAAAGAGTTAAGATAATGCCCCAGCTTTTACTTAGTTAAATAAGCTAGGAACCATGCCAGAACTTTACATTAAACATCTGGATGAGACCAAATTCTAGTTTAAATCCTGAAACAAATAGAAACACACAAACTGGCACAGAGATCCATAATGTCAATCACCCCTACAGGACCAATACGGTTTGCCTTTTCCTAATGTTTCCACGCTATAATAATTTTTAACCCAACTCTCTGGTGTCCCTCTGAAGACTTTGAGAGTTTGAGTCTTTTAGCATGCTGTTTTCCTCAAAGAGCTCTTCTGCCACTGTTGCCTCTAGCTTGCTCATTAGGGATCAAAATCTTATCCCCGGGCTGCTTTCTGACACGGTCTTTCAGTGAAAAGCTTCACAAATGAAAAGAATTTTGAAATTTAATTAAATCTCAATTGGAAAGGTAATCTGTTTTTGTTTGTTGTTGTCCTCGCTGATGTGTTTTGTGTCTTTGCCCATTCAAAGTCTCAGCCCGCGGTCTTAGATCTGGGGACTGGTAACCGTGGAAACCTGACTGGATTTGTCAGGAGCGCCTAACTGGGAGAGCCAATTTTCGATAAAGGCGGATTTAACACTTTCTTTTCTTGTTTTGTCAAGTTAGCGGATTGTAGTTGTGTGTATGTGTGAATGTGAGCAGGCACACGTGGGTCTACGCTGGCGCTCAACTGCCCGTCTTCCTGACACAGCGCCACCAAGACTATCGGGATTCTATGGGTTGAAACAAAAAAGGTTTTCACTTTCAGTCCTCTTGTTCTCTCTCTTTTTCAGTCTACTAGAGGACTTTTTTAATGGTGCTGGAAAAATCCAAGCTTTGTTCTGCTCCCACAGTGTCTCCAAGGTCTGTACCTCAATAAAAGCCGGCAGTGGAATGATAGCACTGTGCTGAAACACCTTCATCTCTGAGCGGAGTTAGATACTGAGTAAATATAAAAGCTGTACGAATGATTTATTAACATGACATTAAAAATGGAGTGAAATGGACTAAAAAAAAAGTGTCTAGCAGTTAATAAGAATGGATTTTTTTTTTTATTTATTTAATAACATACATTAAAAAAAGAGGATTAACAGCAGTAGCAGCAACAATGTGTAGATGTGTAAGTGCTACTTTTCAAATAAATGTAAGTGTATTAGTTTGGCTTTAGGACAATAAAAGACAAATAAATGAAGTACAAACAAGATCTTTATAGCGCGAGTTAGAAAACAACCCAGATTTCCATAAATATTGCACTTCTTTTGAGGTTATTCTTTCTCACCACAGCTGAAAACAGCTCTTTCACATTAAAAGCCAGTTTTTTTTACAGACATAGCTTTATTCTTCCTGCTTGATAAATTGGACGGGATCTCATGGGCTGCACGGACAGACGCAGGTCGGCTCTCGCGTGGCCTGCTGTCTTTTCCTTGCAAAACTTCCCAGCGACACACACCATCGAAAACCTGCTGGGTCATGACATAAAAACACAGCCTCTAAAAGCAAAGTCTTGTTGTTATAATATTAAAAAAAAATGGCGCAGGCCACATGCAGTTTTACTTTAGTTTTGCCGCAGGAGGAAATGATGAAAGGTCAATTCCTGGTCAAAAACAAGTTTCTTTAAAGTTCACACCAAACGCAAATTTTAACTTGAGCTGAAAATCTGCATAAAAGCTAATCAGCTAAAAGCTTATCTGACATATCAGACAATAGAAGAGAGCATCATTGTAGCCGTCTGCAGGCACTGCATAATTTATATTTTATAAATGAAAACTTTGCGTGAGTGACGTGAAAAACATTCCGAGAGTCAGTCCACATATATGTTTAGCATTAGACAACCTGCAGGAATGGACAAGTCAGAAAACAGGAAAAAACTTTCAGCTGTACCTCACTGTCTTTTTGTCACACGCTCATCCAGGTTCACGCTCGGTTACTCCGGTCAATGGGCTCTTTGAATAAACTTAGTGTGCTCTCTGGTGGGATACTCGTGTCTGAAGGCCCATTGAAGACCCTGCTGTTTTTCTTGGGTGAGCATGAATCATCTCCTCCACTCCCATCTCTCTCTCATACCTCTTTCTTTCTTTCTATCTTTCTTTCTCTCTCTTTCACGCACACACACCCTACTGGCAAAGTCATTTACACCAAGCAAAAGAAGAAGGAAAATGGTGGTTGCGAGAGCAGGTTAGGAAGAAGGCCAGCGCAGATGATACCACTGTACAACATACAGCACACGATTCAGGGACAAATTTAAAAAGTCTGGGAACACTGAGCTTCGGTTTATTTTAATTGACAACAGGAAAAAACAGCAAGAAGAAGAAGAAAAAAACTAAATAAAACTAGTCTGTCGGCTAGTCTTTTGTCACAACATGCAACTCCACAGTTCCTTTTAGCTTGCGGCAACCAACAACCGCAACGCTCGTACACTTACCATTCCCAGACATTTATTTAGACACACCGGTTACTAATTTATCCAGTCGCTGGTCATACAATATACCGTATTCTGTGCAGTTTGCTGTAACAGCACCAAGTATTTTTATTCCCATTTTATTCTTTAGGTTTTATTTATTTATTTTCTAAATAATAGTTTATGCCATTCTTCCTCATTTTTAATAGTAGGTTTATTCTTACTGTGAGAGACAGAATAACATCACAAACATCCAAAAAACACATTATAAATTGATTTGCATTTTAATGAGTGAAAAGTATTTAACAAAAATTTGGTGGCAAAACCCTTATTGACAATCGCAGTGGTCAGATGTTTCCTGTAGTTGGCCACCTGGTTTGCACACATCTCAGAAGGGATTTTGTCCCACTTCTCTTAGCAAATCCTCAGTCATTTGGCAACTCGATCCTTCAGCTCCCCCCACAGATTTTCTATAAAATTAGGATCCGGAGACTTCATAGGACACAATGTGCTTCTTCCTGAGCCACTCCATTGCTGTCATTGCCGTGTGATTTGGGTTATTGTCATGCTGGAACTCCCGCCCATGACCCATTTTAAATGCCCCGGCTAAGGGAAAAAGGTTCTTGCACAAAATTTAACAGTACATTGTCTTTTTGATGCAGTAAAGTTGTCCTGTCCACTCAGCAGTAAAACACAGCTAGAGAATAATGTTTCCATCTCCATGTTTGACGATAGGGATGGTGTTCTTGGGGTCATAGGCAGCATTCCTCTTTTTTTCCCCCCAATCACGTGGGTTGAGTTGATGCCAAATAGCTCAGTCTTTCACAGAATAGTGTGTTACCCATTTTTTCTTGTTTTATTGAGATTGTCGACAAGATTCTGCTGTTTAGTTCCGAGATGATTCTTCACCATTCTCATGGTTATTGAAATACCAGAAGGTGAGATCGCGCATGTAGCCTCGACCGAGGGAGATTGAATTATTGCAAAACTGTTGTCACCTTCTTCAAGCTAATTGCCGATGGTCTGGTAGCCCATTCCAGCCTTGTGTAGGTCTACAATATTGTTCCTGACATTCCTGGACAACTCTTTGATTGTGTCTGTGGACAGGTGTATTTTATATAGGTAACAAGTAAAGATTAGAAGGAGTCCCTTTAGGAGAGTCCTATTAAGAAAGTCCATTTAGGACAGTCTGTTTAAAAGAGTCCCTTCAAGGGAGTCCCTTTAAGAGAGTAATTTTAGCATGTAACCTGTATAAAAGACAGCCGGGAAATCTTGCCGTTTAATAGGGGATTAAATACTTGCTTTGCTTATTTGGATGCAAATCAATTTATAACTTTTTAAAAGCGCCTTTCTGGATTTTTTTCACTTTTAAAATAGTCCTACCACTAAAATTACAGGTTAATCATTTCTTTGTTAGGGGGCAAAAAAACAAAATTAGCAGGTGATCAAATAATGTTCTCCAATCACTTTATATACTATAACAAGATGATGATTAAATACATCTATACTAATTTTCAAGGACATGTCCTGAGCAAATGGAATATCCATCACCCTGCACACGGTAAACACGAGTGTTAATGGCACCAAGTCTATTAAAGGCAAGTAGGACTAGTTTGTGGTGCGGTGTAGCCGGTTTTCCCAAATCATAACACAACATTAAGAATCTGACTTCGGAATCTTTACTGATGGCTCCCACTAATTAGATCGCTTCCTTAATGGATGATTTATTCCAGGCTTATTGATATTGATCCAAAAGCCATCTGTAAGAGGGTGGAAAATCCATAGGGTGGAAGAATGAGGAAGAGGAGGCTAGGTGAGCCAAATTACAAGAACAAATGAGGATGGCCTTTAAGCATAAAGCGTTCACAGCTCGTTATGTTTCTCATTCACGAGGATGCATGACGAATTACTGGCTTTATTCGATAATTACTTTACCAACCGAGTTAACCATATCATCTATTCATCTCAGCATTGGGACAAGGCATTGGGCAAGACGGCAGGCAACAAATGAATGGCCGACTAAAAGCTGATCGATGGAACATATCCATTGGCGTTCTATACTGGGAAAGCAACATCAAGTGCATTAAGAAAAGAGACAGACACCTTGGTGGAGGGAGAGAGAGAGAGAGAGAGAGAGAGAGAGAGAGAGAGAGAACAACAGACAGACAGAGAGAGGGAGGAAAGCTCATTAAAATCCAAGACACTCGCTGTGGTGTGCGAGACAGCTACAAATCTGAGTGCTAAGCAGCCATAGAGTGCACTTCGCTCCCTAAAATGGAATGATGCTGTTGCATTTTTGAGCAACACTGCAACTTCTTCAATCACACTTGAAGGTCTGGGTGTTACTGCGCGTTCATTTAAGAACCAAAAATTATTTCATAATAGATACATCAACAGTTAGCAAACCGGCACAAAACCTTAAAACGGGTTTAGGCTCCAGACAAAAACCTCCTGCTAAACCAGAAAGCGAGAGGAATACAGCGATAGATAGCAGAAAGGGGAAGATACAAACGAGTGATGTGTATCAAACACCTACAGCTGTGCTTGGTGGCACGAGTCACACTCCTCCCACTCCAGAGGGGAATGACTCTTAGATCTGAATTTACCTTCAGGAAATTATTCTGACAGTAAATAAAACAGTGCAATAAATAGAAAGAGGGGGGCACGGAGTACGGCACTTGATTGAAGAAGGCAGACAGAATAAGTGTGTGTGTTTGTTTGTGTGTGTGTTTGTGAGCCTTGGGGACTGGCACAGTAGCAATAGTAGGTTTTGGGAGTCAGAGGGGAAAAAAGTAGAGATGAATTATTTAAACAGCTTTATTAGCATGTCCTTTAGTGATTTTCAGGCTGGCTGTGTTTGGCTCCATCAGCAAATTATTCCCTGCAGACTGGGTGGGAAAATAGCACATGAAAACAACTCCCCTTTTTTAAATCCTTCACAATGGCATTTATTTCTGCATAAGAAACCTTGGAAATAGTGTTTGAACACCATGCACAGGCTCAAACCGCCAACACAGAGGTGCTTTACAATGCCCTGCTTCTCACTTCACACAGCTGAAGCTGATAATTATTGTTAAAAAACTTCCCTGTTAACGAGGACACCGCAGACGAGGCGTGAGAAGATTAATCAACACATGCTGCCTTCACAGATGAGTCAAAGATGTTCAACTACAATAGCACACCCAGTGAAAACGACTACTTTAGCAGCCTGCTCTAGAAGTACATATCTCACTGGTCAACCCTTTCATCATAGCAGTACAATGTGTCCCAAAGTCAGAATATCACTGATCCTCTAAAACTAAATCTGGTAGTGGTCCAAGAATAATTTCTTGTTTTCTGCTCGGTATGATAATTACTCGTTTCCCTGTTGCAGCTCAGTTGTCAAGATGTTAGACCGCTGACTGGAAGATCGTGGGTTTAAATCTCATCACCACCAAGTTGCCTGTGCTGGGTCCCCGAGGAAGGTCATTAACCCTCAGCTGCTCAGTTGAATACTGTGAGTACTATTATGTCAAGCATCAAACACATAACAGTAGAGACAAATTAAATTTCACAATTTTGTCATTGGAAGTCATTGGGCAAATCTCTTCCTACATGATGCCAGTTATGATCTATCAACTCTGACTAATGTGTGAATCTCAGCCTGGAGTAATCTGTCTTGGTTAAATAGGTTAAAGACTGCTTTAGCTGAATAGGTTGAGGGATTTATATCAGACTGAGCAGGCACAAAACAGGAACAGCATTTTGGAAAGACATTTAATATTGAAGTCCTGTTTTTTTAGCCTTTTGCTAGGACCATAGATTTTATTGACCACTTTGTCTACTCTCATAGATCCAAGCCTTAAGATTGTACCCTATTTCATGAAGAGGCAGGTAATCCAGAACACATTTATCCCCCCTGAACACATTGTGCTACTCGCTTATTAGAGGAATCTCCCCTAACAGAGAAGGGCCACGTAGTTAATTGAAATAACGTTCGATACACTAAAAATACTAGCCACTTTATCACCCCAGTGTTCGGGGAATATTATTTTGCTTGGCAATCAAGATTCCACCACGCCCCTATGTTTGGTCTCGGAATCTGTTAAAATTGATGATGCAAGCCGCATCAGTGATCACGCCAGGCTTCCTGAAACTGCGGGTGTTCCAGAAGTGGGTAATCAGCATGCAGCTGCACCACTCCAAATGCCACAGACAAGAAGGTGTCTTTGTCTCAGTAAAAGAACCACAAGCATGAAATGCAAGGAAAAAAAGAAAAGAAGACGGGAGTGACATGATTATCATAGAAGCCTCCCTTATTGGCTGGAGAGTATTGTAGTGCCACAGTGGTTCTGGAGGGATCCGGCCCCCTTGGTGCATATATTTTATTCAGAATTTATTCAGGCTTTTGAACAGAAGCTAATTTCCCAAACACCCTAACTTTGTGTGAAATCCATTGAAACACCCCAGCGCTACACATCTCCCAAGAGTTTCAGACTAATTACTTCCCTGTTGAAAGGGGGAGGGACCTCCACCTGCCACGGTCACCTAGGAGGCTGTCAAAGAACTTCAACCTTGAGCTGGAGTCTGTTCATGGGCGTGTACATGATGCTGGCTTGAACAACAAATCTCTGCTAGTAATTTTATCAGATAAAAAAAACATAGGAAGTTTGGAACATTGGAAATAATATGCATGTGACTCAATCCAAACGTGGCAAATCTGAATGGCTTTCTACAGGGGACCATTTTCGAATTATCTGTATTATTCCTTGTTTTTGGGTGTTTCACTGCCCTGGTGGTATGGAGTGCTTTAACACAGTGATAACTAAGTAGAGAAATAAGAGACCATCAGAGTTTCTTGTCATTCAGAATCTAGACCCTGTAACGTCTAGTGACAGACAGCTGAATGACTGCAGTCCATAGAAGTGTTGCATCATGTTGTGCATACATTACCACAGCTACATACAGTACACCTGTGCATGCAAATGTGATAATGCAGGCGTTAACTAATGTATTTACTGTCCAATAATAGCATGACACATGTGCTCACAGGAAAAGGTAGAAAATGTTTACTTTATTTAAATGTTTAAAATGTCATACCACACAGGATTTTCTGCAATAAGTTTATCCCACCTGGGAGGGATTGTTGAACTGTGGAGTTGTCAACGTGGAAATCCATCTATATCTCATTGTCCTGTTCAGTATGCACCGGAGTTGCCCTCTGGCTACCTGGTCCCTTGCTGACACCGTCCATCACACCTGTCTCTGTGATGTTTCGAGCACAGCAGGACATGGCAGTAGATCGATGCGCACATATAATAGCTCCGGTTTTAGTCTGCACTCCGCTATAAACCCCCACCCCTCCTCCTGCATATAGCCTGTACTTTCTGTCTTGCTGTATATAAAACTCTGCAAACATTAACAGTAATTTCTGCCAAAATGTTGTTTTTTTTGTTGTTGTTCTTGCTGAGAAAACTTGGCAAGAAAATGGAAAAACAAAGGCAAAGACTTCTATTCTTAGGTGTAACTTTTGAAAGTAGCCCCTTGTCAGGGTTGCCTGGACTTATTAAGTTACTCAAAAAAAATGCTGCACTGTAAGATTTGTGGCCTGACAGCACATTGACTTGTTTACTCTTGTGACAGGAGTGTGAAAGCCTATTTACTTCACCCTTCAAAGTGATGCAGAAAGACAGGGTTAAAATGTGGGCCATATTTTATAAACCATTTTCTGATAACTTAATTTTCGGGTTAAAGTCAGGGCTGAGAGAACTGAACATTTGGGGATGTTTTTGTGAATTCGTGCTGCGAATTTTGCCAGAATTTTTCGAACTCATTCGAAAGACACCATATTTATTTTTCCTAAAGTGTCAATAGTCACAAAATAATGTGTAGTATGTAAAGCATAGAAGAGAGCAGATAACTAAACTATTCGCATGGTCAAAAAAAAAAAAGCAGGGAAAAAGTATGTTCAGTTGTTCCTGAATGTCAATTTATTTGGTTTTAAATAAACGTTCCTGATTATTTGTTTGGTTGTGCAAAATTTTACTCTTGTAGTCAAAGCATTTAGACAATTTTAGAAAAATTAAAAACACAGAAAGTGGCAAAGGACACAAGTAGATTAAGGTGGTAGATGTGACATGTCTGATAAAATAACAGAGAAAAAGAGGTCAATGCTAATTACCTGCTATCCATGTGTTTCATTAGCAATTCATTAACCCCTTGGCAGGTATGGTACATTAGCAGCTACACGCACACACACACACACACACACACGCAAGAAAGACAGAAGGGGTCATACTCTGTATGGCTTTAGAGATTTCGGCTGAAGACTATATTCAAAACAACCTTAAAACTTACAGAAACAACAGATCCGATATCCTTTCCCACCGTGTTCACACACACTCTTACTTGGAAATAGACAACCTTAATTTTTACTGAAAGGTATAGGATCAAACTGTGTTGTTTTTTCTTCCTTGCCCCAGGCTCCAGTGTGAACGCGATGCTCTGCAGTGATGACATTGATAATTGTACAATGCAAATTCCTGTCTGAGGAGGAGCTGTTGGATTCTGGACATACAGAAAAGATGAAGGAAAGGGTTCTCTGTTCCATTTAGCAGGAAAGTGCTAAATGGAACTATGGGTTCAATTCCCAGCACCACCAACCAAGCTGCCACTGTTGGGCCCCTGACCAAGGTCCCTAACCCTCAGTTGTTCAGGTGAATAAGTAAGATAAATGTAAGTCGCTTCAGAGAATAGCGTCTACCAAATACTAAAAATGTAGTGGTATTAAAAAGTAGGCACAACACCAGGCGAGTTATTTACGGGGTGTGTGTAATGCAATTAATCAGTTTGGTGCTGCATTTCTCATAATATAAAACTAGCACTTGAAGCCCGCCCATAAACAAAAAATCCCGTCCTATCCCAGTCCCTTGAAAAAATTTGAAGAAAATTCTGTGTTGTCACAAATCACGTGATTATTTTTGCTTTTATATCTGACTATAATTTTTTTATGGCTACAAAGTGCATGGGGAAGCCCCTTTCTTCTCTTATTTTATTGTTATACCAACCGCTACAGGTCTGGAGATGTTATTTACTTAACCAAAGAGTCAGAGCCACACGATTTTAGTTCAAAATGATAATATTTTAGTTTATTTACATAAGAGGTATAATTGTGTATAAAGGTGGGTAACATAGTGTTTATACGATTCCTGGTCCCGCCCGCTCCCGCTTTCTGTTCTGTCCCAATCACATGATTTTGATTCCTATGACCCTTGGAATTCCGGAAAAAATGTCAGGCTCTATTGCCAAGTCTCACTGGAGATGAAAAAAAATGAAGAATCTCTTTCTCTAATTGTATTTGCATTTATTGTCCACAGATGACAGCACAGTAGGAGGCTGCAGAACACAACTACATAAATCTTTACCGTAAAGGTTCGGTAAAAGGTAAAAACACAATTTTCTTGGTGTTTAGAAAGCTCAGAGTCGTCCCACTGAGCTTGGAATTGCTTGTTGAGATAAAGACGAAGGCTACTGAGCAGTCGGCCAATGAGAACAGCTGGAGTCTGAGCCTCTAAACCCCGAACAATCATAGCAAGGTTCTGCCTCTCCCTCTGCACTGCAGTCTTAGACATGCCCTCTTAGCTCCGACATGAGATCAACAGTACTCCATTTTGCTGCCTCACCAGACAAGTCTGCAGCTTTTCACAAACCTTGTTCACAGCTTGGTGCATCTGAAGTCTCTTGTCAAACTCCAGACTTCCTTTGTTTGTTCTTTCCACTATTGTGTTTGGAAGTATTTTTTCATCTGCCACAAACAAACTGCCCATATTCATCATAAAAAAAAAAAGAAAGAAAAAAAAAAAAGCAGCCTTTGGTTCAGAGGCTTTTGTCTGACACTATAGAGAAGTTATTATAGCTATACCTACTGCATGGCAGTCTCATTTCGGACTGCCCACATACAACAAAACAATTCCAAAATGTACAGTATTACCTCTGTCACGACTCCAGGGTGCAGGCTGAGAGAAATGCACACCTAATCGCATTTCCTTAAAACACCAGAGAAGAACAAATTGCTTAAGCGAGCCTATAATGAATCGAACAGCAGACGGTGCGCTGCTGTAATGTGCTCAGACAGGCAGCTGTAAAACAGAAAATCTTGTTGACTATATTTTTTTCCCTGCCTCGGATGAAGCACAGCAATTTCTCTAGAGGGATTCTGGTATGATGGCCTGGAAGAGGAAGGAGGGGGAGGCCTCCTATAAGCTCTGCATGTAAACAGAGGAAAGAGTCAGTGCCAGTGAGAAAGAGAAGAAAAAAGAAAAAAACCAACGTGGCGCGTAGGGCCAGCTGGGCTGACAAGTGATTGATTTCCCAAAAGCAGCACCAGTCTGTCTTGCAAAAGAAAAAAAAAAAACGTACAGCATCAGAGGTAGGTGGGGAGGCTAATCCGGTTTGCACATCTTTTTGTGCATGTCTTCTTTCGGGCCTTCAGTAATCCATTTCTCTTTCTATCTCCTGCTTGCATTTTTTTTATCAGTTTGGAGAGCTGAGAGGCAGACGGCTGGCCGCCATATGAAGAGTGAGAGAGAAGGGACAACATCTAGTAAGCACCCAATCTAGTCTTGTCTGAATGTGCGGTATTCGTAATCTTTGCAGGTCTCGGTGTTACATCTGATTCTTAATTCCATGAGAGGGTGAATTGGTAAGGATGAAGTTCTGTCTGCTTCGTTTACTGAACCGAGGAAGAATCTCTGAAGTAGAAAGACCAGGTTAAAAGGATGCAGACTATTTTTTGGCCTTTATTACTAGAGAGCAGGAAATTGGAAGATTAGAAGTCATTTTAAATCTTGTTACGCAACCAGATAGAAAGAAACAAGGATCAAAATGAAAATAAGAGATAAAATTGTGCTCTGTGAGGAGAAATACAGTAAAGAAAAGGAGAGGAGGCCTAGTCAGCACAGAAAGCCTGGCAGCAGCAGAATGGACCCTCAGCTGCTGTGTTCTTTGGCTGTGTGTCAGCAGAGGACGCCTTGTGTAACAGTGTTTCCTCAGCGTGCAAGAATGCAAATCCTCCCCTAAGATGGAGCCTCATGTTTTATAGAGCACAACTCAACAGAAGTGTAGCTCGCAACCCTAAAGACCCACTGACCTTTTCCACAGAAAGCTGCGCTCCTCTGGTCTGGGGCTGCGTGAAAAAAAAAAAACCTGACCTCTCTGCCTGAACTGCGCTGTCTCTTTAAGATCTCCTTATTGATGGAGCCATGAGCCCTCATCCTGCAGATTAACTATGAACTTCATGAAGGTCAGCGCCAATTGCTGGCTCAGTTAGATGGAAAGTAGAAAAGAAACAGAAACAGTAAACCCCTCTGAGAAGGCATGAAGCGGGTTATGAACATGTGTGCAGTAGGAGGGCCGAGTCTTTTAGCAGGTTCATCACTGGATAAACAGAGGCCCACAGGATCAAATTTCCAACCTTTAGAAAAGAAAAAAAAAGAGCCGAGTCTATTCTCTGAGACGTGGCCTGTTAGAATTTTAAGCAAATACAACACGTTCATACTGTAAGATAATCCAGCACAAACGAGCAAAGCATCAAGGTGTAAGGTGTTACATTTCAAACCCAATTAGCCTAAAAAAAACAGCAAACTAACGATAACCATCAGAGTATTGACTACTAATTAAGGAATTATTGAAGAACTTACAGGGAGTGTTGATCTTTTAACAAAATCTCAATAACTAGGTTATCTCTAATCAACACTCGAGGTCCAACCTGACCTTCCTAAACATCCAAAGAAACTCCACAACACATCCAAACTCTGACTGACTTATGACTTAATACTGCCGTGCCCAAACCTCCATTAATCCTGGCGCTCCACAGAGCCCAGAGGGCAAAACAGTGCAAAAGCCAAAGCATCTGGTAAATTCTGAGGAGAAATGTCAACCTTTGCAATCTCTGACATCCCAATTCTCTAGAACCATGTGGAAACAAACACACTGACAGAATAATTACAGATCCTGCCTCTGCCTGATCCCTCACAAGAAATGATCTTAATGCCGGTGCACAAACTACCAATGATCAGATCAGAGGTTTTTACCGTAAAAAAAAAAATCATCTAATTTAACGTTTGTATGCTGCTTTCTTCTACTGGAACTTCTTGCAGCATGACAAAGCAAGGTTTATCAAGACATGACTTTCCAGGATTGGACTGAAGGATCGTAAGTGACCTTCAATGATTTCAACGTCAATTTTACTGATCCTCTTTAAGATAAGTTTAAATGCTAACTGTGCTCCAGACCTCCTTATGCAACATCAATGTCTGGCCTTCTTATGCTACTGTAGCTAAATAAAAAAAAATCCCCACAGTGGAGTTTTTTTCCAGTAGAGTAGAAAAAAAATGTGTATTGTGTATTGACAAGAGCCTCACGATATGATACATGGGTCACAATACAATATACCACTCAAATGAGGATGGGTTCTCTGTTCAGTTGGGTTCCTCTCTAGGGTTCTTCCTATTGTAATCTCAGGGAGTAAATATTAATGTAAACTTAAAACAGTTTATGACGTAATGAAAATATGTATCGATACAAGGGGTTAAATATCGATACTGTAAAATAAATTGCGATAATGAGCTGTATCAATATGTTTACACAGCCGTAGATTAGATGTTAATGTAGGGACTCAATCTGGTATAAGAATATTTAAGACTTGACAAAATAAAATATTTTCTTTTAGGCTTTTTTTTTTTTTTTTTGGAGTAGACCAGGGGTTAAAGTGTTGGATAAATGATATCCATATCCACAGATGATAAATGCAAGTCGCTTTTTCAAATGCCAGAAATATAAATGCATAGAGTAGCTTTACTGCCACTGTGTCATCAAATTACAGCTTATTAAACCACATATGAATATCAAGTCTGTGAGGTAATTACATTTTTAATGTAATTGAATACATCTGACTGCGCTGCTTAGATAAGCTCAACATATGGTTTTAATATCCCAGCGCAGTAATATAAGAAACCTGACCCTTATTCACACTAGGGTTAAGATTCAGTGATATACCTAGTCGACGGCAACAATCTGATAGGGCAGAGCCGGTAGATGACGTCGGCTAGCACGCTTCACCGATGCAACGTGGGTTTGTTGTCTTGCACAATACGGTTAGCATTTGGCTAAAGAACTGTAGAGGCTTTGTGGGTAAACTGCAGTAGGTACTTCAGACTAATTCAGCTTGGCTGTAGAACGACCCCAGATATGTTTCTCATATTAAGCTATAAAAATAAAATGTACACACACACATATATATATATAAAATAACCACATAGTCACATCATACACACAATCTACCGTACATGCTTACTCTTCCTTCTCCGCTTGCATTGAAATGGACTTCCGAATCCCCCATTCATCTTTCTGACAGGCGTGGCATTGATCGCAGCGGGCTGCGGGATGCAATTCCGGCCCCTTAAATGACTCCGTGCCCTGCCAATCCAGTGTGGCTGAAGCGCATTTGTGGAGAATCAGCAAAGCAACGCTACAGCTCATAACACGATATACACAAAAACCTATTAGGGCTTAAAAACACCAGAAAGTCCACTTGATTTAAAGCCTTACTTCTGATTTGTCAGAATGACTAAGTGGTTTCATTAGCTGCTATACAGGATGTTGCATGAATGTACAAAGAATTGTAAGTTCCAAATGATTGAACATAATGAGTATATTTTTGAAGAAAAAAAACACTGATCAATCTATCAGCATCTCACTGTACTGATACATTTTATTGGTTTTACACATTACAACCAGGGCCGGCTCGACGCTTTAAGGACCCCAAGCAGAAATTTATTTGGGGGCCTCTCAGTACCGCCAATAACACTACTGTCAATCTTTGATTAATTGTACATTATAAATCTAACAGTGTTGCTTAGATATAATCAACCCAATGTTTCTACCATTCTATGCATTCTGCAACCTGTTAATATAATATTGCAAACAAAATTAATATGACATTAATATTCAATGTTTTTTTTTTTTTTAAATTTAATATTGCAGTCACACACTAGGGACAATTTCGAGACGTTAATTATCCTACCACACACATACTATAGGAAAATAACAGAGAAGATTACTGGAGGGACACAAATGTACAGACTGTCTCTGTGGCCAGGGGCACCGCTAAGGAGGGAAAGTTAGGACAATTCTAAGAGTAAAAAAGCACTTTGGGGGCCCCTAGAGATGAATACAGAATGGGAACCAACCTCATATGCTTTCATAGGGCCCAAAATTGGTAGCAGCGCCTCTGGCTGTAGCACTAGAGTTTCCCTTCACTGGAACTGAAAGGCACGAATGTTCATGCGCTCAAGCACGCAGCGCCATTGTGCACAAATCCTGGTTTATAAAGACACAGTGCTTCAAGATTGGACTGAAGGAAAGGGACTTACATTTTATATTTTTTGATATTCTTTAAAGAGAACCTTTCCTATTCAGTGGAGAATTTAATTTAATTACAGGATCTAAAGGTTCAACATAAAAGCTTCATCCGTATTGGTATAGATTTCGATCCACTAAATCTGAGCTCAGCAAAATTCCCAGTCAAATCCGATTTACTGATTTAAACACACATCCTGTGCATGAAAGTAATCTCACATTTGTGAATATCTGGATCATTAATATAGATCTGTTTTTCTGTTTTTGTACAGCTCACATTTTCTCTCTTCTCAGAGAACGCGTGTAAGTGTGTGTGAAAATGTGTGTGGATTTCCCTCTCTGCTAGTTTCTTTCTCAATCTCACTTGTATTTCACGCTCCCGCTGTTGCTTTCTGTCTCTTATTCTCCCCAGCTGTCTGTATCTACGTTGGACTCTGTCTGTGTTACTGTCTGGAGACAGTCTGACCTTTTCCAGCGCTCTCTTTGGGCGTCTTCGTTTTGCCTTTGAAATTTGTATTGTAATAAAAAAAAGAAAAAGTCAACAGGCTTTAAATGATTTTTGCATTTAACAATGCCTACGTTTGTGTTATAATTACAACTTAGTCACATCGGCATCATAAGATCCTGTATTGTGTTATTCGTAGTCACTTCCTGTGTTACTGTGTTTCAGATCACTCCCATCCCTGCTCTGATGCCACTTCATCTCCGCTTTATGCTTTTTTTTCCTATTGCAATAAAAAAGGTTTCGTAAAAAATAATGGAAATGCAGATGTAACCAATGATATTACCAATTTCACCAATTTTTATCAATATAATCATTTTTTCGCACATAAAAAAAATAAAGCAAAGTGTGAAATAAGTAAACTCGCACGCATTCGTGTCCGGTTTTCATCACTCAGTGTGTAAGTATCCTACATTAATGAAATACTGTAAATTTTCCCCATCATCAGTAAAACTAAAAATATAACAACAACAGGTCAAGTTCTCTGCTTGAGACCCAAATGAGTAAAACAGATAAAAAAAACTACACAAAAAGACAGCAGGTTTGATTAAATTTAATATTAAAAACGTAATAAAAGTTTGGGCAGGAGAAGAGGATATTACAGGGATTTAAGTTCTTAGGAATTGAATTAAAGGCATTATGTAAAGGTTGCCGGGAGGACGTCAGCGTGTCACATGAAGGAGAAACTGATTTAAAAACACCATCCGAGCAAGCAAGAAGCACGTCAGCTAACCACACACTCGGCTTAAGCAGAGACGTGATTTCAACCGGAGTGTGTGTATGTGTGTGTGTGTGTGTGTGTTAGAGAGATGCCTCCTGACTCCAGCAGCGAGCACAATCTAACACTCCTATAAGTGCGTAGTTTATTTTCATTAGCAAAGAGACGAGAGTCTGGATTGCTGCAATTACTGCAGTAAAAGAATGTTTGGTCACACATAATCCTTACAGCAGTTCTGGCGGGATTTCTTTGTGCTGCCTTCGCAAATTGCAAGGAATTGTTTAAAGAAGATGCTGTAATATTTAACGGATCTTGGAAAACAAACGGTTAGCAGATCTGGAGTCATCAGCCATTTATGCGTGTCAAAAAAATAAAAAACAATAATATATATACAACTGTAGCTTAGTATTTCTACTTATTTGCTAGTATGTTAAATAAAGTATCCCTCACCATGCGATGACTTGGATCTGATGGTATAAAACCGATACCCGATAATAAAAACAAATAATCGGACAACCTTTAGTCTGTAGTGCAAAAAAAATTCAAAGTTTGAATACTATAAATGGGACTAAGAAGAATGTTATATTTATTATCCGTAATTATTTTCGTATTTCATAGTGAGTCTAAAAGAATGCATTCTACAGGATGTCCTATAAGTTTTCATACAAAAATTTTTAAAAACATTATTTTTATACTTATACGTGTTCTTCAGCAGTGGCGGACATGCATCGAAATGTGTGGGTTTTTTTTTTTTAAATGGTAGTCATGTAGAGCCTATTATCAAAATGAAAATGTTTTTTATAAAAAATAATAATAATAATAATTTTTCCTATGTATGGAAACTTTTGGGAACACCCTGTATAAAAAAATCTGAAATGAAAAAAAGTTCTAGGTAAATAATAAATATTTGGGCGGAATTAAGAACCTGAATGGTAATAATACCCATATGGCCTAAATTCCAGCACACTTTCCCGTTCTTTTGGGGCATATCTATTACAGAGCCAAGACTTCACCACCGTATGGCCTTCATATGCTGTGTATATGGTGAGAAAAAAAAAAATTCCAACCACCCGGACATCCATATGTGGCTTTATGGTGTGAAAAATGACTGCCTTTTACTTGTGAACAATTTCAGTTTTCTATTTCAGCGCTCATGCGGTGCTATCCCACAGAGCAGAGAGCGAGAGAGAGAGGAAAAGAGAGAGAGAGAGAGAGAGAGACAGAGGGACGAAGAGCAGCAAACAGTCAATACCTGAGCATCCATTAATCTCACTGACAACAGCACTTCGGCTTCTGTGTTGGGGCTGTAATCTTAGTTTGTCTGCTGTTTTGCACCTCTAAATACTCGCTTTGTACTACTGAAATTTACACAGGACATCAGGACGCACACGTATCACACATGCCATTTTGCATGTTGCCCATGAAATTCTGTGTGTTTGTGGAGTTACTTAGTGAGAAATTCTTATAAAAACATGATTAAAAGGTTTATAGTATTTTTTTAATCTGTGTATCGATATGTCATTTGTTGGGAAATGTTTTATAAATATGGTAACCAAAGCGCCTCAGAAAAAAAGTTGTACACTTATAAGGGGGTTATAAGAAACTAAATAAATAATTGGGTCAAAGGTAACGATTAGCAGGTCTACATTTATATTTCTGTTTAATTTAGCACGTAGCACGTAGCCCTGCGAGACAAGACATTTCGTTCCACTATCTGTCCACGCATGTAGCAGAATGACAATAAAGCTCAACTTGACTTAACTCGACTGTCAATTGGGTGGGTGTGTCCCAACTGGTCTGACTCCGAGTTCGTATTCTAAGATCACCGTCGCCACCAGATTCAGAAGTTTTTTCTCCATTTTGTCACTAATGGAGTTTTGGTTTCTTGCCACTGTCGCCTCTGGCTTGCTTAGTTGGGGACTCTTCATTTCCAGATATTAATTCAACTAAACTGAGTGTTTTTTAATGATTGTCTCATTTGATTTGATTTTTGTAAAGCTGCTTTGACACAATCTCTATTGTTAAAAAGCGCTAGATAAATAAAGGTGATTTGACTCACTGAGGAGAAAAAACAGTGAAAATTACCATCGGGGCTCACAGGATGTTGATTGCACGCGCCATGAATATGTAGCATGGGGCGGATCGTATATCCAGGACACAGATAAACATGAAATGAAGTGAAATTCTAAAGGATAGAAAGTCTGACGACGTCAGTTTATCACGGGTTACAACGGCATGATGAAAGCAGCGGCAAACCTGATATAATCATATAAAGCGCGGTATTCAGTGGTGTGTACTGTTCACAGTCTGCCCTGATTGCTATGCTACATACTGGACAAAGATTAGCGCATGTACAGGAAGCTGGTTCATGCTTTAATCTTTGTAAGCACTATTGATATTCTATCTGATAATCCCTTTTACCACAAGCAGCAAGAACTACACTAGAAAAACCAATCCAATTAATTTTATCTGCTTTAATGTGCAGCAGATCCCTGGATTTTAGTCTATCTTTATCCCTGAATGTGTGTACGAGAGCGTAAATGGGCTTTACAGTAGAAACGGCAAAAAAAACAAAAAAAAAGAATGATTTTTTTTTTGAGGATTTTACAGAATAAAAAAAAGTTTCTTTTAAAACAATCCACGTCGTTCTTGTTTCCATAAACGAAATCATCGACAGACACAACAAACGCTGAAGTATTTTGAAAAAGCAGGATTGAAGATCCCACCCTCGTCTGGTTTGTAATTCAGGTGAAGGTGTGTATAGAGGGTGAGCCTAGTTGTGCACACAGAATTTCTGCGATATAGAAAATTGTGTACAATTAGTACACAAGATATTACAAGTAAAGGTTTGTTAGTAAAGAATTTAAATGCTGTGTACCATGGCCTCAATCCTCCGGTTTCTGGACACCTAAACGTCTCATTTATTCCCCTTTTGCTTTTTCCAATAACCTTTAAACTTCTGAAAATTCTTTGCACTAGATTTTAAAGTGTGTGGCTTTGGGAATTTGCTCATTCGGCTATTAGTGAGTTGAGGTGAGGAGGGTCTGGGGTAAAATTGGTGTTCATTCTAAAGGTGTTCAGTGGAGTTGAGTTGAATGTCTTTATAGAGCTCAAGGGATTTGGGATTTTTTTCCAGTTTTGCAGAAGGTTCCCATATGCGGGTGTGATATTCAGGTGTCCACATATCAAACCAAATCAAATTTTATTTGTCATCTACATGAAATACATGGTATGACGGGTAGAGAAATGTTTCTTGACGACTGAGCTCTAATAAAAATAAGAATAAAAGAATAACGAAAGAATAAAAGATAAAAGTGAAATGGTATGAATGGTAACATTATATATTATATATATATATATATATATATATATATATATATATATATATATATATATATATATAATATATATATATATACAGTAAGTATGTTTGATTAGACAGTGGCACCGAAACCAAAGTTCTAGAACTTTACTACGTTAAGATTTTAGGCTAAAAAAAAAAAAAACCCCAGTGTGTTTCTGGTGAATGAGATGAACGTTAGAGATGATCTCATCAAAGCTGTTCCTATACAGTTTCCTTTAACTTTTCCACACTGAAGCAAATAAAAACTTTACAGTTACTTGCTGTATAATTTCCATGAGATCTTGTGGTGTCCATAATCAGACAGAAATGTACAGATCTCTTGTATGTATGAGAAATATGAGGAATTTTTGTTTACAAAAGCAGATTTATAAATATATTGAAAACAGGACAGGACAATTTCTCCATTTTCCATTAAGATCGGCTGAAAATAAACTGTTAAATTGTATTACTTATATATATAAATAATAACATTTTTAACATTATTTCCAACCTCTCTCTCTCTCTCTATATATATGTATATATAAATATATATATATATATATATATATATAATATATATATATATATATATATATATAAAAACAGGAAATTGGTTTGAGATTCGTGTCCATGTGTAATTACACACACAAACCACAGACATGGCAGATGGAGATAAAGCTGGAGATGTTGATGAAGCTGAAAAATGGCAGATTTCAATTACAATTTTACTCTTGTGCTGATAATGTAAAACAGCACACACACACACACACACATATACACACAATGGCTACTAATGAACTCCACAACAAACACAAAATCACACAAAGACATATGCATGGCTACTACTGACCCTCAGAACAAACATGTCTTTGTGTATACACACACACACACACACTCCCACACCAACATTTGTCCACAGAAGGTAAACACACTCGCTGACAAGTAAACTGCAGGTGGAGGAATCTTGAAGCGGGTTTAATCGTTTCTTTATCCTGAGAAATGGCCGACCGTTTCTCCCATCATGCCTGTGCGAGAGAAGGTAAAAGGCTTTAAGCGACAGAAACTCCAAGTCCTAAAAGTGGCCAAGACTCTGAGACAACGTGCACATTATACGAAAGCAAACCGATTAAGGACACCGCTAGCTCTATAAAAGAATACGAGGTTGGGGCGCATAAAACAGATGTCTGGGGGCCCTCAAAGTCCATAGGCCCGTACAGTCATCCCTGTAACAAAAAAAAAATCTTGACGTTGTGAGCAAGGGAGACAGACCACAGTAAAGTGATTCACTATCCAAGCTACACGCACGAATGCACAGCTTCTAATTTTCCCAGTTTTATTGACACAGACTGCAGGCCTCATTTGGCTGCAAAAATTCTCAATGCATCAATGTTCATGACGGGTTCTATTTAAAGCTCTAAGTTTAACTAATGATGTGGTCAGATTTTATACGTAATGAGCCGATATTCTATTAGCTGCAGCGATGAGAAGAACTTTTTAGTTAAGGTGCAAAAGCTATATATAAATATTTTTTTAAATCATTTTTTATTAATGTTCAACATCATATTTACATTTACAAAGATTAAGCTAACTCAACATTTTTGGGGCAGTGGTGGCTAAAACGGTTAAGGTGCCGAGTTGCCGATCTGAAGACCAGGAGGACCTTGCTTTAAATCACACCACCGCCAGCTGTTGATCTGAAGACGAGAAACACCTGGGTTCAAGCCCCACCACCGAAAAAGCCAGCCACTGTTGAGTCCTTGAGCAAGAACCTTAACCTTTCCTGCTCCAGGGGCACTGTATCATAGCTGACCCTGCGCTCTGACCCCCAACTTACTAAGATGGGATATGCGAAAAAAGAATTTTACTTTGCTGTAAAAATATATGTGACAAAATAAAGGCATTTACATTATTATTTAATTCTCCCTCCCATCAAAAAATTGTTGATGATTGCAAATCATGTTCAAAGTCAGACAGACAGAGTCTGAAAGAGTCAGAAAGTAGCCCCGTTCATCAGGATGATGTCCACCTGATAGTTTCCTGACATATGCATTGTCTATGCATCATCACACAACGCTGCGATCTGTCAGTGTGATACATTCTAAAAACAGGCGTTTTCGACACCACCAGAGATCCCTGAGATCATCTGAGTACAGTGGAACCTCAGCATTCGAAGCTAATTCCGGTTCACTATATTTATCAAGGGACACATTTTTTCGTGTATCGTGAAATATCTCGTTACCGTGAAAGCCAGCAGTTGTTCGGTGTTCTGTCATATAGCTGAGACTGTAGTTCACTCAAACATCCTATCCATTACATCAGCTTTTTAAACTTGTAATAAAGAGCGAATAATTTAAATCACTTATTCAAAAATCCAATAGCAGGCATCCATTAACAGTCCGCCACCTGCTCTTTACGTTACGAGTGCTAGCGGCATTATTTAAAGCTCTTTTTCCAAAAACAACACTAAAAGAATTTCACAATCCATCACATGATCATTATTCCAGTGGCCTCACTCTTTATCTGTCAGTTAGTGTGCTGTAATATTTCTTAATATATCGCTCTCTTTCAGCACCACTCGACCAGCAGGAGCCAAAACATCTCACGTCCTTCATGGAGCACCATGTGAATTAATTATTCATGACACTGAGTGTGAAAACACAGACAGAGCTCCGTTTCCCCCTCTGGAGCCTGTGACATAGAAAAACAAGCTGAAGGTATAGTGAGGGAATATTTAAGTGAAATATGGCACAATCATTTCTCTTAACTACGTAAAGTTTTTTTTTTTTACTCTTTGGTAATTCGGTCGTAAATTACGGTGTGCGACTGTGTTGCTTCCGACTAATGTACAAATCTTCATTAAAAGCTGATTATAGTTATGTGCAGTGCAACCCGACTAATCTGGTGTACAATTAATTGTGTTTTAATTGTGCTCAAGATTTGGGGCATCTTTAATTAATTAAACTTGGACCCCAGAGCAGTTAGATTCTTTATTCTGATTGGACGGAAGCTTGAATCTACTTCTGAAACAGATCAGCGGTTCATCCCAATGTGTTCCGATATGCGTCGGAGGGACATAACTGCGTTAGTGGAAGGAGTCTTCAATGTCAGTGCTGTGTAAAAAACACAGGAGGTAAATCTGTCATTTTTCAGCACCCCACCAGTTTTACAGTTTTACGAATAAAAAAAGGCACCATTACTTAAAAGCACTTTACTCCAGCACTCATCAATCTCCTTAACTCAGCTCCTTATTGACAGATTATCAGTCTATACTCCGAGGCGCCTACTGGGACACGGTGATAAAGGACAGAAAGGGGGGGGAAAGGTTACTGTGAGCATCGTAGTGACCTTCTGAAGTGACTAATGAAAAACTGGAGCAGATCAGGGCTGCAGTTTATCTACTTCTCACACACACACCCACAGTTCCTAACATATAAGGCTACATCCACCTCGTTAACTCCATCCATTCTGCCACTCTCAAGCCAGAAGCTATGTGATTCTGACACCCTTCGTTATCCAGCATGCAGTGCGGCAGCATTGGCAGTTCAGGTGCGATGGGAGAGCCATTCGTTTTTGCCAACCCGGTGTATCACGTGTGAACGTAGCCTGGCACTGGAGTGCTGAGGGGGCTTTTACACACACAGTCAAGGGCATGTAGAGGGGAAGTAGGAAGCTGAAAAAACCCCAGTGATGTGAAAGCCTTAATAAGTGGAATTTTTTACATTTCGACTATTCAGCAGAGGAAAACGCAAAAAATATACGAAGCACAGCGAGAAAAAAATCTCTGCTACAACCTGTCATTCTAACGGCGTCTATAAATGACAGATCGCTTTGTGTCACTTATGTAAACTATAATAAAATCAAATTCTTAGGTAGATTTGTCATCTTGCCGCTAGTGTTAAGAATGTGTGCTTATATCAGCAGTTTTACAGGCAAGATTATTACCGCTTACAAGACGACTTGATTAGTCCTGTACTTATCCGTGTACATGTCACCTAATAAAAAAAAAGTAGTCGTTAGGTAGATTTTATGCTAATTGCAGACTAATCAGTTAAAAAGGCGCCGTCACAGGTGATGCCCTTATTACAGGGATTTGGGGTATTAATAGTCATTCTGGCTGTGCAGTGAAGCAGAGCACAAAGACAGTAACGGCTGACAAACCTGAACGAGAGCTCCGACGCTAACAATTATCACCTCCTCAGTAGAACCCGAGCTGGCTGATGCAATCAAATATGAAGTGTTTTATTCGCTTTAGCTGTTCAACGAATTTGTAATTGACAATAAATTAGGCAAAAGATCTACAGATTTTGTTTTATTCGATGCTTAACAGATATCTGTTTCACCTGAGAATTAGGAACACACGGCACCGTGCTGGGTTGCCATTTTGCAAAATAAATTTATTGTTTCAAACTGATTTTTCTCAGCACTTTCACAAACAGGAACAAGTATTTTAGAAATAAGTATTCTTCTTATATAATCATGAGCTGCCCCTAGGGGTCATGCTCCCCAGTTTGGGAACCACTGGATTAAGGGAAGTAGTGAACTGCTGTTTAGAAAAGCAGAGATTTAATTCTTAGCACCACCAAAGTCTTACTGGGTTAGGATGCCTGGCAAAATTTCAGATTATATTTCATAGTAAGTCTTGAAAGTGGACTCACATTTTCACTGTTTACTGTATATACACACACACACACACATATATACATATATACATATACATCAAACACACATACACACACGTTTACCTCTCTGTCCTTCAGTTTCATAGCCAGGACAAGCTGGTTTCTGTGATTGGTCAGGGCCTCGCGGTAATTGCTTTTGGAAAAGAAGGCCGAGCCGAGGTTCCCATGAGCCCTGCATTCACCTGCTTGGTCACCTGCAAGAGATGCCAAATCAGCAGTTTAGACAAACGCGCACACACACGCCTGGCTGTGTTTCTCAAGTGCCACTTCAAAGACATGACATTCAATGACTTTTTTCAGAGTGACAGAATATCACACCCACACACACACACTCTTACTCTCTCTCTCTCTCTCTCTCATCACTCTTTTTATACTTGAATGTGGAAATTTTACTGATTCGATACACATTAAGTAAGAAAAAGAAGAAAAATCTATGGACTCTGTGATGTTTCCCACATCTGTCACGTCTTCTGAAAGGCCGGCAGCTGGCGAGACGAATGGACTGTGAATGATACGATGCGAGCGGGACGACACAAAATGCTTCAATGCTTTCATCCTAAAGGAGAGGATTAGCGTAATGGCACTAAGCACTGAGCCGCGTACAAAACGTGAGCGCGCTGGGCTCGGTCCATGGGCCCCCCGCTGAAAGATAACACAGTGATGAGGTCATGCTGGTGGAGTAAGAATCTCCAGCCAACACACGACCCAGATTTGCACACTTGGTTCATTTCAACTGTGTTGTATAAATAAGACTCATGAATATGCACAAACTAGTGCTGTTTAGATATTATTTGAAACTGAATACACAGACGTGTCAAAGGAACTAATTTTCTAAAATAAAATAAAAAAATTATATATATATATATATATATATATATATATATATATATATATATATATATATATATATCCTATAATTGGGTAAAAAATGCAATTACTCTGCGGCTGAATCTCAACAGGCAGCTCATATGCAAATTCTACAACATATGGTACATATCTGTATATTAGCATATTTCTTTTCCAAATAATACAATCCCAGACTTATATGTGTGTCAAATCAATATTCCGGTTGCCTGTTCCAGGTCCAGGCTATTTGTTTTTCATTTAGTTGTGAATAACACAGAGGTTCAAAAAAAAAAACAAAAAAAAACAAAACGAAAGAAACCCCAGTTCCGAAATAAAACCCAACCCAAAGCCATCATGTTACGTTTCCTTCTATAAAAAACAAAAAAACGAACAAAAAAACAAAACTTTACGCTGCAGCTACACCCATCCAGAAAAAATAAAGACGCTAGCCAGACTCGCATTCTTGAGACGTTTGCCAAGAACTCGATGATAAGAGGCCAAACCTGATGTGCTGGATTAAAGACATAACCAGGAGAGGATGGGGACTGTACAAAGGTTCATGTTCACTGGTCGGTCTTTCCTTCTGTGTTACTGTCTGTGCTGAACGTCCAGAGCATTGCGTTATGATCAGATTTAAAGGAGGTCGAGAATTATATGACACAACAGCTTCATAAACAGGGGTTTCCCATAAATATTCTCTCTAATACAGTGAATTTAAGCACTTAACCTGCACCCCATTTTGAAGCATTTACTGAAAAATTACATTCCCATATGAAAATGTCTGTAGCTCTCTTACCCTGTAACAATTATGCCCTCCCGCCACCAGAGGTCGCCGTCACCAGAGTACTAGCGCGTGTATTGTACTTCCAGTGTCACTTTCGGTTCTACTAGCTATTTAGGCTAACTGCTAATAGCTATTATAGCTAATAGCTGTATTGTTTTCCTATGGTACATACCAAGCGTTATTCTTTGTTATCTGCTTCTCTGGTTTTTGACTCACTTTTGGATTTGTTTGCATGGTTTCCTGTGGATTATTGTGTACTGACCTTTGCCTGCCTTTTGACTACGTTATTGAACTGCCCTACGTTATTTAATAAAAACCATTACCTGCACAATGGATCCTTCCACATCCTCTCCCTCACAAATCTGGTCTTGTTCAAAACTAGACAAAAGTTAAAGTAACTCAAACGGGGTATAGCAACAAGGTAAAACATGGTGAAACGTACATAAAAGTGACTCACGGTTTTATTATATGGACTCGCTTAAGGAAAAAAAAAAATTGTTGAAATTTTCAAGTAAAGACCTAAAGCTAAATGTCTGCGCATGTTCTGGTTCAAATTTGATTATGATACACACAAAAACGAGGTTTCTGTGTGCTTTTATTTATATAAAAAAGGCTAAGACACAAGAAAAAACTAATTAAAAAGAATTTTCTTAAATTCAGACACAACAAAAAACACAAATTATAGGCGATATGTTATTAGCAGTGCTATTAGCAGCAGCAATATGTATTCATATTTTAAATGCTTAGAATACTTATACTTTTCTTCACATATATTTACATTTCCTTCTATAATTTTTATTCAAAGCATCGTGTGTGTGTGTGTGTGTGTGTGTGTGAATCAGCTAGTAAAACACTGAGTGATAAACCCATGTGGTTGGAAAAAAGAGAGGAGAGGGCGCATTTTCTTTGCAAGAGTCTAAATTATTGGTAAAACACGACTTTTCATGTTTGGATTAGGGATCGGAATGAATATTACATTAAAAACTGATGTTGTCGATGTTACTCTAATTAATAACGCTCAGGTAATCAAAAGATAATCTTTAATTTTTTTGCCAATACAACACAATACAATAAGTATTGTGTTTACTCTGCAAATGGCTGGTGCTTTATCATTTCATTTAACCATCTCTGGTGTATTAATTTCAAAAACGAGTTCAGAACGTAAATCTTGAGCAGTTAAACTTTAAAATGATGCATGGATCATCCGATCTGGTTGAATTTTTTAAATAAAGCAAAAATAATTAAATGTATAGACATGCCTGAACACGCCCTTCCAGGCCGCCGGCGGTTCTGTGTAGATTAAAGGGTTAAATCCCTTGCCAATTAAGTTTTTGGTTGGCAAATTGGTTAAACTTCACAGCTGCCATTCCCCAAACAGCTGCTTATATAACTTTTTTTTTCTCACACTACTCTCACACCCACTTGATGGCGAGAAGAGTGGTTATCTCTTATATTTTACGCCATTTGGCGGAGGCCCTTATCCAGAGCAACTAAGCAATTGGGGGTTAAGGGCCTTGCTCAGGGGCATGCCAATAATAATTTAGTGGTCATGGGAGCAGAACCAACAGTCTTCCGGTTAGCAGTAACCATTAAACTATCATCTCCCATCTCTTCTTTTAAACCACTGCTGAACAGGACATATTTAATTTTTGTTGGTAATTTATTACTTAGTCAGCTTTTAAATATGGTGCTATGTGGTGGAAGCTCCGCCCATTGGCATCATTGGTTCATACGAGACCAGCATGGTTTTGGAAAATCACAGCCCTGTTTCAGATTGGACACCGGCTCCAGCGGAAAAAGTGTGAGACCAATGACTGCAGTGTACTTCGATACCTTTCTTCAACTCTAATAAATCTAAAGGTTAAGGTGGTTTGGTCACTCCAGACCGGACTGAAGCTTTTCAGTCGTCTTTTGATAGATAGGACACTCCAAGGCAGACCCAGAACCTGCTTTTCTTTAATATCCCACAGAAGGTCTGAGATCGTCTTGAACTTCACACCCAATTTTTTCGAGACTCTTAAGCCCCAGCGAAGAAAAACGGAAATAAAACCAGCATCTTTCATGACACTACCTACTCACTCCACTTCAGAGCTGTTGCACAATGTGTTAAAGGTGTGAACTGAACCGTGGCTCACTCGAGCGCATGTCAGCACAGTCGAATGCTTTCAGGGGTGGGGTGGGGGGTTGGTTTTTGTGTGCTTGATCGAACGGCACTAGGCTTTTAGGCGCCTATAAAGAGTGTTGATGTGTTTAGAGAAGGGCACTCCTTATCTGTGGGCTTGACTTCAAAACCCACCTCTTCCAACACTTGCAAAAAAATCTGAAAGTGTATTAATTAAAACTTTATTTAGAACTAAACTTGAAAAAAAGCAAAGCGAATAAGGACTGCCATTTCAGGTCAGATTAATAAACTAAATGATGATGATGTCTGCTTGCGGGCCTAATTATGTCCCTTATCCTGGGAGACTGCATCAAAGCTTCATGAATACATCAACAGTTTTTTTTTTCACCAACAAGTGTGATTCACACTGTGTCTCTCAAGGGCAACTCTTTATTACTTGGCCTGACCTTGTTTAAATTATAACACCACACTCTTAGGCTGTGTGTCTGTCCAGCAGCAAGTAAAAACATCCTTGGCCTTTAAGTATTAATGTTTATCTCATTTTGAATAGCTAACATTTTTGTTCACATCATCTTGAAATTAACAAACTATTTTCCCTTCCCACAAACATACCGCTTTTTAAACTGGGGTCGGTGCCGGGCTGGTGCTCGTTCCGGAACCGGTGCTTCGCCAAAGCAGGCACTCGTTCCTTGCCGACTGGCGTTTGCACTAGCAGAACCCGCAACGTGACTGGTAGCATTTACTAACTATTGTTATCTCTTGTTATCTTGGTTAAACGCCATTGGTTGCTTTCCTCTGCTACCTTCTCATGTCTACCTTTTTTTTTTTTTACTTGGATTTCTAGTTTATTTTTTTGAGTTTGATCCAGGATTTTTTTTTCTAAATGAGCACCAGCTTTTGCAATGGCCCCAAAGGAACAGTGGTAAAAAAACCTATTGGAAACCAAGTTGCGCCTTTCCACTAAAAATGCCTTTAGCCGGTGCCCGAACTTCAAATCCTTGCTGGTCTTAAGTGGGTACTGATGAGGTCAGTGGGCAGAGCTCTGACCATAGAACGCCATATTTAAGGCGACAGATGAATAAACAAGAGAAAGGAAATATGTTCATTCAGACCACTGGGTTGCACTTGTATATCAGCATCTCCTAACGTACAAAGCTGAACTGCGGTTCAATATAAATTCCCTGCCCTTATCTGACTCTCTTTGAGAACTCCTGATCGATCCTTCCCATTGTGCACCTCAGAGTACTTCAGGAGGAGAAATAATGTATGACTTTTGGAATATTGGGTTGTGCTGATTTCTCCTGTACAACAGTAAAGTTTCTGCCCGGTGCCTGGTCAAGTCTTCACTGGTTTGAATGTTCAATTTCTATATAATGATGTTATGATAGATGTAAATTTTTTAGATGTTAATAAAAAACGTTTTTGTGTACGGTTGGGGTTAGAAAACAAGTAAGCTTTTTTTCTCATTTTCCGCTAAATGATGTGCATGTAAAGTGTTAGAAACTAAGGCTCAATTCCAATTCTATTTTATACCCTACATCAAGGCTAACCCCTACACCCCTTTAACTCTTTGGCCCTTAAAACAGAGTGATAATGGGTAGGGATGAAAATATCCCCCCTAACAAATGAGACACCACCACTACACCAGTACACATCATCATATGTGCAGTAAAAATCTAATTACCCGCCACTAGACATGTTATTTCTGCCAGTATATTCTGTCATCAGGTAACGTTATCAGGCATAAAATTATGTTGTGGGACTATCGTACAGCAGTGTAACGTTAGTAAACTTTAGTAAATGTAACAAAACAGATGACTGATGGTCGTAAAATTCCTTATTAATGCCATAAAAATACTTATTTGGAAATCTC
>VCAZ01000367.1:54741-128155 GCA_005784505.1 Bagarius yarrelli | reverse complement strand
AGAGAGAGAGAGTTTGAAAGACAGAGAGAGAGAGAGGTTGAAAGACAGAGTGAGAGAGAGTTTGAAAGACAGAGAGAGAGAGAGAGAGTTTGAAAGACAGAGAGAGAGGAGGAAAGACAGACAGGACAAGAGAGAGTGGAAAAGACAGACAGACAAAGACAAAGAGAGAGCGAAAAGAAAAGACACACCCGACCCTCAGGGACAGAGTTTGGGACACGCTGTCCTACAATGACATGAAGATGACGGTCGTACAGTCTGGCAATTAAAAACCAGTGTGAAATGCTTTACCATCACACGGGATCACGTCCAGATCCAGTAGATTAAAATGAGTTCAGTATGAAGTAGAATATTTAAGCAGGTGTGTAAGGAGTCTCCAGTGTCAGTGCTGAGTGACAGATGAGACCTTTTGATGTTTGTCAGTGAGAGTGATGTTCAACTTTCTGTCTTGTCTCTCGACTTATAACTTAAAAAAAATGTCGTTATATCTTCTTCTTATTATTATTACTGACCTGTGTTGGTTGGACTGAGACGTTTTGTGGGACACCAAACACATTTCTATACCGGACACCAGAGAGAGAGAGGGAGGGGACTCCTCCTTAATAACAACCTGTTTAACATTAATGTGATCCAGCTGCTGTTATTGAGAATGAATCAAACCCTCCTGACCAATTACAACCCAAAGAGAAATGAATCCTGTGTGTTTCTACTCGTTTTATTCATTAAACCATTAAATGAAATTTTTGTCATTTTGTCTCCAGTGTTCATTCGTCTTCACTCAGCCAGCGCCTGAGGGTCTGTAACCATGGCGAAACAGTTCACCATCGACGACGCCTTCTCATTGGAAGGGGAGGATGAAGGGGCGGGGCCAGAGAACTTAAACGGATGGAAGGATAGAGAGAGAGAGCGAGATGGAGAGATGATTTTTGGCCCGCTGACCTTCTCTAAACCACAGAGTCTCCCGTCCTCCACCGGAACCACCGATCACAGCAACCTCAAATACCAGGTCACACACCACACACACACACACAACACACACACCCCAGATCCCCCTGCTGCTGAAATCCTAACCCTAGATTTAATTTTCTTTGATTATCTGGACGTTTGAAAATGTTTGCATTATTAAATGTGTATAAAGTTTATAAATAGTTTTATAGATGTATTTAATGAAAAGCTGTCGTACCTTTTTTTTAATCATTTCTAATTTTTTTCTGTAATTAAATCACAGAATCTGGAGAATGAAGAGGTTTTGGGAAGTCCTGTGAACTCCACTTTCAACAACCTGTTCAAAATCAGGTGTGTGTGTGTAAAGGAGAGCATGGGAGAGAGAGAGAGAGAGAGAGAGAGAGAGGAGAGAGAGTGAGAGGGAGAGACTGGGAGAGAGAGAGTGATACGGAGAGACTGGGAGAGAGAGAGTGATACGGAGAGACTGGGAGAGAGAGTGATACGGAGAGACTGGGAGAGAGAGTGATCGGACTTAAATGTTTCATTAAAACGATGAATAATCTTTATAATGCTGTTTGAGGATATTGTATTAACACGTGGTGTGTGGTGTGTGTGTGTGTGTGCGCATGTGTGTTACAGTGATCCAGCTACACTCTCGTACTGCAGCTCTCAATGGTCATTCAGCACACTCAGCTCCGTTACCACAGCTCTCTGCACACTGCTGCGGGTTACACACAAATACATACAACACACACACCACACACACACACACACACACACACACACACACACACACACACCATGTTTCAATGTACTTAATCATCTACTCAACCCCTCACCCTCCAAGTGACTTAGTCCCTCAGTCACTTGCTCACTTTCTCTCATTCACTCCCTTTGTCCCTCCTTCCCTTACGTGTTCACTCCCTCAGTCCCTCACTCACTCACTCACTCGCTTAGTCCCTTACTTGCTGAATGCTAAAATCTGTGTGTGTGTGTTTTTTAGGTGGACGTCTCATCCTTTAATAAAAAAGAACAGGAGAGTGGTGCTTGCTTCATTTCTCCTCCTCATCACTGGAGTTGGTAAGACTGTGTGTGTGTGTGTGTGTGTGTGTGTGCGCGCACACATAAAAACTGAAGAAAAGATTACATTATAACATAATTATAACATAATGTTACAGATCTTTCTATCTCTCTTTGTGTCTCTCTCCCTCTCCTTGTCTCTCTCCCTCTCTCTGTCTCTCTCCCTCTTCTCTCTTCTCTCTCTCTCTCTCTGTCTCTCTGTCTCTCTGTCTCTCTGTCTCAGCTCTGATTTTTACAGGTATCGTTCTGGAGTTAAACCCGCAGGCAGGTGAGATGTGAAGCTGAATTTATTCTTTATATAATGTTAAAATGTTTTATATGTAAATCATCACAGATTAACAGACACTGTAACAGCTGAACACCTGTGTGTGTGTGTGTGTGTGTGTGTGTGTGTGTGTGTGTGTGTGTAATCGGTTTTGGTTTATTGTTTCTAACAGAGGTTTCGAGTGCGATTTTCTTTGTCTCTGGATTTCTGCTCTTTATTCCTGGTGGTAAGTTTTTTTTTTTTTTTTTTTTTTTTTTTTTTTTTTTTTTTTTTAATGTAAATTTTATTGATTTATTATTAAATCTTTAAATATGAACCAGTTTTAAGCTGCATAAACGTTCGGCGGGTTTTATATTCCAGGTGAGGTTTGTGCTTAAACTGCCGGTATGTGATGTTCGACTGTACGGGATGAGGATGATGAAACGAGTGAGAAAAATGATTTGCTGAAATATTTTTTTTCTCCTTTAACAGTTTATCATGTGATTTACATCAGCTGCGCCGTCCGAGGGAGACGAGGATTCAAATTCTTCTACCTGCCCTACTTTGAGAAATAGTAACTCTGTCTCTGTCTGTCTCTCTGTCTGTCTCTCGCTATTCCTTTCTCTCTACCTCTTCCTCGCCATCTCTCCCTTTTTCTTTCTTTCTCTCTTTTTTTTTCCGTCTTTCTCTGTCCCTGTCTCTTCGACACTCTCTCTCTTTCACTCTTTCACTCTCCCTCTCTCTTTTTCCTCTGTCTCTCTATTTCTCTGCCCCCCCATGTCTCTCTCTTTCCTTGTTTTGCCTCTGTCTCTCTCTTTCTCTGTCCCCCTCTCTATCTCTGTCTCGCTTTCTCTCTTTGTCTATCCCTCTCTTTTCCCTCTTTCTCTCTCTTTTTCTGTCTCTCTGTTTCTCCCCCTCTCTCTCCAAATTATGTTTTTAATCACAGAGATACAGAAATGAGATGAAGCTTCATTGGTACCTCTTTACACTGAGTTTCCCCCGAATCGGTCTCAGTTAACGGATCATTAATGTGAACGTCGATAAACCAGCATTAATATTAAAGTCACTAACTCGACTGTTAGTCACATCGATGCCACAGTAAGATGTTATTTTTTATGAATTAAGGAATTTCTTAAGAAAAACTGTCATTTATTTTGAAGTTATCGATGATATCGATTATCTGAGCGTTTGTGGAGCTCGCTGTAAAGCGTTACTTGCGTATTTGTGCAATCGTGATGTTGAATCCTGTGAAACGGTCCTGGTATTTCAGGAGACGCTCTCCTGTCCGAGCAGCTTTACTTTGCAGGTTAGGGGCAGTTTCAGGGGCAGAAACACAGCTGCTGAACAGAAATCACACCCCTAACACACCCTTAACACACTTTACTTACGTCTTTCAACTCTTTTTTTTTTTAACATTTTAATCCAGTTTATTGGATATTTTTAACCCCTTAAGCGACTGCAGGCCCGCTGTAGGAGCCTTAATAGAAAAAAACCATGAGTGTAAATGTCAGAAAAGATGATGTGATGATTTCTTTTTTTTTGCACTGTTTTTAATCATTGATGGTTTATTACCACTACTAACTCTCACCACTGTAAAGCTCAGTGAATTTCCAACACGTCTGCATGTTACAGCTGTTTTTATTTTAAATCATTGTGACACTAAAATAAAACCTTTTTTAATAAATTGATTTTAAATGGGTTGTTATTGATTTTTAAAAATCTTTTAATTATTTATATTACAACGTTTATTTTATCCATCTAAGACTTACTCAGGGGCCGTACTTAGGGGCCGAGCATCAGCATTCCAACACCTGAACCATTGAACTACCACCTCTCATCCTGTGAGGGGAGCAGGCTTTCAGTATTCAAAACATTTTCTATAAGAGAACGAGGCCCGTTTATTAAAACATGAACTCACAGCTGCTTCTTTTCTTTAGGGGCCCTAAGTAGAATTTAATTTGGGGCCACCCCGGGGCCGCCTATATAGCTTATCATTGTTTTATAATTATATGCATTAATTTATTAACTTTTCATGCTAAGATGTTTGTAAGGTATGAGCTTTGGTTTCTTACCTGAATGACTTCAGTGGAATACATTTGCCAGAACGTCCTGCGAGAGCATGCGAGGTTAAAGAAAGTGGGCGGAGCTTACAGGAGGTAAAGAATAAACAGAAAGGCATCTTCAGGGTTTCGGGTTCAAATGATTTCCAGCTTGAGTTCCTGTCTGTGTGGAGCATCACCTTCTTTTCCTTCAGGTTCTCTTCAGGATTCTTTAGACTATAAATGTGTGTGTGTGTGTGTTTATTCCAACGAGTCGTGCACTAATAGTTTACAAATTGAATTTATTTTCTTTATAATTCATTCAACCAGATTTAACAAATATAAAAAAAAAAAAAACATTTCCTCGTATATAAACCTTTAGTGTTTTTCAGTGCTAAAACACCAAATTACGTCAATGCCAGGTGTGTGTGTGTGTGTGTGCGCGCAAGAAAAAACAACCTGCATGTTAAAACTCCAGAGCGCCAGTGATGGTCACAAAGTCCGAAGTGTTTCTAACATTACTTTAACGCAGTATTTGGGTGTGAAAGGTGACCTGGTAATCAGGCACATTGCTCTAAACATCTTACACGGTAACAGTTTATGCTAACAGACGGGATGACGGGCCATCTACAGTGTCTGTCTCAATCATTAGTCGTTAAACTTCTTTAGACATATTGCATTTTTTTTTTTTATGACAAAGTCTGAAATGCAGCTGAAACAATGTTAAAGTTAAAAAATGTATAAAAGTGTTTAAATAGTTCCAGTTTGATTTATTTTAGTCGATTTAGAAGCTTTCTAGACTTCTTATAGACTGTATGGCAGACTGTGCTTATAAATTGTATATAAATATAACAATGACCCTCGACTTGCGATACGACTGCGTGACTTAAATAGTATCTTCAAAAAATATTTGTTTACATTTTTTGAGGCTGAAGGAGAACAGTGTGTAAAAGAGAACGTGAGAACAGAGTGACGATCTCAGACCACCCGTATATACAGCCCCCTGGTGGTTGGTGTTTAGTCGCGCACTCGTTCAGCTAGCGATAACATATTTCGTTAAGTGACCTTGTTGCGCCTTTTTCGTAGCGCATTCAGCTACATTAATAATAATTATTTTTTTTGGTTAAAAGTACCATGACATATTTTATCATGTACTTTTCTGAGTTTTCGTTTACCGATATGCACTTACGGAACATTCCCGTATGCCGAGGCTAGTTTATATTGTGTATTATTAAAAAACATGTTCAAGTATCATAACGTGAGATTTTTGCCACCCGCCAGGAAAAAGGTAAAAACGTAGACATTTTATTCTTAATATTAATTCTATGCTACTAAAATTAATTATACGTGTTTTTTTTTCTCGTAGGTAAACTAATAAATTCAAATCTTTTGCAGCATGCGAGAGCGTCCTGTGAGAGAGGAGGAAGTGGGCGGGGCTTACAGCAGGTAATTGTATGTAGTCACTTGTTTGATTCGATGGGATGATGTTGGTTGAGGTTTGGAGGAATAGCACTTCACACGTCTACGCAGGGCTGCGCCGTGATATATCACAAAGTTTTAATCTCTCGCTTAGATTTTGTGAGATTTTATCTTATTCATTAATTCTTGGTCTGGATTTAATGTGTACTGGACTTTACAGGCCAACAGTCACTTTAAAGCTGTTGTGTAACGTTGCTTAGATTTCTATAGAAAACACAAAACACAGCTTTGCTACTAGAGACGTGTCGGAATTTTCTCCCGGCGTTCGTCGTGCTGCTCTTCTATTTGTTTTATTTTAGATTTGATTAATGTCCTGTTTTTGACGTGACGTGACTTGTGCAATGAATGAACTCGTCTCTGTGAAGTTGCAGTTCGCACAATTTCCCAGACTTGATGTTGATATTCGTGTCTATAAAACAAATCAGTTTCCCATTTAATTTGAATCTTTTATAAATGTGAACGCTGTGATTCGGTTTTAATACTAAAGAGTGCAATGAATCGTGAATCAGTCTCTGAGGTATCATTCCACACATTTTGTTAAAAAAAAAAATGTACTGGATAGTTGAGGTATGTGTTGTGTTTGTTGGCCATGCAAAATTAAAAAGCTCGAGTCTGATGAAGACATAAATAAATAAATAAAATCATTTTTATTGTTTCAAAAAAGGGAAAAAAATAGTTTTCAGCTGGTTTTCCTACCAAAACTAAATCGGGTACGCTACGTTTTATTCACCTATATTATTTATTTATTAGATGTGTTTTTATTCCCACTATATAACGAATACATGCTAAATTAAAAAACGTCAGCCTGCTAGATAAATAAAACAAAATCTGCTTTTTATTACCTGATTTAAGAAATAGATTGTAAAAAAAAGCCCACTAGTGGATCTGATGATTCCTTACACTGATTTTAGTTTTGTTTTATAAATTAACTATATGATTAGCAAAAGTGTTTTGGTTCTGATGGGTTATAACATGGAGACGTATTAAATCACAGATGCTGACCCTGACCCTCGCTAGCTAACGTTAGCTAATTCCGCTGCTACGTTGTTTATTTATTGCTAAACACATCTGTGAATCGCATCGACTCGACTAGCTTTTTAACTTTGCATGGCCTTACATTCAGATAGAACACTCCTGGACTCTGAATCATGAGCACCAGGGGTAAGAGAAGAAGAAAAAAAAACCACCCAGTCCATTACACCAATCTGTTTAGCAGCAACTCTCCGTCTGACGTCCTACGTCTTTTTGGAGGAAAGGTCCACGGCTCTCATGATAACACTGGCGCGAGACGTGGAGCTGGTACTGAGGTCGAAGTTGAGAGCAGGAAGGAACGGGCGCCAGGGTTCCACGTCGTAGCTGATTATCGGCGAATCCTCTCGACAGCTCGTCACCCAAAACTTCGTCTTGTTCGAGAAGAACGAGTGTTTTTTATCTGAAAGTTTGGGGGCGACCCTGAGCACGGACGAGCAAGACCGTCTGGAACTGATGGACAAGTCCTGAGGCTGGAGGTAAGGACGAGAACCAAAACAACAGAAATCACACATAATCTAATCATCATCCAGAACTGTTTACATTTTTATCAGTTAACAAGAAGAAAAAATTATTAATTCATTCTAAATTCCACCAAAAAAATTTATCCAATGAACGTTTTATTATCTTCTAGTTTTAACAACCGCCAACATTTAATACCTTAAAAAATGTTTAAACTAAAAAACACCAAACAAACTTAAGATCAGACTTAAGAGTAAATTTTAAACTATAAAATAAATAAAATATAATACAAATAATTAAACAGTTACATAAAATTAATACAATTAAACATTTAGGTGTTAATAAGTAAAAGTAAAAATATCTCCAAACTCACAAACTAAAATTAAATTGTCTTTAGAATAGAACAGAATTATGGGATGGCTGGTGGACAATATCAGAGTTTGGATAGGATTCATAGTTGAGGTTGGATTCATGGAGTCTATAGATAGATAGAGAGTCGATATTAATATTATATTACTAACTACTTTATTGCACAATACAAAACACATAAAATTAAATTTTTATTTAAAATTAAAAAGAACAAAAGATAAAGTTTTCTTTAACTCTAAAAAACCTCGCAATTAATATTAAACTGATTTTTAATTTTACTCAATGTAGTAAGCGTTTTCTGCGGTTAAATAACCCCAGTCTGATTCTGTAATAAAAACTGTTTTTGTGTTGAATTCTGGGAAAGGAAACAGATTGTGCAAGTGTAAAAGTTTACACACCTTCATGGAGTCTTCATCACTGTGTGTGCTTTCATCATCGCTCTCTGTTACAGGAAAACAACAGAAAAAACTGTCTGTGTGGCCTTTAAATCAACCTCAGTTAGAATAAAAAAACTAATAAACATCTAATAAAATAAGAATAAAATATCCCAAAAATGTAAAATATATAAAAAATTGAATAATAAAAATGCTAAACAATATTTACAAACTGCTAAAACATACAATTACGAATATCACAATTAAAAAACATACAATTAAGAATATCACTTAAAGAAAGAAAAGAAATATCACAACGAAAGAAAACCCCACGCTATAAACATAATCTTACTACTATCACTACTGCGTTCTGATATTTCATTAGACGTTATCATAACGTTTTTTTCTTTATATCCGATTAACGTTATTCCCTTTTAAGTAACCTCTCAGTTTTAACGCTGAACTTGACTCAGATCCCTTACACAATGTTCCAGATCAGTGAGCTGTAAAAGAACCGCAGCGACATTCAGCTTCTCTTTATTTCAATAGTTTTCAGTAGTTTCCATCGTCAATTAAACATTTTTTCTACGTTACGCCCAGACGTCTCTGTGAATGAGGGGTTAATAAAGAACCGATATAAACTGCTGTTTCGGAGAATTTAATCAACACCTAGCAACCAATCAGAGTGTGGCAGCACTGTGGGAGTAAACGATTTCTTACAGTTAATATTAAACAGGTTTAAAACTAATTTTTACCCCACAGACCTGCCTGTCTTTTACCTGTTGCCTCAGTTCCCATTTCGTACTTTAGATTTCATAATTCTAGAGCACAAGCTGGTAATTTGATGTTAAAATTAAAAGCATTTATAACTCTTAAACCTAAAACAATATAAAATAAAGCAAAAACCAAGACACAAAAGTAATACTAGAAACTAAAACCTAAAACATATTAAAACCTAAAAAAACTAAAAATACATTTAAATCTAACAACATGAAAACAAACTAAAGACCAACAAAACAAAAAAGTTTTAATTTTAAAAAAATGTTTTAAAGTAAAAAATGAGTGTAACTAAAATCTTTTAACTTACAAATCAAAGCCTTAAAACATATAAAAGCCCAAAACAAAACTAAAATCAAAACACTAAATTCTTAAAAGCAGTGTTATAATTTTTCAATAAATAAAAACTGTATCTTGGGTGTGAATGAACGGAACGTACCATTGTAACAGGACGCGGGGGAGATCTGGAAGTCGTAGGGCGTCCGAGTGGAGGTGACTGCTGACTCCTCGTTCTCGGTGGTGACCTCCACAACAGCGCAGATGTCTGGTAGATAGCTTACCGGCGGCTTACTAGGTGAACTAAACTCGGAGCTTTGATCCGGTTCTAATGAAGAGAAAAAAAATTAACAACCTGTCGGAATAAAACACACACAAAAAAAAAAAAAAAACAGTTACAAAGGTCATGTGACCCAACACACCCACCTGTGGTTATAACGGTGCTGTCCGGCAGCGTGTCATCCTTCGGCTCGCTGTTCTTACGTTTGCGTTTCTGTACCGGACCCTAAACAAACATTTACACCATACACACTTCAGTCATTTTATTTTTTAAAAACACACACTTTATTCTTATACATGAACCCAATTCGGGTGTGCTTACTTTTGCTTTCGCTTCCCGTTCCATTTTTTTCTTCTTGGCTAAAAAAACAACAACACAAAACATCAATTTAGTAAAAGTTCATCATCCAGAGTGATTTATTTTATTTACACACTTGAGCGGTTAATTCAACATCTACAAAGTCACACAAATGCTGCTCAGGATGACCAGGAACGATTTCCAAATGTACATCCCGGAGCAGTAAGAGTTTTTTTCTGTATGCAAACAGCAGATTTGCATTCTAAACAACGGCTAAGAAGGTTCCTTTACATCTATATAGCAAAACTATAGACACCCGACCATCACATCCATCTGGGTAATCCAGATGTTCGTCTCACTCTTCCTCCTATAATACAGAAACCTCCACACATCAGTAAAGTCTTTCCACTAGATTGGGTCATGTGACTGTGCTGATTGAATTATTCAGTTCCAATAGTATTAGTGAGATCAGACACTAATGTGGAGGTGAGGAGGTCTGGGGTTTAAAGGGGTTGAGTCAGAACACAGATTGATAAAGTTACCCTGAAACCTGCTTTCACGCTGGTATTTTTTACTTCTCCATTCGGGTATCGAGTTCCTTTACTAGGTTGCTCAAGATGTGACATTTTACTATGTGACACAACTATTTTAAAACTTCTCCCGAGAATGACGGTGAAAAGTTCAGAAGAAGCGGCTCCACCGAGAATCAGATAGCTTTTTTCATTTCATTGCATTATAATGGAGGAACTAGATTCTGCTTGACGTCTTTACCAAAACCCCAAACCCTTAATGGGGCAGGCGGATGTTTTCATAAGCCAGAGGACTGATGGAGTATCAAACCTCACACTTACATTTTACATTGCTTTTATTGCATTTGCTTATTGCAGACGCGCCCTTATCCAGAGCGACTTACAATATTCTTTGTTATACAACTCAGCAATTGGGGGTTAAGGGCCTTGCTCAGGGGCCCAACAGTGGTGGCTTGGTCGACCTGGGAATCGAACCCACAACCTTCGGGTTGGTAATCCAACACCTTAACCATGAGCCACCACTTCCCACACTTGCTTTCTATTGGTCAGTTTTACCAGTTAACTGAGCGATTTCTTCTCTGCTATGTTGATATTTGGAGAATTGCAGAACTTCTCTCATGTTCCATCTGCTCTGATTCGATTAATTTGCAATTTTACCCAGCACTGCTTATACATGTTCAAGAACCCTTTCCAAATTTTTGGCTTTCAGCTGCTTCCCCTTAGAGAGAGCTTCAAGTCTGAGTCTCAAAATGTGTTCCTTGGTTGAAGGATTTCTCTCTGATATTCCACATTTCTGAGCAGGTTCTTACTCAGTTAGAGTAAATTTTGCCACAGATCCCAACACTTTAATCAGGTTCATCCTGTGTTGACTTGCGGTCATAAATTTTATCTCCTGCTGTAAGTCCTACATCTCTTTTTTTTTTTTTTTTTTTAACCCGTGGCTTTTTAAATGTTATAAAATATCAGGCCAAAGTTATTTAGACGAAGCGCTGAAACATTTTTGTTCCACATTAGTTTCCAACATGAGCAGAAAAACACCAGAACTATATCATCAGTTCAATTCTCTGAACTGTTCTGCAGGAAATCGACTCTTTTATAGGCAGACGGACGATACAGATATTCAGGTTCCGCTTGCAGAATTCCCAGAAACAAAGATTTACCGAGATTCATCACAGAGATTACCCAGAATTCCTCCTTCAGCCTAAGTACAATTAGGCTAAAGCTTCAGTGTTGCTGCAGTTTAACGTCCACTATAAACATTCTCTTCTTTTCCAGACGATCACAGACGTCGTTAAAGACTTGAGCTTTTAATGCTTCACAGCCGCAAACAATATTGGAAAGGTTCCTTCTTACCTCTGACTTATCCGAAGTCTTCACAGCTTCCAGCTTATATCAAGCTTACTTTTCTGAACTGTTGGATTTCTCAAAAATGCAGAAGAACGCAAGATACTGACTATAGGACACTCCTACAATAAAGCATTTCTCTATCTCTGATACAAAAACCTCCCTTCTGTAGACCCAAGGTCACCCATGGCTAAGGAGGATAGCCTGAACTCGCAACAATTACATTCCAGTATTTATGACCTGAAAAACTACAGCGGAACAGAGAGGCCCTGGCAAGCTGAACGACTCCAGCATACCGCTTTTTAGATATTTATATATTTTAAGTCATATTATTTCCAGCCCTGAATCCAGACTCGGAGTCCAACAAACTACATCAAGACAAGAGTCACAGCCCTGCAGACTGGAACCATTTTGAAGCCAGAGCTCTAAAAAACTAACTAAATCAACAATCAGAACCTTAAAGGCTAAAAACAATCACGAGCCAAAGCCTAAAACAGTGAAACCAATAAAGAGACAAAGCTCTAAACATTGGGACCAATCATGAGTCAGGGCCTTAAACAGTCGGACCAATCATGAATCAGGGCCTTAAACGCTGCGACCAATCAAAAGTTTGTACCTTAACAGTGAGACCAATCATAAGTCAGGACCTTAAACCGTGTGACGAATCATGAGTCTTTATGGACAAGAACCAATAAAGAATTATTGCCTTAAAGACCGGACCCAATCAAGAGTCACACCTGATTTTACCCACGCTAGAGTTGGTGCCCCAGCTGCCCTCTGTACTGTATAAATGAAAGCTTGAGGTTAGACGCTCTGAAGATCAGTGTGTTGGATACGGAAGTGTAAATTCAGTACCTTTCTTAGCAGCTCTTTCTGGTGGAGAAAGTATGCGGTACATCCTGAACGCATTGCTTCCGCTCTTCATACTCATGTCCTTCACTTCCTCAATGTCCGCCAAGGAGTTCATGGCACAGCGGAAGTTGGCCTTCCATGTCTTTGGGTCGGGTTTGTCCACTCCGGGATGGTATTTACCTACAGGGAAAAGGGCATGATGAAAACATGGCTGACTGAGAATTTCAGCCTCACTTTAATGGCCAGTTTGGAACATCTAAACATCCACTTTAATTTTCACAGGAAGTTCTTTCAGATGAATGTTCAGGATTTTCTTAACTTTTCTGATCATCTCTGATTGTTTATCTAACAGATTTAGTTTAAATAACATGGCAGATTTTTAAAAATATTTTACCACATTTAACTTTTTCTGAATGTTAAAGGTTTTGGATTAACAAACAAAACTTTATTCTTCCATTTACTGATTTTTCACACAAGCCTGGGGAGAACATGCAAACTTCAGAATCGAACCCGAGACCTTAACAGTGTTAACCACTAAACCATCGTGCTGCCCTTTGTCCATCATCAAATTCTTCAAAAAAAACCAACTCTTTTATATATATATATATATATATATATATTATTCATATTAAGATATATATATACATATATATATATATAGATTTTATTATTTTATATATATAGTAATATATTATATATTAATATATATATATTGATTATATTATAATTTATATATATATTTTATATATCTTTTATATATTTATATATATTTATATTTATATATATTTTATATATTATATCTATATTTATATATTTTTTTTTTTATTTATTTTTTTTTAAAGAAGTGTGGTACTGAAGGAATGAAACCCCAGTGGGGGCACCTGTGTGAATGGCCCAGTTCATGAAGAGCGGCGCGTCTTTATCCAAATCCCAGCCATGCCGAGCCGCGTGGATCACGGGATCTGGAATAAATATCTTTTCCTCCTTGATAAATGAAGAGAAAACCATTGTTTACATTCTTTATTTAATACAATATTTGTTTTTCATTTTTTAATTCCATATCCTTTATATAAAACATGCTGCACACGATGCCTGTAACTGCCCCCTGAGGACTAATAAAAGGTTTTTTTAATTGAATTGAACTTGGATGTTGATAAAAAAAAAAAAATTTTTCTCTTCTTTCGCTCTTTCACCTCATTCACCCAGATCAGGCCTTGGATTTTCCCGGTGTTTATCTGCTCCTCCAGCCACGGACGCATCCGCTGCCTATCGATCGGCATCTTCATCCACAAATCAGGTTACATGTAACTAAGAATAAGTTAAAATTCTTTAAAATAGTCAACTAGAACTGATAGTATAGTATAGTATAGTATAGTGTAGTAAAGTATATTACACATGTAAAGGATATTATAGTATAGTATATTACACATGTAGAATATAGTATAGTATAGTACAGTATTTTACATATAAAGAATTTAATATTATAGTGTAGTATAGTACTATAGTATATTACACATGGGAAGGATATAATATATGTAAAGTATATTACACATGTAAGTTATATTATAGTATAGTATAGTATAGTATATTACATAGAATGAATATTATAAAATATAGTATATTATAGTATAGTAATAGTATAGTATATTACACATGGGAAGGATATAATATTGTAAAGTATATAGTATATTACTATAAAATTATTAATATTAAGTAGTATAAGTACGGTAAAGAATATTATAGTATAGTATATTACATATGAAGAATATATTAGTATAGTATAGTATAGTATATTACAACATGGGAAGGATATCATATTGTAAGTATATTACACATGTAAAGAAATATTAGTATATAGTATATTAAATATGAAGAATATATTAGTATAGTATAGTATAGTATAGTATATTACACATGGGAAGGATAATATTGTAAAGTATATTACACATGTAAAGAATATTATAGTATAGTATATTACATATGAAGAATATAATATTATAGTATAGTATAGTATAGTATATTACACATGGGAATATTATTAAAGGATATAATATTGTAAAGTATATTACACATGTAAAGAATATTATAGTATAGTATATTACATATGAAGAATATAATATAGTGTAGTACAGTACTATAGTATATTTTACACATGGGAAGGACATAATATTGTAAAGTATATTACACGTAATGAATAGATTTATAGTATAGTATAGTATATTACATGTGAAGGAAATATATTATAGTGTAGTTAGTATAGTATTGAAGTATATCACACATGTGAAGGATATAACATGGTATAGTAAAGTAGTACAGTATTACATATGTAAAGAATATAATTTTATAGTATATTATAGTATATTAATGTGAAAGATATATTACAGTATAGTATATTAGAATGTGAAGGATAAAATATTGTAGTATAATATAAGTATTACTCATATGAAGGATATAGTATAGTATAGTATAGTATATTACTCAACACACACACACACACACACACACACACACACACACACACACACACACACACACACATCCTTATCCTTTAAACACTGATACACCAAATCACTCAGAAGTGACCGAACGTCATTTACTCCGGAAGATGAAATTACTTTAACTGTAGTTATAGGATTTAATCTACCAGGTTTGCTTGTTTTATATTTTATTCTCATGCTGTCGATCCTTTAAGACCGCATGACTGTTTTATAAGCGTTAATAACCTGATCAGGTGACTCACACACCCTAAACTGGCTGGGAAGACTAGTTTTAGAGTCTGCTTTAATTTTCAGTGGAATGTTCTTACCTACTTAAGCGTCCAGTGTCTCCGGCTCGGAATTGGATTTAATCACAGAATCCGTCTTTTTGCCATCGTGTCACTCCAATCCGACTGCTGTGTCGCAGAGACGTCGTGAAGACATTCGCAGAACAGCGTCGTGTTAACCGTGAGATGAGATGAGATGAAATGAGAGAAGACACGCCGCGGAAGTCGTGCACGGCGAGTTCGCACTTGATTGGCTGGGTTTCAGATCCACGTCGTGGTTTAGTGCAAAATAAAAAGTAAACCAAACAGGAAAGAGAAAAAAAAAAAGAAAAACAAACCCACGCAAACCGAGAGGTCTGATTGGGCCTTCGGGGCGGACTCGGCTTTCTGGAATACTTCCGGGGACGTGACGTCACAAAGCGTAAACTCGCGTTGAACATTACATTCTTTGTAGGATCGATTTATACTTATAGAATATAAAATACCATATATATATGGTATTTTATATTCTATAAGTATAAATCGATCCTAATATATATTTATTATTAATTTCACCTCTTTATAATAATATATTATATATTCAGAATACTAAAAAAGTAATGCTAATAGAGTTCGTTTAAAAAATTAAGGTGATTTGTTTTAATTTGATTCACGCTTCTAAAAATATAACTTAATCACATTATTAACACAACGTTAGAAAAAAGTACATGAACACGCCCGTTGCCACGCCCACTGATCACGTCACGCACTCCGTTCATCATTCATCCAGGTTACTCGACTCTTAATTCGGTTCAGTTTCGTTTACGGATTCATTCACAGCTTGTTACCTCTTATAACGGCATTATTTGCTCTTCTGAGCGTCGTTATAGGCTTTGATCAGTTTTTACCTCTTAATTTCCATCAACTCAATTATTATAACGAAATTGTCCATTTATTAATGAAAATTCCCCAACAAAAAGATTCAGTTGTTATTTGTATGCATGTTTACATGTCTAATTTTTAATTAAGCAAATTATTTTTTTTTCCTGACCATTTTTCCACTTCAGCTTTGCACATTAACAGATAAAAAACTTTATATCCCAAATTATTATACACGCTCGATAGTTTGTCTATCTATAGTATACACATCATAGCAATAATAAATACCATTATTAAATAAATGAAAATAATTTAAAAGGGCAGTGAAACAAATAGTATGCCTTTTTTGTGACTGCATTTCATTAAATTTACATTATGCATTTACGTTAATAACCACTGAAAAATTATACTTTGTGTAAACACAAAAGTTTTTAAAGTGCCCGCCTGCAGGTTTTCCACTAGAGATGACACACAAGGTATCGATCCTTGGTATCGGATTGTTTTTACGAGTACATGAGCTCAGTATCAGACCCGATACCGATATCAGTATCGGTGCATCCTTAGAATAGTGTTTTGTATTGTTGTGTTGATTTGCACTGTCTTGTATTGTGTATTGCACTGTCTGTCCTTCACTGTTTGCACACTTTATGTGACCAGGACAATTTATTCTCTAGACTTTATGCGTCTGCGATATATGATTGAAATGACAATAAAAACAAAACTTCTTTGCAGTTTGCAGTGTTGCGGTCAGGTGCTGCTGTCGAAACTCAGTACCACATGACGTCGGTTTTATAAAGAGGAAAGAACAACCACAAGATCAATCAGGTCTGATACTTAAACACACATCAGTGCAGGGAGGCGTTTGTTTGTGTATAATGTCATTGTACAGAATGTTTCCATTACTGGACATGCAGTCAAAGGATTTTCTTCATCTTACACACCAAAATAAATTTATTATATTAATAATTATAGATACATTATTTATTATTTTCTCAATCTGTAATAAACATGTTAAAAAAATAGTCAAATAAACAATCAATTTATATAATTTATATAAGATGTTATATTTATATATCACATTTTATAAACAAAAATTTACAAAGACATTTTTAAATATATTTTTTTTTAAAATTCTGCGTTTTTGTTGCGCAGGTTTGACCGTCTACAACACGCACATTTCGTTTCCGGGAAACTCTGCGATCTTATTGGTCCGCTGTTGCTTTTTCGCGGGAAATTTTAATCGCGTGACGTTTTTTTTCTTTTGATGTGATTGTGAGTTGACGTCTACAGGTCCTCCTGCACGAAGTGCAAAATGAACCACGAAGAAAAGAAAATTCGCGTCATAAACAACGGGTAAATTGATATGATTTAATAATGAAGATTACGGTTTAGTTCGGATATTTGGATGTTGGTATACACAGTGTAATTCTGTATAAACGTTTCCTTCACTTAATGAACTAAACATTTAAACTAAACATTAAAATAAATGTTAAATCCGATGTTATTAAAAGCTGATTATCGAAAATATTATTAATAATGAAGTGCACTTTATAAAGTCAAGCCTTTTAAGAGGAAAAGCTGCGTATGCACTGTTGCTAGGCAACCAGAAAAAAAAAACATGGCCGCCGCCTTCAGACTTTTGGATTGATAGCAACACGCAGAATTTAATTAAAAGTATAATGTAAAAGCGTAGTGACAAAAAGTCACCCAAATACAATCAAAACATTAACCCCTCAAACGTGTTGGTAAAAATATTTCTAAAACTAATTTCTGGTGTTTCCGCCATTTTGAAATACGCGATATTGCGTCATCACCGACTGGTTAAAAACGAAACTCTTTTAAGAAAAACATTTAAAAATGTATTAATTTCTGTGTATATTTTAATTAATAATCGTCTGTTTGATATTTTTCTAATGAATTAAAATAGTTTAAAATTTTTTTAAACATACGTTTGACGTCATTTGAAGGGGTGTTATCACAAGGGTGTACAAACTTTTGCACTCAGCTATAAAAACTCCTGCGATTTATAGCAAATGTGCAGCTTTTTTCTTAAACTAATATTAACTTCGTCCTTTATTTCTTTACTTTTATTCTTGTATTCGGTTAACTGATAGTTTAAGGGTTGAACTGCTCACTGGAAGCTCATAGGTTTAATGCCCAGCACTACCAATCTGCCACAGCAGGGGTTCCGATCCAAGCCCTTTACCCTCAACTGTCTAATACATGTAAAATAAATGACTCTGGATGAGGGTGTGTGTGTGTGTGTGTGTGCGCGCGCGTTAAAGGAGCAGAAGTGTGAATGTTTAATACAGAGTGTTTCCCTGTCCCGCAGTGGTGTCCCTGCTGAGACGAGGAAGAGACAGGACTACCTGGAGTGGTCGGAATATTTCATGGCTGTCGCCTTTCTGTCTGCACAAAGAAGCAAAGATCCAAACTCGCAGGTATGGCCTGTAACTGCGGCAGTCATCCCAGAAGTTAAACACACACACACACTAACACACACACACACACACACACACACTCTCACACACACACACACAAAATAATTCACTCAGACCAGACATTTATTACAGATATAAATTTACAGTGTTTTGTAAGGCTACTCTTTATTTTTAACAACATTAAACAATTAAAGAGGAATTAAATGATGAGTGTGTTTGGCGCTTCCAGACAAACACACACACACTCCTTAAAGCACAATACATTATTAGTTTTTCCTTTTTTTGAATGTATATTATTATATTACATTTATATCTTGCTCATATAACCGTTTCTACTTTTTGTTTGATTTGTTTCTTTTATTTCATTTCTTACTTTTTTTAGTTTCTTCCCTCTTTTAACTTTATTTATTTGCTTTTCATAGGATTTTCTATTCTAATCAAATGTTATTCTCTGTCTCTCTCTCTCTCTTTGTCTCACTCTCCATCTCACTTTCTCTCTCTCTCTCTCTACCCCCCCTCTCTGTAGGTGGGAGCGTGTATTGTAAATCAGGAGAATAAGATTGTGGGGATCGGGTATAACGGGATGCCTAATGGCTGTGATGATGATCTCCTACCCTGGGCTCGTTCTGCTGATGACCATCTGGACACTAAATATCCCTACGGTCGGTTTCCTCACACTGCTGCGGTTTGCTGGGTTTAATGTCGGACTGTGTGTTAAACCTGCATAAACTCCGTATATTAAATGTTTTCGCTCACTGTAACGCTTCAGCTTCATCCTTATCCACTAGATGGCGCCAAAGAACAAGTTAATTGTTTGCTTTACTTTATTAACAAAACAAAAAACATTATAAGGATCCGATCTTTTAGAATTATAAAACTAAACTACAAATCCTATCATTAGGATGAAATATTAGGAGGGTTGTAACTATAAAGTATCTGTAAAATAACGACATATATGGATATGTAGGTGGGTGGGTTTGATGAATATTTGGGTGAGTTGATGGATGGATGGATATGTGGGTGGATGAGTTGATGGATGGATGAGTTGAGGAATGGATGGATGGATGGATGGATATGTGGGTGGCTGGCTGGCTGGCTGGATATATGGATGGATATGTGGGTGGCTAAGTTGGATGGATGGATGGATGGATGGGTGGATGGATGGACCGACGACGGATGGACGGACGTTAGTGGGTGGTTTAACACATGGATGAATGGAAATATGGGTCAGTGGGCTTATGGATGGTTTGAATGGATGGATATGTGGGTAGGTTAATGGATGGAAATGTGAGTGCGTTTTCGGATGGATGGATGGATGGATGGATGGATTGATGGACTCGTGACTTGTACCTTGTGACTCGTGTGATTTTTTTTTTTTTGAAATTTAATTTTATTTTTAAAATTTTTTTTTAAATTTTTTTTTTACAGTCTAAATTTTTTTAGGCTGAATTGTTTTTCTCACTGTAAATACTTGGTGTTCTTCTTCTGCTCCCCAACACGCCGCCATGCTGCCGCTAATGAAGCTCTTCACCCCGCGACTTTCTGTGCTGCTGTTCATGAGCTGCTGTCTCACACTTACAACACGCTTACACTCGTCTGTGTGTAGCAGATTTTTAATGTATAGTGTGTGTGTGATTGCATTATATTCACTTTTGAATGTATTACTCTTTAATAGTGTTGTGTGTGTGTGTGTGTGTGTGTGTGTGTGTGTGTGGTGTGTGTGTGTGTGTGTGTGTGTGTGTGTGTGTGTGTGTGTGTGTGTGTGTGTGTGTGTGTGTGTGTGTGTGTGTGTGTGTGTGTGTGTGTGTGCGTGCGTGCGTGTGTGCGTGCGTGCGTGGTGCGTGCGTGCGTGCGTGCGTGCGTGCGTGCGTGCGTGCGTGCGTGCGTGCGTGCGTGCGTGCGTGCGTGCTGTGCGTGCGTGTGTGTGTGTGTGTGTGTGTGTTGCAGTCTGCCACGCTGAGATGAACGCAATCATGAATAAAAACTCGGCGGATGTGAAAGGCTGCACCATTTACGTTGCTCTGTTTCCATGTAATGAGTGTGCGAAACTCATCATCCAATCAGGTGAGGTCCTGGAGACACACACACACACACACACACGCTCACACACACACACACACACACACACACACAACGATTTCTAAACTTGCTGAGATTCCTAAATTTACATTATTTAGCAGATGTGTGTGTGTGTGTGTGTGTGTGTGTGTGTGTGTGTGTGTGTGTGTGTGTGTGTGTTCTCTCTAATCTTTTTTATGTCCGCTGCAGGTATAAAAGATGTGGTCTATTTGTCTGATAAATACCACAGCACTCCGGAGATGCAGGCTTCCAGAAGACTGCTGGATTTGGCTCAGATCCCATACAGGTGAGTCTGAACACAGGTGATGTTTATTTTTATCTCTTTGTATGGACAGACCGCAGGAAGTGGATGAGTTCTGATTCAAACACTTCTGTGACCGATTTATTGTTATTGATTATTGAGAGCACAGCCCTTTAACCCTTAACTGCTCAGTTGGAGTGAATAAATATCTCTGATCCCATGTAGCCAGATTATCAGACTACCAGCAGAAGATCTGGACTTTAGCTTCTATTGGTTAGGAAGGTGTTTGAATGACATGTAAACAACCAATCACAGTTCGTTTCATTCAGGTTCCCATCCAGTCCAACTGTGACTCACAGTCCCGAAAGTCTTTAGGGCAGACCGTCTGTACTGGATGGCGTTATTCACTGAAGTCAGCCGTTAAACCTCATCAGTTATTTCCTGATAATGAAAATCACTTATTTCTGCTTTCATCTCTTCCTTATTTGTGTTATATTATTTCAGAGATTTTAGGTCCTTGTTTATTTGCTTGTATTTTATTTGTTTCACAGTTATTTATTTATTTATTTATTTATTTATTGTGACAAATAAAAATTGAATTTTTGTTGTTTGGCTTTTTTTTTTTTTTTTTTTTATAGGCAGTTTCAGCCGAAGAGGAACAAGATCGTGATCGATTTCGACTCCATCACTTCCTCCTTCCAGTGTGAGCGTAACGGACGCAGAAGTGCGAACACACTTAACAACAACAACAGCTAAAATACTGAAATCTGTAATAATTTCTATTTTCTAAGTTCTTTTTTAAACTAAACACCACTAAAGCAGGTTAGTGAAGATCTGTAATACAGGTGGGAAATAAAAGACCAAACACTGAAAAAGTAACAGAGGAAGTGAAAATTACTACAGGCTGTTGTAATACAAGAAACTATAACATGTTTTAAAAATACTTTTATACTAAATACTGTAAAGAATGTAGGGAAGTGCATCAGGTCGAGGTGCTGAAATAGAGAAAACCCCTAAAAGCAGAGTACTAATAAAGCCCAGGTGTTTTTAGTAGGTTAAAATAATTAAAATTTACCAGGTGCAATTTTTTAACTTCCAGATGTTACTATTTCTTCAGTGTTTAAGCGCTGGCGTATCCTCAGAAACACCGTAAACGATGTGATGTCACGGAGATGATCCGATAAAGAGTTTATTAATGAATCATTAGTAGAAATTCGACTAAAATTGGTTTTTATTTTTAAAATTTGTAGTTTTGGTGACGTTTTGTCCTCTTGTTTTTGATTTTTTTAATTTGAAAAGTTTTTAATTGATTAAAGTTTCTTACTTAGTGAAAATTCTGTTTTATGTGAGCAAATATTACTGTTTTAATGTTCTTTTGTTCTTATTCTGTTTATTTTAATTAAAATGCACATTAAATGTCCTGTGAGATGTTTTGGGTTTAGACATTTTGCTGGTTGATTGTCTTTTGTTTGCTGTGTGAGGTGAGGTGAGGCGAGGCGAGGCGAGGTTATCTATTCTACAGTACATACCAGCAGCAGTGTGTCAGTCATGTGTGATGTGTGTAATAAACCTGTTTATCTGGATGTCCAGTGGTGATTAAGATAAGAAAGGGGTTTAAAATAAATAACCAGGTTAAGGAGTGTCTTTTAATTGTAAGTTTTTAATTGCTTTTATATTAAATAATTAATTAAATATATTTTATAAGGTCCTGCACGGCATTAACAGCACAGAATTCTACATTATAATGTGGGTTTAATTAAAATTTGAAGTAATTCAACTAAAATGACACTTTTACCCCTTGCTAAATTTTTAAAACTTATAAACCAGGTTTATTTCAGCTTTGTTCAGGCCACCAACACCACCACCACACCAACCACCACCACCGTGTTCCTGTTAAGTCATCGTTTTGCAGCTGTAGTCTTGGCGATATGATGATTTATGATAAATCTGATTTCTCACCTTTTTACATTCGAAGTTAAATTCCACGTTTATTAACATGACATTAATTTCATTAGCTTTTTGTGGCTAGTTTACGCAACTGAATAGTATAATTAGCAAAGGATCACGTATGGAAAGTAGCTGAACCTAAATATCAGCCTCACATTGGTCAATCGCTTCACTCCTGTTTCCATGCAGTGGTGCTGGGAATCGAACCGGGTCTTCAAGTTGGTAGTCCAACAACCTAACCACTGCGCTAACACTTCCCCCACTTTACCACTTTGCCTTAATGTGACACATGAATTCATGAGGAAAAAAGTCACTTCCAGAGAAGAAGAACTTCCAGAGAAGAAGAACTTCCGTAGGCTTTACTGATTTCTGTATGCCGTTTTTGCTTTGCATTGCAGCTCTGCCAAAAAAACAGGCGTTGCTGTAGCGCATTAAATTATTGAGGTTCGTTCACCCATTCCGCATGCATGCTGGGTGATGTATACTCACAGGTGGTACTGGTGTAACAGCTTACCAATGTAAACCCTCTGAATTGTTGTTTATTTGTGGCGTACGGACACCACAGTAAGCGTTGGCATGTTTTGGCACACACCTTGTTACACCCTAAACCCAACCCTGAGGTATGTGTTTAGTTTCTTGTTTCACCTGTGCATTCCAGATCATCTAAACAGGTGAGTGTTTTCTAGACAGATCTGTTCATCTGGGAATTAAAATCTTAACAAATTAAGTGTCTTTAATCAGCATCATTATTTCAAGTTTGGACAAGATGACCGATAATTTCTTCTGCTGATCTGCATACTTCTACAGCAGCATTGTTGCTAAAGGTTTCGGATGTTTTGCTTAGGAAAAAAAAAAAAACACCATCTAATTCTACGATTCTTTAAACCAGATTCCAGTTTTTTACTCGCTCAACATTTGTATAGTAGTAAAACTGCCAGGAGCACAAATTTAAAGCTTCGACCTGGGATGCAGCCGTCACTGCTGGTAGGGGGTGAAAATCCTGTGTGATTGCTTATGCTGGGCACTGTTGCCTCACAGTAAGGTCAGGGGTTCGATTCCCCTGCAGGGGTCTTTCTGTGTGGAGTTTAAATGTTCTTCCTGTGCTTGGGTGTGTTTACTCTGTGTGTGTGTGTGGCCCTGTGATGGACTGGTGACCTGTCCAGGGTGTCCCCCCTCCTGTCTTTCAGAGACAGTTGGGATAGACTGTGACCCCGAATTAGGGAATAAGCAGGTATAGAAGATGAATGAATGATTTCTTATGCTACATTTGAAAAGGTGAATTGTTAAACTACTGCCCCGGTGGCAGGGCACGTCATATCTTTTGCACTTCAAATTATAGATGCACGGCAAGATAATGATTTCCAGGCAGGTCCCTGCCGTAGCGAGATAAAAACATTTTTTAACTTCCTAGAATGCTGCGGCAGCGCACCGTAGATTATGTGACAAGATTAGATTAAAATAGATTAGATTAGATTAGATTAAGCGTTATTGTCATTGTGTGAGGTAGGTGTACAGAGCCGATGAAATGCAGTTATCATCTAAGCAGAAGTAATAAATAAGGGTGGTAATTACAGAGGTGAGGGTAAATAACCAATCAGGTTCCTCACCTTTACACTGCAATGAAAGAGCAGCTCGTCCTTTTTTTTTTTTTTCGCAAATAAATTTTCGTTACAAAAAAGTGAAAATCCATTGCTGAAATTCCAAGATTCCAGTTCAATCTTTGTTAATGACATGATTTCAAATATTCAGAAGTGTGTGTGTGTGTGTGTGTGTGTGTGTGTGTGTGTACTTTGTAAGTGGTTGCAATATGTAGCAGTTGCAAAAAAAAATTAAAGTTCTACACTACATTTCTTTTGAAGACTTTTGGAGTAAGCAGTGTTGCCATGGCCAGCAAAGGAGGAGATAAGAATAAAAAGCCTGATCCACTGGCAGCTGAGCGGTGAGTTCAGGAAGGGTTTTAACTGCACTGTTAGGTTTCGGTTTAAAGTTACTAAATAATTGTATCTATAGAAAAACTCGCTTTCTAAATATGGACTTTTCCAGTGACTGTATTCATTCGGTGACTTTCCCTTAGTAAAAAAGCAGCTAGAGAGACTGAAAAAGTGTGTGTGTGTGTGTGTGTGTGTGTGTGTGTGTGTGTTTATTTACATATATATATTTTTAGTTGTTCACTGGTAGCCAAGGTCACATGACTGCATGCACAGCATCAGCGCACAACATCAACGATTATCTTACAGGATGCTTTTTTTATTGTAGTTTTATGATTAAGACTAAAGAGGACTTTCACAACATGAACTACATTTACAGTATATCTATCATTTATAATATATATATATATATATATATATATATATATATATATATATATATATATATATATATAGGGTCATTAGTCACTACAGTTTGTTCATTAAAAAGTCTTCAACAATATCTGCTTATTGTGACTGTGATTAAAATCGATTGGAGACATTTTATTTTTCAGATTATTCGCAATAAACTAAATCTAAACAATCAGTGTGACTTATAAAACCCTGAAATACAAATATTTATCTGGCCTTCAGTGTAATTTGTACTTCATCCCGTCTCCAGGACATCTGGACCATCTGAGGACGAGGTATATTTTATGGCTGTTGCCCTCCTGTTTGCAAATAAGAGCCCTGATCCCAGCACAAAGGTAACACATTCCTTCCAGTGCGTGACAGGAAACCTGTGTGTGTTGCACAACTTCCACCAATTTCCAGAATTTCCACCGATAATCGAATTACTCACAATTCACCATGTTTACAATCCTTTCAGTGTCTAGACACTTGTCTGGTGGCTGTATAGTTATACTGAATGAAGTGCCCCCTTTCTACCACACTCGGGGAATGTGGGCGGAGCTAAAATCTAAAAATGGTGTAAGGAAAAATGATTGGGGCGTCGAAGATCCAGATAAAAATGTTTATCACAGCGACATGAAGAACTTTGGTTTGGTCGGAGTCGAAAAGAACCCAGACTTGTTTCAGTTTAAACACTGAATACAGTTACACTGGTTTGTGTAGATTTGAGTGTTTTAGATTCTCAGTGGCGGTGGTAGCGTCCCCTAGTGGGTGTTTAGAACTTTAATGGTGGGCGCTATGGAAACAGGTGTGTTAAGCAGATCTGTGCTGAGGTTTGCCAAGTTTTCCCAAAACATGAATTACACAGCTGAATAAAAATCTGCTAATATAAGATGAATTATCTTTGCTATGACTTTATTCCTTACTTTCATCACCTTTAACTTTCATATCGTTGTCCACTTTGTCCACTTTTCTCCGTCTTTTTTTAGGTTTGCGTCACTTTCCTCTTCTTTTATTTTTGGATTGATGATTTTGATGTAAACTGTTGTTTGTTGGTGGTTTGGATCAGGTCGGTGCCTGTATTGTGAATAAAGAATGTAAAATCGTGGGCGTCGGCTACAACAAAATGCCCGACGGCTGTGAGAAAGCGTTTCCGTGGGCGCGTGAAGCTGAGAACAAACTGGACACTAAATATCCGTACGGTGAGGATTTTATTCTCTGTTCTTGTTAAGACATTTAACAGTCCAGTTTTCTACTCCGACTGCAAATACAAATACCTTTAAAACCATCATATACATAACACACACACACACACACACACACACACACACACACACACACACAGCATTCATGGCTTTATCAAACTATTTATTTTGTAAATTCTTGTAGTAAAAACACAGACTTAACTTACTCACTCACTCACTCACTCACTCACTCACTCCTTTACCCACTCCTCACAGTTACTCCTCACTCACTCACTCACTCACTCACTCACACTCACTCACATCTTATCACTCACTCACTCACCTCCTCACTCACTCACTCACATCACTCACTCCTTTACTCACTCACTACATCACTCACTCACTCACTCACTCACTCATCACTTCCTCCACTCCTCACTTCACTCACTCACTCACTCACTCACTCACTCACTTCACTCCTCACTTCACTCACTCACTCACTCACTCACTCACTCACTCACTCACCACTCACTCACTCACTCACTCACTCACTCACTCACTCACTCACTCACTCACTCACTCACTCACTCACTCACTCACTCTCATTCACTCACTCACTCACTCACCTACTCACTCACTCACTCACTCACTCACTCACTCACACTCACTCACTCACTCACTCACTCACTCACTTCATCTTCCAGCTAAGCAGAGGATTCTTAGCAGTCTCTTGTCCAGGTTGGTCGTTGTCGTGAGATTTACAAACAACTCATATAAACGAATTATTTGAAAAATCTCATATTTATTATTAGCGTTCAGTAAGTCAGTAACGGAGGAACGACGCCAAATGTAGCAAATTAAAAGTAAAGTTTTTTTCCCAGTAAAAATGTACTTGAGTAACAGTAAAAGTCACACGTCTTTTAAAGACATCGCAGTAAATAAATCGTTTTTAAAGATTTTGGTCAGTTTAGTCGGCTTTTTTTTCATCGAGCCAGAGAAAAATTCTGCGATAGCGGGACAGCGGCTGGTCTTTCGGCGACTTTAGGAGTGAGTCGTTCCTCTGAGTGTAAATATTCCTACAAGTACAATATTAGCTGTATTATTTTGTGCCCCTTTTGTTTTGTTTATTGCCCCCCCCCACAATGTTAGACAAAATTTACACCCCTGAATATAAGCAGACCAACGAGCAATGCAACATTAATATTATTAATAAAACCACATAAATAGTCCGATTGCAGAGCTGAATTCTTTAATTTTAGATGAATCCATGAATCCAGACGAGGCTACAATTATTAACACTTATTATGTATATAGTGTGTGTGTTGTGTGTGTGTGGTGTGTGTACAGTGTGTCCATGCAGAGATGAACGCCATCATGAATAAAACCTCAGCGGACGTGAAGGGATGCACCATTTACGTCACTCTGTTTCCCTGTAACGAGTGTGCCAAAATCCTTATCCAATCAGGTAACGGATTTCTCACCTTTACTTCTCTCTGACTTTAACCCAGCATCCTTTCGATCCATTCTTCTCTCCACTGTAGGTATAACAGGTGTGGTTTATTTAGCCAATAAATATGCGGACACTAAGGAGGTGCAGGCTTCTCTCAAAATGCTGAACGAAGCAAAAATTGTGCACAGGTGAGACTACAAGTGTGTGTGTGTGTGTGTGTGTGTGTGTATCAGTGCGCCATAGCATTAATTCTATTATTAAATGCGTTTCTACTAAAAAAAATATTAATCAATGTATACGGTGTTTACGGTCTTTGTAACTGAACTGTAACTGAAGTGAAGATCCGTGTGGTATTTAGATTAGATTAGATTAGATTAGATTCAACTTTATTATTTATCACCAAATACTGACGAGTTTTCATTTGGTGTGTGAGTTTCAGGGAAAAAAACACCAGCAAGTAAACAGTGAGGGTCGGGCATCTTACTTAAAAAATGAGTTACTAGTTACAAATACTAACTGAGTAAATAATGACCAGGTAAAGTAATTATTGCATGACTAAAAATATTTAAACGTTAAATAACTTGAATGTCCCTCAGTAAAGGAATGAAATGGACAGTAAATAGAATAAATGATTAAGTCTTCCCTCATTCATCTGCACTATTTTAATATTGGGGTGTCCTGTGACGATGTGTGGTGATTCATTATAGATTAGCATTACATGTCCTGCTCTCTCTCTCTCTCTCTCTCTCTCTCCTCTCATTCTGTGTTGTCTCTCTCTCTGTGTTTCTCTCTCTCTGTGTCTCTCTCTCTCTCTCTTTCTCTTAAAGTCAAAAAGGCTTTATTGGTATGACCATATATAGTTACAGTTTTGCCAAAGCACAAAAAAGACAGTAATATACAGAAAAACAACAAAAGAAAAAGACAATAGCGAATACAGGGCTGTGGTGTGTGTGTGTGTGTGTGTGTGTGTGTGTGTGTGTGTGTGTGTGTGCTCGTATGTATATATGTTCTTTTTTTCTCTCTCTCTGTCTCTTTCTCTGTGTCTCTCTGTCTCTCTCTCTCTCTCCCTCTCTCTCTCTCTCTCTCTCTCTCTCTCTCTCTCTCTCTCTCTTTGTTCTCTCTCTATCTCGCTCTCTCTCTCTCTCTCTCTCTCCTCCTCTCCTCCCTCCTCATCCTCCTCCTTCTCTCCCCTTCTCTCTCTTCTGCCTCTCTCTCTCTTGCCCTCTTCTCCTCTCTCTCTCTCTCTTCTCTCTCTCTCTCTCTCTCTCTCTCTCTCTCCTCCTCTCTCTCCTCTCTCTTCTCTCCATCCTCCTCTCTTCTCTCCCCTCTTCTCTCTCTCTCTCTCTCTCTCTCTTCTCTCTCTCTCTCCTTTGTCTCTCTCTCTCTTTGTCTCTCTATCGACTCTCTCTCTCTATCTCTATCTCCTCTTTCTCTCTCTCTCTCCCTCTTTCCTCTTTTCCTCTCTCTCTCTTCCTCTGTGTAATTCTTCCTAACAAAATTCTTAACGATTGATCGATTAATCATGTCTGTCTTTAGTTTTATGGTAACTGGATTTATTCTTTGTGTTTTTAGGCACTTTGAGTTGAAGGACAGTCTCTCTGTCCCTGCTGACGTCCATAGGTTCTTTTGCTAAGTGAATAAAAAACTGAAGAATGAACAATGAGAAGAACTGAAAAACCTGCTGTGAAACTGAAATGTTTGCAGTTTTAATTAATTTTATGTTTAAGATTTTAATTCTGATTTATTCTTGGTTTTTGGTGGAGGAAATGAAGATTTGGATTCATTTTTACATTCTGTGAAACTTTTTGAATCACTGATTCTTTAAAATGATTCCTATTGATTACATATTCTAAAACTGATGAATCTTTAATAAACATAATAATCCTCAATGGAGTTCTGTTTTTATTTAATAAACATTATATACACAACACCTTATATACTCTACATCATTATCTCTCTCTCTCTCTCTCTCTCTCTCTCTCTCTCTCTCACACGCTGTATGGCAGGCTGGTGGTGCCGGAAATCAAACCCACACCATTCTGGTTGGCACTTCAAATGTCAATGTAGATGAGACTTGGGCTCAATCCCATTTCTACCCCTTTCCCCTGTCCCTCTGTTTCACACGTTCATGTGAAGGGGTATGAGAAATGTCCCAAGATACATTAGATACAGCATCAAACCGAGAGCTTCACAAGTTTGCTAGTTGATAGTCCCACAACATATTTTAGGGGCAGTGGTGGCCTAAATGGTTGAGGCAAAACCAGGAAAACCAGGAAGATCTGGGTTCAAGCCCGTCACTGTCGGTCAGCCACTGTTGGGTCCTTGAGCAAGACCCTTAACCCTTCCTGCTCCAGGTGGCACTGTATCATAACTGACCCTGCGCTCTGACCCCCAACATTCTAAGATGGGATATGCCAAAGTGAATGGGACAAATAAAGACATTTTCATTTATGCCTGATGGAGTTTCCTGATGACTTGACAGAAAATCCTGTCAGAAATAAAAGTCTAGTGGCAGAAAATTAGCATTTTACCACAGGTACTGGTGTAGAACTGGTGTCTCAGGGTAATATTTTCATCCCTACCCGTTATTATTACTCAGTTTGAAGGGCCAAGGTGAAGGGGTAGGAGTAGGGGTGAGGGTATACAATAGAATTCAGATTGGAACTATATTCTGCTATTAGAATGATTCTGTTGTGGGCAAATTTATTTATTTTTTACGAATAGTTCAAGGCAAATCAAGGCTTTACGTTATGTTGCTCAAATAGCAAATCAAGCAGCAGCAAAGGTGTAGAAATGCTTTTATTAATAATAATCTCATAATTGTTTATTTTAATGATATATTTTTAGATCTTTAGTCTTTATCAGCCTTATTTTTATCTATGAAATTTCAACTTCAACTAGAAGTTTCTCTCGAAGTTCAGACTAAGTTTTGATCATCAATCTAAAGGAAACTCTTACATAACCAGCAGGCCTTGGGGTTTAATTTGTATTTTACAGTTTTAGGCAATTTTCCGGACACTTTTCACACTATATGACGAGACGTGTCCTTTCCATGTCATGGTGATCGGCTTAACACAACCCGTGGGAAGAAACGCTATCAATGTTTCACCAGGCCGCGTTTTAATTAGTTAGTGTTCAATAATTAATATTTGAATGACGTGTGTTTTAATACAGATCCACAGGGTGGCACTTTCTTCCTTATGTTTCAGGTTCTCCTGTAATGAGATTCCGAGCTGAAAGCTCTTCGGGTGAGAACCCCCATCTACCACAGCTTTATGTACTCAGCGTATAAAGTCTGACAGTAAATAAAAATCCTGAGACTTTCATTAGACTCGGATCAAACATGGACGGACAAAAGAAAACCGGTCGATAAAAATGGAGCGAATGCTTGAGGACGTCTTTCTGCAGGCTGTAAAGGCTTAGAGGTTAATTCCCGCTCCACTTCCTCCTGAAGGTTTTGTATTCTGGCTGTAAAAATATTTGCTGCATGACAGCGTTTATTATTATCTCTGCCGTCTGGCTGTGTTTAATCAGCTAAACTCCGAAAAGCTGGACGGAAGTTTTTTAATTTAACTGCAGAATAGATGGCATGTCTCGCCAAAGCGTCGGAAAATCCTTTTTTTTTTTTTTTTTTTTTTTTTTTTTTTTTCTTTTTTTACCTTTTTGGAAGTATTGAAAAATAGAAATATGCTATTCAGTGTTAGCAGCCTGAAGGCTAAATATTTATTTTATTATAAAAAAACAACTTCAGAAAGATTCACTAAGATTTAAAAAACTTTATATCAATTTGTACATTATATCATACAAGTTTTCTTATACTGACATACTGAAAATGTTGAAAAAAAATGGATTTGACTAGAAAGGCAAGGTTTAAGTCCTACCACTTTCGGGGCCCTTAAGCAAGGCCCTTAATCCTGACCCTGCGATCTGACCCCAAATTCTCGAGCTCCAGTACACGAATTTCACTGCGCGGTTATATAGATGTGACAAAGACTTACCTCCATACTAATCTTTTTTTACTCTCCTTTATTCATTTCTTTTATTCACTCGACTTCTTTTTTCTTTTACTAAACTCTGTCTACTCTGCTCCTTTTATTCTGTTCATTCATTCATTCATTCATTCATTCATGTCATTCATTCATTCATTCATTCATCTTCTATAGCCGTTTATTCCCTAATTCGGGGTCACAGGGATCTGCTGGAGTCTATCCCAGCCGTCTCTGAAAGGTGTGAAAGGCAGGAAGGGGACACCTGGACAGGACACCTGTCCATCACAGAGACACACACACACACTCACACTCACTCCTATGGGCAATTTGAAATCACCAATCAATCTAACGTACATGTTTTTGGGCTGTGGGAGGACACCGGAGAACCCGGAGTAAACACACACAAGAACCCAAGGAGAGAACATGCAAACACACAGAAAGACCCCTGCAGGGGAATCGAACCCAGGGCCTTCTTGCTATGAGACAACACTAAGACATCCGTGAGTCACTGTATCAGATTATGTAATTTTGATTAGATAAAATCTTGCTGCGTCGTGGGTATCAGACTACACGATGCTTTCCGACCAATCATCAGTCACCATCAATTTCGCCATGTCTCCTTTTCTTAGTCTCGGCTTTAAGTGATGTTCTGACATTATGGTCTAGAGAGTACGGAAACGCTGTGGAAACTCCTGAGTGACGCGATATTTTTCAGATGATCCTGTAGGAAACGCCACATTATCTTATTATTGAAGTATCTTATTCGATTGGGTTTGTTAATATTTACAGCACTGACAGAACAAGATGTAAGTCTTAATCGAAGAACACGGTTCAATATGGGTTCTCCGAGTCAACACGGGTTCCCCGAGTCACAGATTAAGAATGTCATCAGTCTAAAACTGGGATAAAACATGAGCAAACAATAACACACCGTATAGAAAGTAGCAAGAGGTGACGATGCCCAGTGAATCGTCTGTTCTAATACGGATGAAGGTTCAATACACCACCTCAGTGCTGGAACAGAGAAGCAGGGATGAAATGAAAATCATAGACGTTCCTCCATCCACAGATTCTGAGGAACATCGATCACATCCTGATTAACAGCTTCTAAATCCAGTCTTGCAGGGTTGCCAGATTGGATCGGAAAAACTCCAGACCAACTACAGTGTAAATCCCGCCCCTTTCATTTACGGCATTTGGCAGATGTTCTTATCCAGAGCGACTTACATTTATTTCGCTTATACAATCGAGCAGTTGTGGGTTGTGGGCCTTGTTTAGGGGCCTAACAGTGGCAGCTTGAAGATGCTGGGAATCGAACCCTGATCTTTCATTTAGCAGTTCAACCAAAGATTCAACTTTAAAGTGCAGATCTTGAAGGCCAATTCTGATTTTGTGACTATATCACACACTTCACTGCTAATTGGAAGATCCGGGTTTGATTCCCAGCACCACCTAGTTACCACTGCTGGGCCCCTAAGCAAGGCCCTTAACCCCCCAATTGCTCCGATGTATAAAAGTAAATAAATAGATGTCGGTCACTCTGGATGTGGACGTCTGCCAAATGCCACAAATGTAAATGTTATATAGGATGAAGAGTGAGACAAACATCTGGAAAAGGACGATGGGCAGGTGTCCCAGGTGTTTTCAGTAAATGTTCTTCTTTTAACAGGTTATTGTTTCCATAGTAACCGCGCATTAGCATCCCATCCCTGCTGTAGAAATGAACAGATCAGTATGCGGTGATGCTGGTCAACTTTTTCATGTTGATTTAATATTTATAGACGAGTGAGATAAAGCCGCACTTTTAGCTTCAGGACAGATACATTTATGTATTTTTTGTTTTCTTAGCTTGAAGACAGAAAGAGCATTAATGAGGTAACGACTGCTTATAGCGGCTGAAACAGAACTGACAACAGGGACCAACTTAATTTCACACAACATGAACTTTCCTGTTGTCTTCAGGTGAAACCGGACGCGGTTTTCTGTTGGAAATCCAGTCTTATTTTTATGTAAGTGCTTAAAATAAACAGTACAACCCACCATTTTTCAAAATGTCACAGCAAGAATTGTCCCGGGTTCGATTCCCCTGCAGGGGTCTTTCCGTGTGGAGTTTGTATGTTCTCTCCGTGGGTTCTTGCGTGTGTTTACTTCGGGGGTTTCCTCCCACAGTCCAAAAACCTGTATGTTAGATTAATTGGCGATTCTAAATTGCCCATAGAAGTGAGCGGTTGTCACACGGTTGGGATAAACTCCAGCAGAACCCTGTGACCCCGAATCAGGAAATAAGTGGATATAGAAGACAAAGGAATGAAGTAATGATTTTTTATTATACTTTATATAAGAAAATTAGGATTCAAGCCCCAAATTGCCATGATGCCACTTTTGGGCCCCTAAAACGAGGCCCTTAAGCCCTCTCAGTACCAGGGATGCTGTCATATGTGAATGTGTAATGTGTGTAAAACTGCAGCTACTTTTTCCCTATTAAAAAATTTATTTATTGATTTTTTTTTCTGGTTGTTATAAAGTTTTCAACTAAGAGCTTTATTAAAAGAACTAATTAAAAAAAAACTATAAACATTAGAATAAACTCTTAAAAATAAATTACCTCATATCACATGTACCGGTGATGTATTTAAACTGTGATTAATAAAACATCTTATATTGTTTAATATCAATGTGAAACTGCACTCATGAGTGATGATGGAAGAATGAAGAAATCGGTCATGTTGCAGTTCTGTTGTGGAATTATTTATTTAGAGTTTCGACCACTAGATGGCAGTCTTGCTTAAGTTTTGATGGTTTCACGGCTTCAAATTTTCTTTTTTTCCCAACAAAAGCAACAATTTTCATCACACTTGTGATTTATTAGCGTCGCTACAAACTCCAACCTTTATTAAGAGTTCATTTCGATCTCTTAATCGATCTCGCTAGCAGGACAGGCGAGTGAAGGGAAAAGGTGTGATGATGAGTGGTGTGTTGGTCAGACGCCAGGCCAATCAGCTCCAGTCTTAAGTGACAGCGTCTCAATCACAGTCGTTTAATTTGGGGACGTTTTACAGCAGCGTTGGCCCCGTTTCAGCTCGCAGGAGAGACCCAGCGTCAGGACAGTTTAGATAACAGATGATTATGTCCAGCGTGAGACAGTCTCATCCACAGACGAGGGCCAAAATAACCGAAAGGGGGTGAGGAAATCAATGATAAGCCTAAAATTAAGATGGCAGCTTCGGCTTATCGCCAGAATGATTATCCTCTCTGATTAAATCCTTGTGCTGTACATAAAGTTCGGGTCAGTAATAAATGTAGAATTTGGTAGGTCAGGTGACAACACCACCAGCTGTACCAGCTGGGTTACCATAACGACACGGATTAGCGAGCTGTCTAACACAAATCACACGCTAAATTAAAATGTTTTTTATTTTAGATAAACAGATTAGCGGTATTTTGTATTTAGGGACAGTGTGAGACAGCTATGATGTATGGTTTTGTAAGGGGAGCTATGATGTACGGTTTAGAGACAGTGGTGAGACCAGCTATGATGTATGGTTTAGAGACAGTGGTGAGACCAGCTATGATGTATGGTTTAAGACATGGTTGAGACAGCTGAGTATGGTTTAGGGACGTGGTGAGACACTATGATGTATGTTTAGGGACAGTGGTGTGAGACAGCTATGATGGTATGGTTTTAGAGACAGTGGTGAGACCAGCTATGATGTATGGTTTAGAGAAAGTGGGGACAGCTATGATGGTTTGTAGGGAGTGGTGAGACAGCTATGATGTATGGTTTGAGACAGTGGTGATGACAGCTAGATGTATGGTTTAGGAGACAGTGGTGAGAAGCTATGATGTATGGTTTAGAGACAGTGAGACTATGATGTGTTTAGGAGACATTGGGGTGAGACAGCTATGATGTATGCATGATTATGGTTTAGAGACGAAAGCTATGATGTATGTTAGGGACAGCTATGATGTATGGTTTAGGGACAGTGTGAGACAGCTATGATGTATGGTTAGCGGACTGGGTGAGACAGCTATGATGTATGGTTTAGGTTTAGGGACAGTGGTGAGACAGCTATGATGTATGGTTTAGGGACGGTGGTGAGACAGCTATGATGTATGGTTTTAGGGACAGTGGTGAGACCAGCTATGATGTATGGTTTAGGACGGTGGTGAGACAGCTATGATGTATGGTTTAGGGACAGTGGTGTGAGACAGCTATGATGTAGGGTTAGAGACAGTGGTGAGACAGATTATGGTTGGGACGGATGTAGCTAGATGTATGGTTTAGAGACAGTGGTGAGACCAGCTATATGATGTATGGTTTTAGGGACGGTGCGTGAGACAGCTATGATGTATGGTTTAGGGACAGTGGTGAGACGCTATGAGTAGGTTAGGGACATGGTGAGGCCAGTATGTATGGTTTAGTGGTGAGACACTATGATGTATGGTTTAAGGGACAGTGGTGAGACAGCTATGATGTATGGTTTAGGACAGTGGAAGCTATGAGTATGATTTGAGACAGTGGTAGCGCTATGATGTATGGTTTGGGACAGTGGTGAGACAGCTAGTAGGTTTAGAGAAAGCTATGATGTATGGTATGGATTAGAGACGTGGGGAGACAGCTATGATGTACGGTTTAGAGACAGTGGTGAGACAGCTATGATGTATGGTTTAGAGACAGTGGTGAGACAGCTATGATGTATGGTTAGAGACAGTGGTGAGACAGCTATGATAGCTTATGGATTAGAGACAGGTGGTGAGACCAGCTATGATGTATGGTTTAGGAGACAGTGTGAGACAGCTATGATGTATGTTTGACAGTGGTGAGACAGCTATGATGTATGGTTTAGAGACAGTGGTGAGACAGCTATGATGTATGGTTTAGAGACAGTGGTGAGACAGCTATGATGTCAGGTTTAGAGACAGTGGTGAGACAGCATGATGTATGGTGTGAGAGGACACCAGCTATGATGTATGGTTTAGAGACAGGGGCCTGAGAAGAGACAGGTAGCAGAGCTGGAAGTAGCAGAGCTGAAGAGTTGGTTTTTTTTTTGGGAGTGACGAGGTTGGACAGGATTAGGAACGAGTTCATTAGGGGGACGGCTCGTGTTAGATGTTTTGGGGAGAAAGTCAGGGAAGTACAGATTGAGGTGGTTTGGACATGTCCAGAGGAGGGATAGTGAATATATCGGTAGGAGGATGTTAGAAATGAAGCTACCAGGCAGAAGGTAAAGAGGAAGACCAGAGAGGAGGTATAGGGATGTGATAAACGAGGACATGAAGTTAGTGTGTGTGAGTGAAGAGGATGTAGAGTAAAGAGGGGGTAGATGGAGACAGATGATTCGCTGTGGAGACCCCAAAAAGGGAACAGTCGGAAGGAAGAAGAAGAAGAAGATACAGTCCGGAAAAAAAGTTAAAAAACAAGCTTTAGATTTACAGCATTTAGCAGATGTTCTTATCCAGAACGACTTAAATTTATCTTATTTATATAACTGAGCAATTTGGGGTTAAGGGCCTTGCTCAGGGGCCCAGCGGTGGCATATTGGTTGTGCTGGGAATAGAACCACGATCTTCCAATTAGCAGTCCAACACCTTAACCACTGCGCTAAAACTTTAGGTTGCTTCAGTCGATTGTAGTCATTTTCTTCAGTTTCAGTGTGAAACATAATTAGCCAGATGTGAAACTCTTAAGCTAATTTGTTTAACACAGATCAACATTTTGAAAATTAATTCAAAACTAAGTGCTTGGTTCCATTATCGCTTCTTCTCAGATTAGTTTAGCAAAATGGGCTAACTCTATTAGCAACAACCTCTGCAAGTTTTTTTTACTTTGTAGTTTTTCCAAAGAAACGTTGTTTTCTGACACTTGCTGGAGGATTGATTTTTGAGTTAGCGCTTTTTCAGCTCATTCACAGAGTTTAGAGTCGCATAAACGTCGAGCTGTTGGTACGTTCAGCAATGATGTTTGTTGACTTACAGGGTGACATCATGTCAACTACGGCTGCGGCTTTTATGCTAATTATGAGACAAACACAGGAAGTGAAAGCTACATGCTTGTGTGGGAACGATTACTGCTGATAATGTGTGGATTTGTTTGTTGATCATTTCCAAGAAGCTTTGTTGGTTTGGTGACCAACAGAACACTTTGTGTATCTGGTCCCCCATGCTGTGGTTCTGGGACTTCTGTTCTAGGGTCTCGATTTCTCCTCGATTTGTCCAGTAAAAACAAACACTTTTTGGATATGTGTCTTGGGTTTTCTGTAGATAGTTGGATGGATAGATTTAGACAGAACATTCTAAAGTATGCAACAAATTCTATGTTGGGGGAAAAACCCAAACCGCACAATAGCTCAGCTCAACAACCGCAGGAATGTTTCCCGAAAAAATTTGGTTCTCTGCAAGAAAAAAAGCTTTTTTACGCTCCCTAATCACTGACCATATCCACTGTTTCCTTCTATCCGGAAAGAAGAGACAGGACGTAGCCTAACAAGTTAAACCTGCGACGTTATTTCGCTAAAACGAGCTGGTGTGAAACGCAGCAGCTGAAACTTGGCGTAGAGAACGAGCTCTTTGATGTAGGTTTCATGTCGTTATCGGTATTTCAGGTAACGACCCGGAGCCCCAGCCGACTCAAACAGCTGTTTACGTCCATCTGTTCGTTGCTAAACTGCGACATGCGACAATGCGCTGATAAAAAAATGCAGCCTGTGAAGTTTGTGTCCGTCGCGTCCCGGAGCCATGGGGGACACGGTGAACAGGTGTGGAACGTGCGACGGGTATTGACCACGGAACTCGGCTTCCACCTGACTCAACACACCATAAGGTCCTGGATTTATTGTTTTCCTCGGCTTGTAAAGCACCAGGCATGATGGATGTTCTCCCTGACACTCGCGCTAAGATCTTCTGCAGAAGTCATTTACGCTCGTTCTGCGCTTTTATTTACCCTCTCAGCATCTTCTGACCTGTTCTTACCGGCTGCTGCTCAAACCCCGAGCAGTGGCTTTTTGGACTGACGCCCGGATCCCGAGATCGGCTTACGATGCCTGTGAGCTTCAGAGACGACATTAGGCGGAGGAGTATCTCTCCACTTCATGGGATTTCTGGGTAATATATGAAGGCGTCTGGTTTGCTCTCCTAATGATGAAAGCTTGTTTCTTCTGGGCTTTTGTGTCGAAGCAGCGGCTGATGGATGGCTGCAAGGAGAATTCGAAGGGCGCAACGGGCCGTGACGGAGACGAAGGTTTGGCTGGTTGCGTGTTTTTGATGGGTCACGCAGGAATGGAGGGAAGAGTCGTTTATCTTAAACCCTCAGCCCATGTTAGGACCTCGAAGGAACGATCGGAGGCAGAAAAACACACTCGTACTATCACTCGCTGTGTCTGGAACATCATTCTTAAGTCAATCATGATGAATGAACACTCAATGTTTGGACAAGGAGGGACTGTGTGTATTTCATATTTCACCTACGCTGGTGATTTTTTATAGTCTGGTAGAACTTCATCAGAGGACGGCGTCTTTAAGGAGCCTGTAAAAATACTGCGGCTGTTATATATGATCAGCGATGAGAATAACGGCGCTATAAAAAAACGACGGTACTAACTGCGTTCCTTTTCTCAGCTAGCAAACGATTAGCTGTTTCCACCATTACAACGCCGTTAACGTCAATAAAACGCGGTGGTACTATCATTGATTTCTCTGAAGCAGTTTTAATCCGAGTAAACAAACTCAGCTATCAGACATTTACATCCTTATGACGTCCTTATCCAGAGCGACATTACATTTAACTCTTTTATACAGCTGTGCAAGGGCCTTGCTCAGGGGCCCAACAGTGCTGGGAATTTAACCCCGGTCTTCCAGGTATCAGTCCAACACCTTAACCACTGAGCTACCACTTCCCCCATACATTTCCTTTTTCAGCATTTAGCAGGCGTCCTTATCTAGAGCGACTTACTTTAATTCCCATTACACAACTGAGCAATTGGGGGTTAAGGGCCCACAGTGGTGCCTTGGTGGTGCTGGGAATCGAACCCTGGTCTTTAGGTTGATATATATTTACTATAGTGGATCAGCTAATTGTGGTACCTAAATACAGAGCAAGCGGTTAACTCCTTCCTACTCCCCTGGAGTTCTATGATGATTTCTAATTTAACCAGATTATTAACCAGATTATTAACCAGATTATTAACCAGATTATTAACCAGATTTAAGCGTTTACATTAAATGACATGCTTTTTGTATCCAAAATAGGAAACAAGAGAAAACTTTCTGATATAAAGAGATTGTTCGATTATGAATGTCTGACAAAAGTAGATTAACAAATAGATTAAAGTGTTTTAATTCCTTTTATACCACATACTATATAAGATGATTTTTTAATTCAAAGAAGAGCTGCAGTAAAGTCAGTAAAACTTAGGATGTAGTTTTAGTGCCAGGGTAAAAAAATACTTAATACTGTAAGAAGAAAGTTGGAATTACCAGATTAAAGTCAATAATCCTTCGAGAGAATAAAGTGTAATAATGTGAGAATAAGGTCGAAATTTTGAGTGTAAAATACTGACATTTTGACGGATGATTCGCATAGCGTAAAATACGAAATATACAAATACTATAGGCTGATTGGTGTGTGTGTGTGTGTGTGTGTATTTGATAAAGTTTTCTACAGAACTGCCGCAGAGTCTGTTTATTCATTATAACACAAAAACACAGAGAATTTTATTATTTGTGTTAAATTGTGTAAATTTGTTTTTTTTTTCTCACTAAAACCTCATAAATTCTGACCCGCAACAAACACACAAAGAGCCATGAAATCTCAGGACTCGATAAAGGTTTCGTTGTAATTAATGTTAAGAAGTAAAGATTCATCAATAATTCGTTAATTAACCCGATTATTGATTAAAATAATTTAATTAAATGTCCATATTGAATAAATATAATGTGATTTTAATCTAATAGACAGTTAAAACTTTTTATTATCATATCCATACATTTCTGTTACTGTTTAATCTCGTGTGTGTGTGTGTGTGTGTGTGTGTGTGATGTAAATGAAAAAAGCAGAAAACACAACGTGAGTATTAGGTTTTTATTTAAATGATTGGCGTCTGTGGAGCATTTAACATGTCGCAAAGTAAAAACGGCATGAATCCAGCATTGACCTACTCCAGATTAGTTTACAATCGCACTTAAAAACCTGGATACACTTTACCACTGTCGCATTTCTCTCTCTCTCTCTCTCTCACACACACACACACACACACACACACACTGCATCGTTCAGTAGTTAATAAATCAGATAAACCAGTCCAGGGTTGCTGCTGTGGCAGGCAGTTAAACGTGTCCTCAGAACGAGGGTTCGCTCAGGCTCATAAGTGCGTCTCTGGACGGGGTGTGAGATTCACTTCCACGCCGTTCAGCTGGGTTTCCGCTGCATGGTGTGTATCCAGGCTCTTAATTGCACCCAAGATTTTTTTTTTATCTCATTCAGCAAACAAGAAAACCTCAAATCGGTTGCAAACAGAAACATGAGCGAAGCGTGTTCGTATCTCATTCACAGCTCTTCCACACACACACACACACACACACTTCGCTTTTATCCTCTGTAGTACGAAAATGAACATTTCTGTAATAAAAAAAACACTAAAACCATACAAACAGAAAGAAATGCGAATAAACAAGGCTGAGTGCACATTTAGATCACTTTGACACCTTTGCATACAGCGCAGCGAGTTCATTCCCTATATTTCACACACAACACACACACACACACACACACACACGCGCGCGTGATGCATCTGACGAATGACTTACATAATGAGCTGCAGGAGAAGCAGATACAGTAAATAATCTATCAAAGCCGCGCGTTCCAACACTGACTCCTGGAAATGAGCGTTACGGCAGCTAAAGTGGTTTCAGGAAGCCAGTATTACATCATACGCATGCAAACGGCGAAGCTAAACCCTCGTCCCCGCCCCCTTATTCTCAGACCTAAATGTGTCTCATCTTAAGTGCTAGCGAAATGGCGTGCAGTGTTTATGCGTGATCGGAACGTAGCCGCGTCGTCCCGGTCGAGGTCACGAAGCCGCCAGAGTCGACCCGTTTAACGTCATGGTGGAAATCGGATTGTCAAATCAGGACAGAGGTTTATTTTGTCTCGGATCAGAGCAGCCAAACGCACAGCGCCTGGACACCACAACCATCAGGAAGGACGACGCGTTCCTAAACCTTTTCCTTCACACATTAATAGAAAAATAGGCTTCGCCGTACAAAACAAACAAAAAAAAGAGTGTTTGTTTTTTTTATTTTTAACAAATGTTTAACATAAAAAGCCTCCGAAAGCGCCTTGTACCATTGGACACACTTTAGATCCAACGAAAAGGTTTTTCAGCTGCACGGCGACGTATACGATCGAAAGCAAGCTCTAAAACGATCCATTACTTTTCCTATAATCCTTTACTGGAATGAGCGAATCAAAGAAAGACCTCAATGCTTAAGATTCAGGAGTCGATTCAGTCGTTCGTATCATTAAAACATCCACAAGCGGTAACTTTTTACTGGAAATCGTAATCCTAATTAAAAAATCGACAAATTGTATGAGAAACTGTCGACAGATTTCTTGGTAAACTAAAATCCTGCACTTTTTTATTTTAATCTCTGAAAGACATTCGATCATCACCTCACCGTCACATGGAACAGCCGAAAAAAAACGAAAGCAAAAAAACAAACAAAAAACCCGCGCAAAACAAGCGGTAAGTGATGAAGATTAATGAGACAGCTGATTTTATTTTTATTAGCATTAGCATAAATTTGAATTAGATCAAATATTAAACTGCATGAAGTGTAAACAGTAAAATGCATGACAAGACGGGGAAAAAAAGAAAGTCAATATTCTTAAGGTTTTATTTTTGTTTTTTTTTTCCGTATGTATAAACATGTACATAAATTATTTCTCTGAGACTAATATTAATGTACGGATAAGTGGAATTTTTTTTTAGGTTAAAAAAAAAAATCCATAAAGATACTCTCACATCTCTTGTCAAAAGACAGGCCAGTTATGATAGATATGTTTGAGTCTTGTTTTTGTTCTCTACTCTACATCCGCCAGTTGGTTCAGCAATGACATCGAACACGCAGACTCGACCAAATACTGGAATCGTAAAAGGAAGCGTAGCGAGAAAGAATCGTGTGACTTCGCGGTTCTCGCGGCTGCACGTCTCGGTACCCAAAACATCCACAAAAACATTTTTACTGATAACAAGAAATACTTTTAGCGTGAGAGTTGCGACCCAGAGGCTCTGTACACGTTAGTCCGTTAGCCGAGTGCAGTGGTTTTGTAAACACATTCCTTCTTTTCTTCCATTTTTTAAATTCGTTCGGCGTACCATCATTTACGAATTTTATACAAAAAAAGCACAAAAAAGATTCCGATTGAGAGTTTTAAAAATTTTATCGAGTGTCCCTTTTGGAGAAAATGTTCTTGTCCGTCCGAGGCTGCAGCGTGAAGAAAATTAGTTTCGGGTTTTTTTTGTACACAGTAACATAAAGAGGCAGCTTCTGTCTACCCTGTGTTGGGGGGCTATTAGTGAGTATATTCAGTATAGAGAGGGGTATCGGGGTAAGAGAGTGTGAGGCAACTGAGGCGGTACTGAGCGATCGAATCATTTCTTCACGCTGTCTCTTCAGTCTGACAAAACAGCTAAGTAACAGTCTCTTAGCTCTACCTAGCTGAAGTATTTTTAAAATGTTCGTATTGAGTGCTTTAAGTTCATTCCAACGACCCAGAGCAAAAGTTGTGTTGGTTAACGAGCTCGCCTAGGGTCTTTTCTACATGGTAAACGAGTGAGGCAGCTAGGCACAGTGCATTCTGTGGTTACTTCTTCCCAGCTTATGCATTGACCTGCAGTCGGTTGTTACCTCTTCCCGATCTCGCTCTGCCTCAAGAACTGGATGTTGTTGGCGCTGTCGGCGAGTTCGGGGTACTGCTCCACAGAGAGCATGTAGTAGCCGTCGTAGCCCAGAACCTTTCCTGAACTCAAAAGCTGTCGTTTCTCACCTTCCGTCCAGAGTCTGGCACCTTCCTCACCCTCTCGAACCCTCTGCTGTTCTCTTTGCCAGGCGCTCGCGAGCGCTCTCTGTCGGGCCTGCTCAAGCACTCGTGCTTTTTCCTCATCAAGTGTCATGCCATAGCGTACATGCAGTGCCAGTGAGCCATACTGGAGCTCGACGTCTGCGAAGCGCCCGTACGCCATTTACCACCGTGGTAGACTGGGACACGGTCACATTCACGCCGTTCTCCAAACTGCGGCGCCCGCTCGTTAGCCGTAAAGCCCCCAGGTCGCTTTCAGGAAGGCTGGTCTTAATGAAGTAGTGAGTATCGCGACCCTCAATTGTGAAGTGCAGGTCTTCCAGGTAAAAGGCATTGTTCAGCACTGCTGCCACCTTAATGCAGTCTTCATTGGCAATGTTCAGCGCGTTTGTGGCCACTTGGCCTTTGCTGGTGATCGCAAGCATCACACCTTTACCAATCAACGATTTAACAGTGGCAAACCACAGCCAGGGTTTATCCCGGGCAGAACGGCGCCGGCTAAACTGGATTTCTGGCATCCTCTCGAAGGATAAGAACGCCTTGGCCTGACGGGTCACTTCCTCCTGTACGCCTGAGATGGCCTGCAAAGAAACAGGAAATGTCAGGTTACAGGAAAAAAGAGCAAAAAGTGATTTTATAATGGCTGCCCAAAGTGACTTGTCTAAAACTACAAAGAAAGACTTGAAGAAAGGTGAAATAATTTTGGTAGTTTCACACATAGTTCACATAGTGAACCTGATTGTAGGGGTTTGTGTGATCAAGAGAACCTGATTATAAGGATTTGTGTGAATGTCTATCAAAGCTAACCAAACCAAAAGGTATCAAAAGTGAAAAGATGTAACAACGGACATTCAACCACTAATCATAGCCCGTGGTGTTTCATTTGACTGGTTAATTGGACTATAATTAACTCAGGCATTGCACATAAATTCCTGTTTATCTCTAGTAGTTTAGCTTCCTCACACCTCTTTGGGTCTCTGCTTGTGAATCTTTGCAAAACTTACAAATCTAAATAACACCTTTTAACTATAAAAACTAGAAAAGTGTATAAAACGAGTCAAACCAAGATCCCGGAAGGCCTGAGCTCTGTTGCGTTTACACATCTAATTAAAATCTTGAAAGACTTGTTAATTAGCTGATGAGTTAAATCAAGTGTAGTAACTCAAGGGCGCTGTAGAGATTAGGGGATTTTTTACTTGTTTTACTTCCAAGATCAAACAAATACAGTGATGATAAGAGAATATGACAGGTTATACATACCGGAAGGTCGTCCCAGAGCTGACTCTTTCTCATCTCCAGTGAGGGCTGCGTGAGGTCAAATTTAGGAATGGGGAATCCAGGGATGGCATTGTGAAGATGGAAGCCGAATGTTACCAGCCAGATGTTGACATCTAAAGACAGACATTTGACATTTTCTCTAAGTACCATCTAAGCAGTCAGCTTTGATATTCACATAACACATCTGGTCACTTGAGATCTTTTTTAAATTTAGTGTGTCTGGCCAAAAACAAAGTACCACAACAGATGTAGGTCAAAGAAAAAAAAACTGACTTTTCCTTACCTGTAACATACTCTTTAACATCGTGCACCTTACTAATAGGGTTATTGTTGCGAAACATGTACAGGTTAAAGGGGGCAGGATCTTTTCCAACCCTGGTCCAGGTGCTGATATCTGGGGTGGTCCAGCGGCCGGCGGGAATGTCGTAGTCTCTCTCTCCAAAATGAAGGAGCTTTGTAAGTGGGTCATACAGTCCTCCATGGAAGCCAATTACCAGCTGGAAGTCAGGGTTGGAGTCAAAGTAGATCTCTCCATAAGCTGTGTACTGAACCTGCTTAAGTAGTAGCCCATTACTGCTGAAGACAGCTAGTGGCGTGCCGGTATTGTCACAAGCAATGTAGAACTCCTCTCCACTGCTAATCTCCATGGCAAAAAGGTGGCCTTGCAGGTCATAGTAGAGCGAGGTGATCTCCGAGCTGGAATGATTGTAGACATGGGTAATGCGTGTAGGATAGTTCAGATCGGCATAGAAAAACTGAAGGTGCTGACCAAGGCTGTTACGGGATGCCAGTCGCCTTCCTAGTCCATCATAGCGATACTGGATAGTCCAACCATTGGCCTTGCTGTGAACTCGCACCAGCAAACCTTTGGAGTTGTACTCAAAAATCTCAGTGCCTCTTTGACGCAGGAATCCATCTTCATCCATCCGGTACTGTACATCACCGAGGCGTGTGATGCGATCCCGAAGGTCGTAACGGAGTGGCGTAAGCCGAGCACTGTTACCCGGGTTTAGGAGGTGGAGATTGCCATTGAGATCATAGCTGTAGCGCCACATCATCTTTTCATTCAAGTAAACTGTCTGTAGCTGACCATCCACGTCATACTCATAGCCGTATTTGGTGGTGTTTGCAAAAGGTCCAATCTTGATCTCGCGTTTGGTAACACGACCCATGTTGTCATATTGTATGGTTATCCAGTACATAAGGGAGCGGAAGATCTCATATTGAATCTCCTTGATGCGGCCATGGACATCAAAGTGCTTGGTGTATGTCATGACTGCTGTAGAAATGATCTGATTAATGTCGTAATAGATCACCCCAAACTTGCCAAACTGTTCGACTTTGCCTGAGATGTCATCAAACTGGTAGAGGTCGATGGGTAATGGTGTCTCGTTGATGACTCCTTGCATACTTGTAACCCGGAAGCTGTTATCATAAGAGTAGTCAAAGCGGGCATTGACCATGCCGTCCTCACTAAATCGGAAGATCTGTCTGTCCACCAGTGGTCCAATTTGACGGTATCGAATAGAGCAAATGAAACCTTCACTCTGCAGGTTCACTGTCTTTAAAACACCAGCTGTCTCGTCGTACGTGAAACTTACTCGCGTGCTGTCATACAGGATCTCAGAGATCTTGTTTTGCCTTCTGTACTTATAGAGGATACGGCGTCCGGTGCCTAAGTGTGCTACTCGAAGGAGCTGTCCGTCTTCACTATAGTCCACCGTGACTGAAGCGTTGCTCTCAGGCGGGTGATAGATGTTGCGGTAGTAGCCGATAGACCGGATGGTCTCCATGGTGTGCCGCGCCACACTGGGCATTGTAATGGCCGAGAGCCTGTCTTGTAGGTCGAAGTCAAAGATGTACTGTCGCTGGCTGTGGAGCAGCAGCACCATGGACTGGAAATGAGAAAAATAAGCAATTAATTATTCTAACGAGTTTAAAATTCAAAGAGTGTGCAAAGACAAGGTATTAACATGCAGCTCCACCACTGATTTCCTCTTTTAATTGAGGTCCCTTTGAGTCCTCGTTTTCTAAACGTAGCACATTTTGGTACGCTTGGCTGCATAATTCTGAAGTGTTCTGAAATTACTGGCCTTTCTCTGCGCACTTATCTCATAAAGTAAGCTTGGGTGAAAGTCATAATCACTTAGTGAAGCAGTAGGTAATAACCCTCTCAACATATTGTAGTGGAGAATCCTGATGCTCTCGCGGTTGAGAAGTCGCCATTTGTTTTTTTTTTTTTTTTTGCACGAGCAAAAACAGAATCTTTAATAAGCGTCTGATGTATGCTGAAACCTCCTACTCAGCAACTCGGCTGTGATCTGCGATCGAAAGAGGTCTCATGTTTATTCGGAGCCCGCTTGTGGGGGTTTTGATGGACAGCATAAACAGCAATGATAAATAAAGCAAATCTAGCTGAACGGCCTGATACACGAAGCCGGCAACAAAACACCCGGCATCATTTATCTTTCCCTTCAAATCTTTTCAAATCATGCTCCATTGTAAAAGTAAAAAAACCCAGTGTAGGAAAATCCTGCGTCTGATAATCAGATCAAATTCTCGTTAGCATCCCGAGGCACTGTTTCTGGATTTATATTACCTTTACTCAAAAACTTAAAAAAGAAATATCGGACCAGGATGAAGAGTTCGGATAGGAACCTAACGGAGACCAGACCCGAACCCGGACATCGTCACTGTATTATAAATTCTGATGACGTGTGTAACGAGCTCAGCCTAACGAGCTATCGATTAACTTCTGGCTGTATCGATCATTCTAACTAAATTTATAATCCACTCCTTCCAGCTTCAGAGGCACGGAGCAATAAAGAGTTAGATCACGTTCGCACTCGAGAATCGAGCCGTGTACGCGTGTATCTTTGTGGTGATGCTGAGCCCATTAAAGAAAGAGCAGCTAATAGTTAAAATACGACAGTGCATTCTGAAAATAATCCTTTAAAAACAGAATAAAAATAGGATATAATAGTAAATTTTTACAAAGGAAATGAAAAATATGGGCTGGAAGAGCAACAAATTTAAAATGAAATTGTTTTGTAAGTTAAAAATCTTAGACATAAAAAGAAAAGAAGGGGAAAAATTAAACGAATGAATGTGGACTGGATGCGAGATGCACCACTGTAATAAACCGAAATTCTAATAAAATTTTACAAATTTGGGATAAATTCATTTTTTTTCTTCAGTCTGAACTTGTGAACTTTCTCAACCGTAACCCCGCCCCTTTCTTTCTTCTCTGTTCTTTCTTCATTTGTGCTTTAAACCCAGACTTTTCCCCCGAGCCTCGTTTTTTTAACCAATAAGTCTTTCTTACCAGCAACCCTAAAGCCGTCCTTCGCACTTGCAGTCTTTTACTTTCTTCTCTCTCGCTAATAATAATTCAAAGGGAAATTCAGGAACCCGAAGTTCATCCAGGTCTGTTATTTTGGGGATGCTGGCACAGGACCATTAGCATGTCCTTGGAGTCCTCAGAGGGAAATTAAGAAGTCAGCACCTCTGATCAGTCTCCAGCTGAGCGCTGTGGTCACAGCCAGCTTCACTCGAAGCTCAGATCGAGGTTGCTGACTACTTTGTTCCTGAACTCACACGACCCAGCAGCAACTTAACGGGTCAACTTTCAGCATCAGAAGGTCAGCGAACACACTTTCTCCCCCACACTTCAGTCTAACTCCAGCTAACACTTCCATGTTGGGTTAACTTTCTTTTCTCACTAAAACCACAGCTTTACTGCAGTGTCTGAGTTCAGCGTTCAGTCTGACTAGCGCTGAAGCGTTGAGCAGTATTGCATCACACTGTTAGATAAATAATCTTTTTTTATGAAAACTTTAATTTGGAGGATTTAAAAAAAATTTGTTTTAGTTTATTATTCATCGTCTTTACCTGTTTATTCCCTAATTCAGGGTCACAGGGATCTGCTGGAGTCTATCCCAGCCTTCTCTTGAAGGGTGAAAGGCAATAGGGGGACACCCTGGACAAGTCACCAGTCCATCACACACACACACAGTCACACTCACTCCTATGGGCAATTTAGTATAACCAATCGATCAAACATAGATGTTTTTGGACTAAGGAAGGAAACCGGAGAACCCGGAGTAAACCCACCCAAGAACCCACGGAGAGAACATGCAAACTCCACACAGAAAGACCCCTGCAGGGGAATCGAATCCAGGACCTATGTACAGTTTGTCAATTCTAACAATATCAATATTTTTTTGATAACCTATTTCATTTATTTTGCCCATTTTACCAGTTTAAAAATGGTAAAATTATTTATTTATTTAATTTATTTGTATAATTTGAGTCCACCTGGTCATTTTGTCCGTTTTTTTAATTATCATATTTTAATATTCACTTTTCTAAACAAACTCAATAAAATAAAATAAAACACATAATCGTAAATCTGTTATTTATTTCTATAGTATATTTTAATAATAATTAAAATAAGTATAATATAAATATAACATCCTATAGTTATTACTCCAGGAAAGATTATTTTGATTAACATTAAAATAGGGTAACATTTTGGTAATCATTAAAATTAAGTTATTTTATAATAAAAAAAGGTTTAAAATTAATTTTAATAATTTTTTTTCTCTCTTTTCATCTTTCCACCCTGTAAATGACAGATTTGATTATTTTAGACTGCATGATGAACTCACCTTGTCCAGGTAGGTGTAGCTCCACGACTTGCCATCAGCGAAGGTTCTGGAGATGATGCGTCCCTGGCTGTCGTACTCCACCCGCTCCACCGTTGCCCCCCGCTGGATGCCGGTCACCTGGCCGCTGCTGGAGTAGGTAAGGTTCACAGACATGAGTTTGCTGCTGGGAACCCACAGCGTAGGATGACCTGCCGCGTCGTACACGATCTTCAGCAGGAATTTGCGGTGATCATCGTAAATCTTCTCCGTCTTCAGAGTCCGGTCGTAATCCACCGACAGCAGGTTCCTTCCATTCACCTTTAACACGGATTAAACGGAGATTAAAGCACTATTTCTATCACTTTCAGTTACATTGGTAGAAAATCGAAAGAGCGTCTCTGGCTGACCGGATAAAAAAAAAAAACGTTCACTAAGGAAAAAAAAAAAGAAAAAACAACCTCCACGATCTTTTTCACACAGAAAACCCACACAAACTTTCTGGACTTCACAGTTTAATAGGAGAATTCGGAACGGTGGAAATACCCGCTGGCGTCCTTTCAAAAGACCGACTTTCGACATACTATCAGCAAAAAAACTACATACTAACTTTCACACCAGTTAGTGAACATCAAACGCTGTAGGAATTTCTTCAGGTAGCTGAATAATAATTCTCCTTTTACTTCAGTGTTTTTCTCTGCAAATCGCATATTACTTAATATCACCTGACCGTTAATAAAGTCTATTCTATGTTATATAGTATAGTTACAGGTAGTATCAATGAAATGCGATCGTACTACAACCGCCATGTTGATGATGTCACGTGCCATATGATGTCACAACGACGTGAATTTTAAGTTAAATGATGTTAAACGAGTTGAGTCGAGTGGCGTTTATATTAGACTGCATCACAGTTCAGGACACGTGATTTGTGGATTAATTGTAATTAAATATTTCCAAATAGAGATATTGAAGTCATCTGGTGAAATTTTTTAAAAATAGTTTATTATACAGCGGTGTCTTGAATTACGAGTTTAATTGGTTCTGTGTCGGAGCTCGTAACTCAAATTACTCATATGATAAATCAATTGTTCCCATTGAAATAAACTGAAATGCCATTAAATCGTTTCAGGTGCCTTTTTGTTTTGTTACATGTTTTTAAATAAGAAAAATAAAGGTATAAATACTGAATATTGTATTAAAACACTAGAATAGGCTGTACTGGAATAAACTGGTTTTATTAAGTAGTGTACAGCGTTTACCTTGGAGATCAGACGACTCCACTCGCTAACGCATGTCTGACTAGCTATCGAGTGACACACGGGATGCTGGGTGGATGTTACAGCGTTCACTGTGGAGTTCGCTACGCTAACTAGCGGTTGGGGTCTGAAGCGACTTCTAACCTGAATTTAGCAACTCAAAGCAAAAAATCGGCTGAGAGACGACTGGTATCTCAAAAGACTCGTTAGTCGGGACACTCAAGTTTCGCACATTATATAGTAAAGAAGTATAAGATTTGGAGTAAAAAAAACGCCATCTTTTCACTTCAACATGAAGATCCTGTTGGTTGGAGACAGTATTGATGGCTAAAATGCATCCGGTTTATTCAGTGTGAGGACATAAACACGGTGTAAGCGAGTCCTTACCCTCAGCTTGCGTCCAAACACTATGACCTTGCCTCTGGTCTGCTCCTTCCTGAACCTCCACTCCACCAGGTTCTGACCGTTTTCTCCTGGCAGACTCATGTTCCTTCGGGCGACTGTAGGGTTTGCTGCTCCTGCCAGGATGTGAGGTTCGGTCTGGTAGTGTGAGTCCATACCATTGGCGTAAATGACCCTCAGAGAGCTGTCGTAACCCACCTGATAACTGTTCCTCAACTGATCTGTTGGAGTAGAATACAATAATCGTGCATCAAAAAATGTATCTTCTGAATGAACGGAAAACAATTTTATCATCTTGTTTATTCCCGAGTGTCCGTCTGTTATATACCACAGGGATTCAGAACATGGAAGCAAACTATTATTATTACCTTGTACAAGGGTGTAAAAGGAGTCAATGGACGAGAGGTTGGTGGTAATGCTGACATCATCATCTCTTCCGGAGGTCTCGATGTCCACCGTGAGAGCTCGGTCCATCTCCTCGATCAGACTGGTGATCACTCCTGTAGGGAAGGTGACGTTTGTCAGCCGGCCCTCGCTGTCATAACTAAAAAAAACACACACACACGTGGGAAACAAACAACAAAGTGTTAGCAAACTGCTAGCATGAGCCTGAAAGAGCTAATGTACTCAAGAACCAATCAGTGAGCACTATTATTCTTATTACCCAATCACTAATCACTAATGTTTCAAATAACCAATCAGACCAATCAGCGATCATTTTTATTTGTAGAAATAAATGAAAGAAACATGAAATATATGAAATTAAGTTTTTAGAAATTTTTTACTTATGATATGCAAATAAACATCTCACCTTAATGAATATGCAAATAAGTCCATGATGTCTATCTATCTATCTATCTATCTATCTGTCTATCTGTCTGTCTGTCTTTCCAACTATCCATCCATCTATCCATCTGTTTGTCTCTGTCTTTCTGTCCGTTCATCGGTCTGTCTGTCCGTCTGTCCGTTCCTCCATCCATCCATCCATCCATCCATCCATCTGTCTATCTGTCTGTGATTTTCTCTCCCTGTCTTTGTTTCTCTCTCTCTCTCTTTCTCTCTCTCTCTGTCTCGCTCCATCTCTCTCTTTGTCTTGTGTAAGATTTCAGTTTTAAATCCATTTTCTTCCTTAAAATTAACTAAACATTTATGACTGAATTTATTAACTGCTACATCAGGAGTGTGTTTGGTTCCTATTACACCAAACCATATCATACATGGAGTGTGTGTATGATGAATGTGTCTCTGTGTTTTGTTCCATGTGTCTTGTGTGTGTGTGTGTGTGTGTGTGTGTGTGTGTGTGTGTGTTTCGGCTGAGTGAAATTCCTGCATTTTTTTTACAGAGAATCATAAATCCTGCTGTAGAACGATAAAGCACCATTAAAAATAAGATTAGTTTTATGACCGTGAGCCAGCCAAGACGCGCCGTCTGTCAGTGACTGGTGTAATCGAATTCCACACACACACACACACACACACTGTGTTCATATTAGACCAGAGAAACACACTTCGCATATTCTGGGTTCTCTGCTGTCACATGGCTGCATTATGACGTCTAACACACATCAGGTGAAATCATGAAGAATTTTACAGCGAATCGTCTAATAAAGACACAAAGAGTTTAAACTCACACAGAGACGGAGACAAGAACTCAGACAGAGAATGGGACAAAGACAAAGACTCAGACAGAGAATGAAACAAAGACAAAGACACAGACAGAGAATGAAAGAAAGATTAAGACAAGACTAATTTAGAGAATAAGACAAAGACAGAGGCGGAGACAGATACTGAAACAAAGACAGCAACTGACAGAATCTATCTGTCTGTCTGTCTATCCATCCATCCGTCCATCTATCCATCTATCTATCTATATCTATCTATCTATCTATCTATCTATCTATCTATCTATCTATCTATCTATCTATCTATCTATCTATCCATCTGCCTTCCAGTCCCCCTCTCTCTCTCTCTGTCTCATTTATACATTAACATCTGCAGTGTGATTGTCACCCCTTCCTGACCAAAACTATTGAAACAGCTGCTCATTACAGCCGTCTGTGTTTATTGATCATCCTATTCCAGATGTTAGTCTCACTCTTCCTCCTATGATAATCTCCAGACTTCTGCACGGGTTTTCCCGCTAGATTGGGTCATGTGACTGACACTAATGTTGGGTTGGACTCATATTTAACCAGTATGATTTCGCTTCTGTTTGTCTTCTGGTCCACATCTGACTAAATCCATGTGACGAAAGTCAGAAATCCAACCAATCTCTGTAGCGACGGGAGCGCCCATGAGCCTCCATGTCTTCATGATCTCCAGAGACTTTATCAGTGAAGACATTTTAATATTCCATGTGAAAGTTTAGCTTCTTAAAAATCTGTAAATATTTTTTGTATCAATATTTTACTTTAATTTACTTTCTAAATGTTGGAATTCAAGCCTCAAATTTGTTATTTCTACTTTTATTTTTACTCCTAAAATGTTTTAAATCAAACGCCTTTCAATCCTTTTGATATGGAATGTGTTGAAGTTCTAGCAGTGTGCAGATGTTCTGGATTTATTACTTATTTAGCTTAATTCGTATCAAACCTCAGACGTTCTTCTTCAGTAGGGTTCCACCCTGTACAATTTTACTTCTATTCTCTGCCGATTTTTAAGGCTTTGCCTGAGATGGTCCATATGAAGAAACGTTCTAATGTTAGTGAGAACAACCAATGAATTATTTTGCTATTATTTGTTTGACTGACTAAAGAATGTTGCGGAGAATCTGAGAGACGAGTTCCTTCCTGTTCTTTATTTCCTCTAGAAATGTTTTGATGAGATATATTCGATCTTTTACCATAAAAACTAATGATGATGATGATGATTCCAAATCCAAGCTCTAGATCACATCAGTATGGATAAAAGTATTTTTCTATTCCTGTTTTAGTATGTGTTTATTTTTGTGTGTGTGTGTGTGTGAGGCGCAGCAGCCGACTCACTCGTAGAAGGTGGTCCATCCGATCTGCGTGCTCTTGGTGGCGAGCAGTCCGCTGTTTCCATGGTAGGTGAAGAGTGTGAGTTCCTGTCCTTGCGCTGTTAATGTCTTCAGGCCTCCGTTGGTGCTGATGGTGATCCAGATCACCTGGTTGTCAGGGGCAACGAGACGCACGGGCATGCGGTTGGGGTCTCGGCGGACGCGCAGGGTGTTGCCGTTGCCGTCGGCGACAGCAGTGACATCACCGTCGTTGCTGTAGCTGAAGTTGTACAGGTAGTCCCCGGTAATGAGGCTCAGGGTGTGCTGGTGCGTCCCGTTCACATCAAAAATGTAGAGTTCCTGCGCTGCTGGAGAGGCCACTTCATAAAACCCGGATGAGGCCAGAGGAGGACGGTTACGAGAAATGGCTCGGATGCGAATGTTTCCCAAATCTGCCACGTAAAGAGTTCCGTCAGGAGACACGACGAGCGAAGACGGGGCGTTTAACCTGGCGTCCTTGGCGTAGCCGTCTCCCGTGAGGTAGCAGTCACAGTTGGCATCGTTTTTGCAGTCGCACTCGGACGGTGCCCCCGCCAGATGTGTGATCTCTCCGTCTGTGCTCACCTGCCGCACTCGGTTAATCTTTTTCTCGTCGCTCTCGGCGATGTACAGCACGCCGCTGAAGGACACTGCAATAGCGGTGGCACCCTCCAGCGTGGTCTGGATGGCACGTTTTCCCAGAGCGTACTCGATGCCTGGAACCTGACAGTGCATGGGACGTCCCGCTACGATGCGCACCTGCCGGTTTTCCGTGATCTGAAGAACAACGTTGTTGTCCAGCACATAAATCGAGTTATCCATAGGGTTGATGGCCAAGTCTGTTGGCCACTCCAGTCGCACCTGCAGGGAAATCAGATGCAGCACAGATGTCAGGGATACGCCACACGAATACATAACACACACACTTTTTGCAACATACTTTCTAACACCTCTCTGAACCGAGATAACTTGTTTATCCTACACAGGACTAAAAAAAATGGCCACCGGTTTGCTTGTCCTGCAGATTTTACATCTACGAGTGGTTCTGGCGTTTTCACACAGAAGACACTGATGGGGTAAAAGACATAAAGGATGAGAACGGATAATATTAAACGATGCCACAGTCGGTGTGTGTTTAAGTCTCAATATTTGGAAGGAAAGCGGCCCGTAGTGAGTCTGTGTTTTAATTTGTCTCGTCACGGCGTCTCCGTCTTCGTCTCTGTCTCTCTCACTGGCTGGAGCGTTGCTGTGACACTGATGAAGAAGAATTCTTTACTTTCTAGCTCTAATACGACGCGGGACCGTGCTACATTTCATTCCGCTGTCACTGGGTCATTTATTTTATGCCAGAGGGAATAAACAACAACAACAACAAGTAAAATTTTGAGCGTTGGGCATCGAAGCAAATCCGCTTTAACGAGGATTTTATGGCACTTTGGCCTCTAATAGTCTCTTTGCTGAGTCTGAATCAAAGTGAAATTTCTTCAGATTCCTTTTTTTCTGGTTGGTTTTGATTTGCGTGTAATTAAACAAATAAAAAAAAAAAGGGGCGAGTAGAAATTGAAAACTGACTCCAAAAACACTCAACTAATTAAACCTGAAAGTCGAGAAATCGGCGGAACAACATTTACATTTACATTTACAGCGTTTGGTAGACGTTCTTATCCAGAGCGGCTTACATTCATCTCTTCTATGTAACTGAGTAATTAGGGGTTAAGGGCCTTACTCAGGGGCCCAACAGTGGTGGCTTGGTGGTGCTGGGAATCGAACTCTGGTCTTTTTGGTAGCAGTCCAACAGTCTTAACCATTAAGCCACCACTTCCCCACAACACAGAGCTGTGACAAAATTAACAATTAAAGACGTTTTGATTCACATCCAGGTGTTATTTTTTTTTCTGATGGTTCATCCACATCTGTAGATTATTCACTGCATGGCTGCCGTACAGCTAATGCACAGCTCGCAATCTCCTAACCAACACACACTCGCTAAAGTTCAGTCGCTTCCTGCGGTGAATGGAATGAGAGTTGATTCAGAGTCAAATCAGAGTCAACCTATTTTTTGGTCACTAATTCAATTAGAGGCTGTGAAAGCGTGAAGATCAGTTTGTAGTGGGGACCAGAAAGGAGGTGGCGCTATTGGAGGAGGGTTAGGTGGTGAAGGACATGAAGAGTGGAGGTGGTGAGGGACATGGAGAGTGGAGGTGGTGAAGGAGGTGGTGGTGGTGAGGGACATGGAGAGTGGAGGTGGTGAGGGAGGTGGTGGTGGTGAGGGACATGGAGAGTGGAGGTGGTGAGGGACATGGAGAGTGGAGGTGGTGAGGGAGGTGGTGGTGGTGAGGGACATGGAGAGTGGAGGTGGTGAGGGAGGTGGTGGTGAGGGTTAAGGAGAATAGATGTAGTAAATGTGGAGATTCACACATTCCACTGTTCATAAAAAACCCCATTCCCCTTCTGCCTGCTTTCCTTTATTCTCTGTTTCTCTCTCTTTCCCTTACTCTCTCTCTCTTTTTCTTTCTCTCTTTCTCTCATGAAAGAACATTAAACACTAATGTTGTAGAAATGAAAGCTTTCTCGATTCCGACGTCTGCATTATACATGATTCACTTCAGCTCCACTGCTAACACAGTTTGACCATTAACACAGGGTCAGGGTCCTCGGGCTGATGAGCGCTAGATACAGAAACACACTCCGGAGGCAGGACGAGAGAGAGAGAGAGAGAGAGAGTGTATGGGTGTCCATGGTGTCCACTCTGAGCACTTTCGGCTGATCCGCACTCAAACAAAGCTTCTGTTCGTTAGGCTTTAATGCTCCTGGAGGATCGTTAATCCACAGATTAAACACGGCACAAGTTCACTTATCTCTTCTTTATATGCTGCTCAGCTCGCATAATCTGCTGCTTACCAGGGTTTAAGACACTCTGAAACGCCCTCACGCTCTTGATTCAAATCCGTACCCTGACATCATTTCCTTTAGAAACAGGAAGTGAAGGTGGAATTTTATAGATTTAAACCACACCCACGCTCAATCTCATTAAACCTGACAGTAGCTTAGCGAGCTAGCTAAAAGAGTGAGCGATTTAGTGTACAGTTAGACAAGAATCGTGAAGATGAATGTGGTTCCTTGCAAGGTTCCTTTCTTCGTATTATCTCAGAAGGTTCCTTATCGTCATCGTCTGCACTTCGGGTCAAAAGTTAGAGTTAAAGATAAATTTGTGTACAATATCCTGGTGTGTGTTGTAAAGTTCTGGTGTACGTGTGTGAGGTGAGGTGATGGAGAGCTGCCGCATCATCACCATTAATTTTCATACACATTGTGGGGTAAGTGGTAGTGCAGCATTTAAGGTGTTGGACTGCTAAATATAAGATTGTGGGTTTGATTCCCAGCACCACCAAGTTGTAAGTCTCACCACATGTAAGTCACTCAGGATAAAGTTGTCTACCAAATGCTGTAAATGTAAATGTAGTCCAAATATATTATAATACGTTATTTATAATATATATAGATATATATATATATATATATTTATATATAATATTAATAGTTAATACACATTAAAATTTGTTTTTATTTTAGCAAAGGATTATAGTAGGTATTTATTTATTTATTTATTATTATAATTATAGTTATTAGTAGTAAATGTTTATGTTGTAAAAAATTGTCTAATTATATACAATAATAAATTATTGGCTTTTTAAATGTTTAAAAATATATAAATGATCCAATAAAATCTATAAATGAACTAATAAATCCTATGGAATGATATAGAGCTCATATAAACCTGTGAGACGGATCCATGTGTGGTATATAATGTTATATATTTAAATAGATATGTAGAATATAATAACGAGATAAAAAAAGACATGATCAATCCCAAGCCGCAGGAGCTAATTAAATTACATCAATTAAATTTATTAAAAAAAAAAAGAAATGGAGGAGTGCAGGAGTGGAAATGCCTTAAAGCAGGTGTGATGGAGTTCAAATAAAAGTAGGACGCATGAAAGCTGCACCGCAGAGCTGAGATTCCTCCCCGGTCCTCTTTTGTACACGTTAAACGGGAGACGGAACTTGGCGTATTTGATGAAACAATTTGATGGCGGCGATTTTTGCCAGCTGAAATGGATGAGGACGTATGAAGTTCATCTGGAAATATTAGATGAACTGTTCTGGAAATAAGACTTTAGCTTCTGTCCTGCAATAAGAAACATCAAAACACCATCCATCATCTGTCTGAACGCTCACAGAGACAAAACGTCCACCTGCGTCCCCGTCTAATCGCAATGCTTTTAACATCAACACACACCCGCCATAGAGTGGCTCCGCCCACATACAGCAAGAAAAGATTAAAATGCTTTAACATAAATTTTGTGAAAGTCCTTAAAAATCTCCATCCTCATATACCAACCTCAAAAATACTGTACTGGTGGTAAGGTGGTACAGTTATGCAGTGCTACGGTCGTATGGTGGTACGATGATGTGGTGGTATGATGAATCGGTGGAATGGTAGTATGGTGATGCAGTGGCATGGTGATTTGGTGGTATGGTAGTACAGTGATGCGATGGCATGGTAATGCGGTGGCATGGTAGTGCGGTGATGCGGTGGTGTGGTGATGTGGTGGTATGGTGATGCGGTGGTATAGTGATGTGGTGATACGGTACTTGATGTGTGGTGGTACAGTGATGCGGTGGTACAGTGATGCGGTGGTATGGTGGTACGGTGATGCGGTGGTACAGTGATGTGGTGGTATGGTGGTACGGTGATGCGGTGATACAGTGATGTACGGGGTGCACGTGGTGAGGTATGGTGGTACACGGTGATGGTATGGTGGTACGGTATGGTGGTACGGTGATGCGGTGGTATGGTGGGTACGGTGATGTTGGTGGCACGGTGATGCGGTGGTATGGTGGTACGGTGATGCGGTGATACAGTGATGTGGTGGTACGTGGTGATGGTGGTACGGTGTGCGGTGATGCGGTGGTATGGTAGTACGGTGATGCGGTGGTGGTACGGTGATGTGGTGGTATATTGGCTACGGTACGGGATGTGGTGTACAGGTGTACATGTGGTGGTGATGGTGGTACGGTATGCGGGTATGGTGTGATGGTGTGGCGTGATGCGGTGTGGTACGGTGATGCGGTGGTATGGTGGTACGGTGATGTGGTGGTACAGTGATGCGGTGGTATGGTGGTACGGTGATGCGGTGGTACAGTGATGCGGTGGTATGGTGGTACGGTGATGCGGTGATACAGTGATGCGGTGGTATGGTAGTACGGTGATGCGGTGTATGGGTATGTTGTACGGTGATGCGATGGTACAGTGATGCGGTGGTATGGTAGTACGGTGATGCGATGGTACAGTGATGCGGTGGTATGGTGGTACGGTGTGATGCGGGTGGGTGGTATGGTAGTACGGTGATGCGGTGGTATGCGGTGATGCGGTGGTATGGTGGTACGGTGATGTGGGTGGTACAGTGATGTGGTGGTGGTATGGTGGTACGGTGATGCGGGGTGGTACATGGGTGATTGGTGGTATAGGGGTTGGTATTGTGATACGGTGATGCGGTGATGTACAGTGATGTGGTGGTATGGTGGTACGGTGATGATGGTGGTATGGTAGTACGGTGATGCGATGGTACAGTGATGCGGTGGTATGGTAGTACGGTGATGCGATGGTACAGTGATGCGGTGGTATGGTGGTACGGTGATGTGGTGGTGTGTCTGCAGTTCTGAGCTATTGAATCAGTGTGAAACCGAGAAACTGCTGTGTTTCTGCATCCGAATGAACGACTCCTGAAAACTGAGTGTGATTCTGTTAATGAGCGCACTTCACTTCAACACTCCAACACTTCCCCTCTGCTGGACCACACACACACACACACACACACACACACACACACACACACACACTGAGCTTTAATCAGACGCTGCCGGACCATCGTCATGCTGAGATTTTATTTTAATCAGGAAAAGAACCGGAGGAGAGAAAAAAAAGATTTTTTATTTTATAACAGACAGCTGGGGGCACTGTGGCACTGTTACAGACCCAGAGAGGTGTGGGTGTTTGTGTGTGTGTGTGTGTGTGTGTGTGTGTGTGTGTGTGTGTGTGTGTGAGTTCTTTGTCCTGTCTTATACACACCCAAAGAAATCTGGACTGAATATCTGTGTGTTTAAATTTCTGATCAGTGTAGAAATTATGTGTGTGAGTGTGTGTGTGTGTGTGTGTGTATTGTAACTCGACCCTGAAGTCGACTTAACAATATTTATTACTCCTTAAAATATTAACCCTGTGGCACAGGCGACATAGGCAGTTGCCTAGAGCGGGAAATAACTGGGGGCCGCCGCACGAGAGGTTTTCTTTGTTGAACGTGCGCCCTCAAAGTGTGCTTCAACACCCGCATATTACACACAAATGTTATAGAAATTTTAAAAATTGCATTTTTTTTGTTTGATTTCCACTTTGGGGTCAACCTTCAGGGGGGAGGGGGCTGTAAGGGTTTTAATAAGAGGGTACAAATCTACAATGTTGCCTAGGACGCTACCAGAACCTGGGCCGTCCCTGTATTAGTGTGTTACAGGAGGCTTTGATTAGATTCCATGAATAAATCTCTCGTTGGTGAGACTTTTCCCGCACTTTTTTGTGTTTTCTGTGTTGATGTGTGTTGTTGTTGAAGATTTTGCACTGGTGTTTGTGGCTCTTAATGATTTCCTCCAGCTCATTAAAAACCCCCGTTTCTGTTCGAAGAAAAGCAGCTCCAAAGCCTGATGCCGACACCACCACGTTTCACCGTAGGGATTTATTGTTTGATTTATGGGATTATTAAAGCTTTTGAAATCTCGCTCCGGTCCATGTTGTCTTACATGCGTCGCGGCGAATTAATTGAGCCCGAATGTTGTTTTTTTTTTGTAATTATGAGAAAGGGCTCTCGACTAGTCATCCTACCCCGTTGCCCAGATATAAATACGCGAGACTGTTATCACCTGCAGAGAGCATTCAGGACGTGCCAGATGTTCCAGCAGTTTCTTTAATGTTGCCGGAGGTCTCCTGGTAGCCTCCCTGGGAAGATTTTGTCTCGTGTTATGAATGTTATAGGGACGTCCTGTCATCGTCAATGCCACTGTGTTTCTCTAGCTGTTCATTATTTTTGTACTGTTTTGGAAATTCTTTTCTATCTCTCTCTTCCGATCCACATCAGAGACACCATTAATCAGATTCAACTCATTAATGACAGCTCAACCATCGGAAGCTTGAGTCTCAGCACCACCAAGCCGCCACTGCTGGGCCACTGCTGGGCCCCTGAGCAAAACCCTAAAACCCTGAACTGTTCATATGGACTGGATGAGATAAATTTATGACATTTTGGATAAGGACGTTTGCCAGAAATATATTTATTAATTGTTTGTTTATATTTAAGGTTAGGGGCCTCGTCAGGGGTCCAGCAATGGCAGCTTGGTGGTGCTGGGAATTAAACACACAATCCTTCAATCATCAAGATTCCGACCAGCAAGGATGCAATTCTAATTATCAACAAATATTTGACTTTCATTTATCTTATTTTTTTATGCAAATGAACCTTTCAGGGTTAAGGGGGCCTTTCACAGGGCCCGACAGTGGCAGGTTGAAGGTGCTAAGTTTTAAACTCTTGATTTTCAGATCCTGAGCTACCACTTTCTATATTTATTTATATTTATTGACATTTATAAATGTAATGACATGGAGAAGATGTTGAACTACTATTTGCTAGGTTTGATTCCCAGCATTACTAAGTTGCCACTGTTGGACCCCTGAGCAAGGCCCTTAACCCCCAACTGCTCATTTGTATAAAAAAAAATATATTTAAGTGGCTCTGGATACGGACGTCCGCCAAATACTGTAAATGTTATTTATTAACGAAATCATCAAATGTAATTGGTTCCTTGTGAATATAGACACGCCCCCTGCTTATTGTCATTTTTTTTACATTTTCTTGTCTAAATTAATTTAAATTTTTTTGCAAAATTAACTATAATTTTACACAAAAATTATGACGATTTATTTTTTTTGTAGAAAATATTTCATAAACTCGCTTTGATTATCTCAGTTTATTTCTTAACAAGTTAATGATCTTTAAACACGTATAAGAATAAAAACTTAGGTTTTTTTTTTTTTTTTTTTTAAACGTTTGTTATTTTTATCCCACTTCCGCGTTTTTCCTCTATAATTAACGCCGTTCCGCTGATGGAATATTTGACAAATAAAAATATACAGTATGTGTTTTTTCGAACGGATGGGAAATTGTTTGCCTGCAGGACAGAAGAAAATTATACCAACGTATTTATTTTACCCAACAAGACATATTTGTGAGGTTCATTATCATATTTATCATGTAGAAATTCACGCCGGTGTTTGTGAGCTCTTCATTTTCCTGCTCTCGCTTGTGAAAAATCTGATTAATAACGTTGTTACTGTTACATGCCGTCCGTTTCCGAATATAAATAAATGCTATAATAAAAACGGCATGCTTTTTTACATTCACTATAACACACACACAGACACACACACACACACAGACACACACACAACAAGGTTGCTTCTATTTCTAGTGGAATCAAATATTAAAGCTGTAATAAAAACTGCATTCAAATAAACATTGTATTTATGCGTGCGAAGCGTCGGTCACAGTAATGATGGCAGAACGGCGGCGTAATGGCGTCGGATCGCGTCCCGAGGGAACACCACGTGTTTAACTCCATGTCTTCTGCATAATATTATAAAAGTGTCTCGCTTTAACTCCCCGATGATTCGTTTTCAATTTTTTTAAAGTAAAAATAAAAATGCAAAACTCCCTCAATCCTCCCGGTCCGATCGAAAACACGCCGGACGTCTCGCTCATCGCTCAGATTTATCTCACGCTGGAATTTAATGTAGAATTCAACATGGAGACGTTTTACAACAAACCGAAACTTCAGGAGATTTAAATAATTATTACATTAAAAAGATAAAAAACCCTCATTTCTATTTATTATTAATGGTAAAATATTCTATTGAAATATTTCTAGAATTTTTTAGTAACATTCGTCCCAATCCTAAATTTATACTAAAAATATATTTAAAAGTATAATTGTTTATATTCATGTATGACTTTGTATATTATTATATGGCACAATGAACATTTATTATTATAAACTGCCACTGCTGGGCCCCTGAGCAAGGCCCTTAAACCCTCACCTGTAAAATTAAGATAAATTTATGACGCTTTGGATAAGGACGTTTGCCAAATGCCAGAAAATTCCAGCATTTATTAATTATTTGTTTATATTGAAGGTTAAGGGCCTCTCGCAGGGGCCCAGCAGTGGCAGCTTGGTGGAACACAATCCTCCAATCGTCAAGATTCCAATCAGCAAGAAAGCAATTTTAATTGTCAACAAATATTTAACTTATATTTACATGATTTTTTCTTGCAAACAAACCTTTGATTGTTAAGGGGGCCTTCCACAGGGGCCCGACAGTGGCAGGTTGGAGGTGATTTGAACCTTAAATTCTAAGCTACCCTTTCCTATATTTATTTATATTTATTGAAATGTGTTTAGGTGTTAAACTGCTAAACAGAAGATTGTCTGCTTGATTCCCAGCAAATTACTACTGTTGGGCCCCTGAGCAAGGCCCTAACATAAATGTAAGATTCGTCCCAATCTCTAATTTATACTAAAAATATATATTCACATGTATAAATGTTTATATTTATGTATGAGCTTTTTCTGTATCTTTATTAAATAATAAACATTTATTATTATAAAAATAAAATATATAATTCAATAATAATAATTAAAATCAGTTAATAAGATTTAACTAATATTAAGTGTAATTTTTTATATAAAGTGGTGGCTCAGTGATTAAGGTGTTGGGCCCCTGAGTAAGGCCCCTAACTGCTCAGCTGGAATGAGATTAATGTAACTCGCTTTAAATCCTAAATTATTTATTGCATCATAATAAAATCAGTAAAATGTGGATTTATATTTATATCCATTTTTATTTTTACAGCTTATAAATATAAAATTAGTTTTTATTATTTATTGTGTTGTTTTATTTTGCATTGTTGTATAAAATGTTTTATGCTTAATTTTGAACCTTGAGGATTTTTTTATATAAAAAATAATTAATTGTGAATAAATGTATTATTTGTTTTTATTGTGTTAAATTTAAAAATGTATTTCTTATTTTAAAAATCTGAGTGTGTGTGTGTGTGTGTGTGTGCGTGTGTGTGTAAGTATAATTCATTATAACACATCACTTTAACAAGTTTTATTACTAGAAATAATTTTATTAATGTAGATAATAATAATAATAATGAAAGGGGTGGAGCTACACCTACCTGTCCGATATGCATGCTGGTGTCACAGGTCAAAGGTCGTGCTGAGGTCAGATCGTTTGACCCCAGCAGCGTTGATATGATGCCGTTTCGGTCCACTTTCCGGATCATTGTCCCATCAACAAAGTAGGTTAATCCGTTTTTATCCACAGCAATGCCTGTGGCAGGAACAAAACAACATATATAACACACACACACACACACACACACACACACACACACACACACACACACACACACACACACACACAAGCTACATATGTCACACTGAATTCTTCAGGCCTTGATGAAAGTGTGTGTTGTGAATTATTTACATTTTGCTTTGACGGTGTTGAATAATTTGTAAGGGTAAAAGGGCTGCGGAGGACACACACACACACACACACACACACACACACACACACTCGCACAAGGCCAAAATCAAAGCATATAGCAGTTGAATTGTAAGCTGATTAGGGATAACACAGCACCATCACATTTTAGTGTGTGTGTGCGTGTGTGTGTGTTTGTGTGTGTGTATGTGTGTGTGTATGTGTGTTAGATGCCAACCCAGAGCTTAGTGAACATCTGTTTGTTGCTATGGGGACAGTAATAGCTAAAATAACTCTCGTATTCAGCCAAAGCTGGCTTAGTGTGTGTGTGTGTGTGTGTGTGTGTGTGTGCGCACATGCTGGCCAACCTGTGCTTGCTGGGTGCACTAAAACACATTTAATTGTGTGTGTGTGTGTGTGTGTGTGTGGTTATCTATATTATGACTAATGTGCTTTGTTAAATTGAAAGTGAAAAATGTACAAAACTCTCTTGCACACACACAAACAAACACACACACACACACGTCCACAGAGGGTGTGTATGAGTGATGAGGGAGTGTTTTATTTGCTCAGCAGATCTGCTCCCAGAGTAAATCCACCAGTTTTTATTATAACCGCATCAGTGTGGACATTATAAACACACACACACACACACACACACACACACACACTCACACACACACAGAACATTCAGGCAGTTGTGTATAATCCGGTTACCTTTAGGACCCAGCAGCAGGGCCTCGGTGGCCTTCCCTCCGTCTCCACAGCGGTTCTCGTCGAATGGTAAACACTGCTCTCCGGTTCCTGCCACCACCTCAGCGTTCTGCAGCAGCTCCTTCACCCCGGTCAGAACTTTGGGTCTGAAGATCCTACGTGAGTTCGTATCAGACACGTACAACTGCCCCGACATCGGATCCGTTGCGAGGTAGTACTTATGTGCTGGATTGTTGCTATGGAAACGAAGGGTAAAATGTTAATTTACTCATCATGAAACGCAATAAATACACAAAACATAAACAACAAAAATACACTGAAATTCAACCCTAACACTAAAATTCAATCCTTTGTTGTGTCGTTGTGTTAGTCAGCCATGTTGGGTTTGTTGGTGTGTGTTCACGAGTCTGTGTGTTGTGTTGGGCTGAGTGTAATTCAGCATGACTGCTGAGCACGACAGTGTGACACGACCATAATAACTGCCACCGATCTGTCATTTCCTGTCCGTCATCCTCTCTCTCTCTCTCTCTCTCTCTCTCTCTCTCTCACACACACAAACACACACACACCACACAACACACACACACACTTTTTGAGAGGATAAAAAAAATAAGCGGACGTCTGTTGAGGAAAATCAACAACTTGTCACGACGTGTCAGTTACAAGAGGCTAAGAATAGTTTGAGGCAGAAATCTGCCCACTGTGTGTGTGTGTGTGTGTGTGTGTGTGGGGGGGGGGTCTTGGGGCTTAACAGATGAGTCTTATCCTAATCTTTTAACACACATTTCCGTCTTTAAGGGTCTGGTCATCTTTATCAAAATGTCTCTTAACACACACAAAGATTGAGAGAGAAAGAGAGAGAGAGAGAGAGAGAGAGAGAGAGAGAGAGGATTGAGAGAGAGACAGAGACACTAACAAAGTGTGAACAAAAGGAAGAATAGATTTTAAGATAGACAAGAGAAAAAATAACGCAAAAGATGGAGGAGAAAAAAAAGAGGAAAAAAGAGAAGAGAGAGAGAGGGAGAGAGAGAGAGAGAGAGAGAGAGAGAGAGAGAGAGAGAGGAAGCGGAGAAATAAAGAGACTCCTGATTTGCAGTCAATATTAATAATAGAAAGTGACAGAAAGAAAAAATTTAGGAGTGTGAACCACACACACACTCTCTCTTCCTGTCTCTTTCTTACACACACACACACACACACACACACACACACACACACACACACACACACACACGCATGAAGCACTCCGTAAGCTTACCTGTGTCTGAAGTCTTTATTTCTGATGAGTGGAAAAGCATAACAGCGTAAGAGGAAAAAGAGAAGCAGAGACAGGGACAGGTGTTAGGACAGATGTTAGGACAGAAGACAGAGTGTCTCAGATGAGATCATAAACCAGTAACGGTGTGTTAGAGCTTCACTTCAATTTAATACGCAGTCCATCACCACAGAATAAATCACTCTCTCACCTCATCACTCTCTCACTCTTTCACCACATCACTCTCTCACTCTCAACTCATTAGTTTCTCACCACATCACTCTCTCACCCCATCACTCTTTCATTCCCACCTCATCACTCTCTCTCTTTCCTGTCACACTCCTATCACTCTCTCACTTTTACCCCAGCACTCAAAATTTCTCTTTCAATTTAAATGTCACTTTTTAGGTCATGTTTCACTTTATGTCAAATTAAAAGAAAAGGTTTTTCCTGACCAAAGCGCACACACACACACACACACACACACACACACACACACACACACATTTAATCAGAAGGATAATAAACATATAATGACATAGCTAATAATGCAATTAGCTTCCTGCTGCTAGTCTCTGTTCTGCGGTTGGAGTCGGCGGTTCAGTCATTATTCGCAGCTCGAACACCGAATAACGGAACTGAAAGACTTTCTGTTCAAAAACACTTTCACTTTTAACGATAAACGTCTAGTTTAAGCGAATAAATTCACCGGAATCCTAAAAATATATAACATCATCGTATAAAATATTAAAATATATTTTAAAGGAACTAGTTATAATCTTTTAAATTATATTTTTACATATCGAAACGATTAAAAGAATAATATAATATATCAAAAAATAAACATTGTAATTTAAAAGCTGCAAGAAAAAAATAAAACATTCGTATATTAGCATTTTTTCTGGTATTTTATAAATAAAAGTTTAACCAAAACCCAAAAATATAATATAATAAAAATGATAATAAAATTTAAAAAAAAATTGATAATAAAATAAAAATTAAAAATGATAATAAAATAACGACTAATAAATAAATCAGTAATAAGACATTTCTTATTTAAAGAAAAAAAATTTAAGAAAAAAAAAAATATTCAGATTTTATTTTTTAAATAAAGAAAAATAGAAAGTTTTTTTTTTTTTTTTTTTTTTTACAATTTACTCAGAATATATTTGTAATTTTGATCTTTTATACATATTTTAAGTTGCGAAATGTTTTATGTTTATTTTGTTTTTCTTTAACACGAACGCTGCGTGAAGGTGATGTTAGCGCTGTTGCTAACGAGTCCGTAACGCCTGATTACGTCTCATGTGGTGGTATTTTTATAAGGCCTGCGTTTTCATTTGGACAGAGGACATGCTGTGAATATGTCTCGCCAAGGACCAGACAATCGTTCAATCTCTCCTCCACATGCACACATTCGCCATTCAATAAAGAGTGTTAATTTAACAGCAGCAGCAGCGGCAAGCTACATGCTAAAGACAAGGGTTAGAGAGAGAGAGAGAGAGAGAGAGAGAGAGAGAGAGAGAGAGAGAGAGAGAGAGAGAGAAAAGGAGTCATCAATGTTTCTGTCTAACTCTCTCACTTCTGTCTCACTCCATCAGTGAGAAATTCTCCCTATCTCTCTCTCTGTCTCTGTCTCTGTCTCTCTCTCTCTCTCTCTCTCTCTCTCTCTCTTTCTTTCCCCTTTACCTCATCACTGTCTCACTTTCTTACTTCTATCTCACTCCATCAGGCTAAAAATCTCTCTTCTCTCTCTGTCTCTCTCTCTCTCACCTTATCACCGTCTCATTCCATTAGGCTGAATTTCTCTCGATATCTTACTTTATTGCTGTCTCACTCTCTCACTTCTGTCTTACTCCATCAGGCTATATTTCTTTTCTCTCTTACCTTATTACTGTCTCACTCTCTCACTTTATTAATCAAACCATTATTACAAATTTATACATTTGTTTCCAAAATTAGTTTGTTGGCTAGTTGAAGATCAGCTCAGAAGTTCAGGCACATACCCATCCATCCAACATATACAACATATATATCCATTTATCCATCCATCCATCCAACATATATATCCCATTTATCCATCCATCCATCCATCTATCCATCCATCCATCCATCCATCCATCCATCCATCCATCCATCCATCCATCCATCCATCCAACATATACAACATATATATCCATTTATCCATCCATCCATCCATCCATCCATCATCTACAACATATATATCCATCCATCCATCCATCCATCCATCCATCCATCCATCCAACATATATATCCATTTATCCATCCATCCATCCATCCATCCATCCATCCAACATATCCATTATATCCTTTTATCCATCCATCCATCCATCCATCCATCCCATCCATCAACAACATCATCCATCCATCCATCCATCCATCCATCCATCCAACATATCCAACATATCCATCCATCCATCCATCCATCCATCCATCCATCCATCCATCCATCCAACATATCCAACATATATATCCATCCATCCATCCATCCATCCATCCATCATATATATCCATATCCATCCATCCATCCATCCATCCATCCATCCATCCAACATATATATCCATCCATCCATCCATCCATCCATCCATCCATCCATCAATATCCAACACATTATCCATCCATCCATCCATCCATCCATCCATCCATCCATCCATCCATCCATCCATCCATCCATCCATCCAACATATATATCCATCCATCCATCTGAAACACTTCCACACATTCAGAGTCACTGTTGTCAGTTGATGAGTTGGCATGATGTGCACCCCTCCTCCTTTATCTGTTGCTTCTATCCCTTGTTCCTGTTATCTACCTGAGCTCCATGACACTGGTGACATTTCCAGAAGGAAAGATGCGTCTGATGTAGTTAAAATCTCCCACGTAGATGCTGCCGTCTGAGCCGCAGGCCAGAGCCACCGGAGCCAACAGCTTATTCCCATCAGCCTGACCGTTACAGCTGGGGCAAGAGATACTGCGCCTCCGCCCATTACCCATAATGCTGCTGATCACCGGGGGCTGCTGGGAAATAAACACGTTCTCGCCATTGCCCTTATACAGGATACCTGAGAAAAGAAAGGAAAGAAAAAAAATCAATTCTAATATGACTCTCTATCCATCCATCCACCCATCCATCCATCCATCCATCCATCCACCCATCCATCCTGTCCTCCGTCCGTCCATCCCATCATCTACTCCATATGTCCTCCTCCATCTCCCATCTACATTTTATCCATCCACCCATCCATCCATCCATCCATCCATCCATCCATCCATCCATCCATCCTTTTCCTAACCAACCAAAACCTCTATCCCTCTATCCCTCTCAGCCCCTGACTCATCTGTTTATCTATTCCTTCCTTCAAGTTTTCTGATTTGCAGGAATGGGTACTGCCTGGTGCGAATGAAATCACGCTGAGCTCCATCAAGCATTTATAGAGTCGAACAGACAGAACAAGGAAAGAGGAACAAAAGAGGAGTGAATCCAGTGATGTTAATGAAGAGAAACCACTCAACTGGATCAGATTTAGAACAGAATTAGAACACAGTGGTCATGTGACCAACAGGTGCGGATCAGTTCCTGGTATTTCATTGATTTATCGGACTTGAACCCGGGTCACCCTAACCCACTACACTATTAGAACACTATTATTTCTCCTCTCTGGGCTCCAGAGTCCGTCCCGCTTTCAGTTGTGTTGTTAATTTTTAATATCAAGTTTTCAACATAAAGCAGACGAACGGAGCTGAAAATGTAGGACATTTTGTCTCCTCGTCATTCTACCAGTTCCCGTTTGTTCGCATGGATTTCACAAAGAGACACAAACTGTAGCGAATCTGTCACATGACCACAGGGACTTTATTCAGGGGTTTGTCTGATGATGTGTTTCTTCCTCCTTTCTTTCTTCTCTCTCTCTCTTGCTCTCTCGCTCGCGCTGACGAAAAAAAAAAAAGCAAATCTTCAAACAGCACCAGGTTCAATCTCACGCTGCCTGGAGCGAAGTGTGTGTGTGTGTGTGTGTGTGTGTGTGTGTGTGTCTGAGACAGGAAAAAGTGCCAGTGAGAGTAGGCTGAGTACTGTGAGTTGCTTATCCCTTTTTTTCCCTGACTGTGTGTGTGTATGTGTGTGGGTGTGTGTGTGTGTGTGTGTGTTGTGTGTGTGTGGTGTGGGTATGTGTGTGGGTGTGTGTGTGTATGTGTGTGGGTGTGTGTGTGCGTGTGCGTGTGTGGTGTGTTCTAATATTCAGAATCACTGACTTTTTTAAAACGAGTGTTGCTTTTATCTTTACTAGCGACTCTTAAACCACTCATTTCTCTATAAACACCTGAGGAAGTTTGGTCTTTTATTTATGGTGGGACGCGGAATGGAATCTGGACACGGACTGTACCAAACACACACGACTGTACCACACGGGCTGACTGTGCTGTACCACACGCTGTACTCACACGGGCTGTTACCTGTACACAGGCTGTACCTGTACACGGGCTGTACCACACGGCTGTACACACTGTCCACACGGGCTGTCCCACTCGGGCTGTACCTGTTCCACACGGGCTGTACCACACTGACTGTACTGTCCACACGGGCTGTACCACACGGACGTACACACTGGCTGTAACCACACGACTTACTTACACGGGCTGTACCACACGGGCTGTACCACAACGGGCTGTACCCATACCATACCACGGGCCTGTACCCACGTACCATACTACCGGCTGTTCACACGGGCTGTACCATACGGACTGTTCCACACGGGCTGTTCCCCTGTACCACCACGGTACCCACGGACTGTACCACACGGGCTGTACCACACGGGACTGTACCACAACTGCTGGACCATACGGGCTGTACCACACGGGTTGTTACCAATACGGCTGTACACACTGGCTGTACCACAACGGGCTGTACCACACGGGGCTGTCCAACGGGCTGTTCCCACGGCCGTTCCCACGACTGTCCCACACGGGCTGTTCCACACGGACTGGTACCACACGGGCTGTACCACACGACTGTACCACACGGGGTGTACATACGGGCTGTACATACGGGTTGTACCATACGGGCTATACAATACGGGTTGTACCATACGGGCTGTACCATACGGGCTGTACACACGGACTGTACCATACGGGGTGCGTACCACAGGACTGTACCACACGGGCTGTAACATACGGGCTGTACCACATGGGCTGTAACACTCGGGCTGTACCACATGGGCTGTACCATGTTCATGCTGAATTATGGGACGTTTCTCTCTTTTGTTCTCCCTTTCTCTTTTCTTTCTCTTTCTCTTCCTTTTTTCTCACTCCTCTCTCTTTCTCTTTCTTGTTTTTATCTCACTTTTCTCTCTTTTTTTTCTCTTTTCTCTCCCTTACTTACTCTCTTTTCTCTCTCTTTTTCTCTCCCTCTTTCTACTTTGTCTCTTTCTCTCTTGGTTGCCCCCCCTGTTCTCTCTCTCTCTCTCTCTCTCTCTCTCTCTCTCGCTCTCCCTCTCACTTCTCTCTCTTTTTTATTTCCCTCTCTCTCTTTTGCTCTATCACGTTTCACTCTCTTTTGCTCTCTCTCTCTCTCTCTCTCTCTCTCTCTTCTGCGTGTTCTGAGTTGAACTCTTTCTGCTCTTCACACTGTGGTTTAAGTGGATCAGGTGTGTTTAGTCAATCAGAAGCTGGAAGATTCCATCACAGACGATGGGGGAGCAAAAGACTTGGTATCTTCCATTTTTTGAGGGACTGAACATTTAATCAGTGGTGAAAACACGGGTTGCCCATCCCTCATTTTCTACAGGCCTGAGTTCTCTCAAACAAACAAACAAACAAACAAACAAACAAACAAACCGTGGTGATGCCGGCGGCCTGGACGCTGAAACGGAGAGTGTGTGTGTGTGTGTGTGTGTGTGTATGTGTGAGAATCTGCATGTGTGCTGAATCTCTAAAGAAAATCTGTTTTGAAAAATGTGTGACATATTGAAATATCCGAGACGAGACGAGATGCTGCCGACCGCGAGACGCTTTCACAACAAAAACGCCTCTTCCTCCACACACACAGACACACACACACACACACACACACACACAAACACAAAACCTGTCAGAAGCGAACAACCCACGCGCCGCAAAACAGTAATTAAGACTTAAACGGATAATCAGGATGTAACACATCCGCTCAGGACGGCGGGAAAGACATCTCGCTCACAGGGGACAGGAGACAACTAAACCTGAACAAAGTGCAGAATTCCGGAAAAATTCCCAGGTTTGATAATGTCATGCGAGAGACAGAGAGAAAACAGGAGTGACAGTCAGAGGGAGAAAGAACTTTCTCTCTCTCTCTCTTTCTCTCTCTTTTCTTTCTTTCCCATTAAGTTTTACAGAATACACACACTTTCACACACACACACACACTTTTACACACACACACACACACTTTCACACACACACTTTTCACACACACTTTCACAAACATATGTTAAC
>VCAZ01000367.1:47241-49741 GCA_005784505.1 Bagarius yarrelli | reverse complement strand
TAAATATTATCATCATCATCATCATCACGTCATCATCATCATCATCACCGTCATCACCATCATCATACCATCGTCATCAATCATCATCATCATCATCACAACCATCATCTTTATCATTATCATCATTAGCAGCATCATCATTATTATCACCACCATCATCATCACTACTATTATTACCAGAAGCATCAACATCATCATCACTAACATTACAACACATCACCACCACCACCATCATCATTATCATCATAATCATCTGATGATACTATCACCACCACCACCCCACCACCACACCACCACCATCATCTTTATCATTATCATCGTCACCATGGTCATGATGGTGATGATGATCACTGTATACAGTAATTCTCTGTATATATTGAGGAAGGCGAAGGACCAAGAAATGTTTGTCCAATACTAAAGTTGTGTCTGAACTACCTGCCGACTGCAGGAGCCAAAGGGTCTGAAAGATGATGTCATGGTTACAGTATTTCTTTTGGACAGGTGCAGTTTATCTCCTGTCTCTGTTTTGTGGATGATTTTTTTGGGGGGGGTTTATTTCACTACAAACCTACAGACTAAAGTTCACCCGTCCTGTCTCACATGTCCTTCCAGCCCCTGAGGTGAAACACGTGTGTGTTTTCTGTGGTTTTTGCTGCGTCCGCTAATCAACGCTGCGCTCCACACCTCCGTCAACAGGAAACAGCAGAGGGATGAGATGATCCGATCGCTGATTTACATACAGGATGTGGGATGTAAGCATTTGCGCCTCGGTGAGGTCTCCTCACGTCACCTTATTTATTTCATTATCCAGCGGTGTGAAGACCGACGGCGGACAGGAAACACCGAGCGGCTGTTTATCACTGTGACAACACTGATCAGATTATAACGGCCGAGGAACAGCGAGAGGAACAGAAGGACGAGTTCTCACATCACCTGACGCGTTTATACACCACATACGGGTTTCTCTACCCGCTGCTGCCGCTGCCGCTGCCAGCTGCCCTGAACTGAGTAAAAAATTACAAATATGGCAGCAGAAATTATTAAAAAAATAAAACAAAAAAGGAAAGTTCTTCATTTTAACTGTATAAAATAATATAAAAGGAAAAATGGCATCCATCATTTTGTCTTTTTATTTTATTCGTTACTATAAAATTGATTTTATTTATTATAATACAGATTTTTAAATGATATAAATATTAAATAAAACAAAGGTAAATAAGTAAAAATAGAACAAACAAATTAATGTTTGTGCAGATATTGTAAGATTTGTATAAATAAGGTTTGATAATATTTATTTATACATTTATTTATGTATTTACTTTAATTTGTTTATTTTATTTTGAGTTATTTTTTAAGTTTTGATTTTGCTTAAAATTATTTTTCTCATAATTAAATGAATAAATAAAAAAAACAAATGATTGAATAATAAAAACGGTAATTACAATATAAAGTTTTTCTTTTTATTACTTTTTGTGTTTATTTCTTTATAAAACTGGAGATCTACATATTCAAAATGTTAATACATCTAAATTTCCACTGTAAATCTGGTCAGAAAATGTTCAGTTTAAATTTAAATCTGTACTAAAACTCGTGTGTTCCAGGTTTTGTAGAAATAACATTACACTGAATTTAATCATTATTTACACGACTGTTAACACACAGTTAACACATAAACAGACGAATAATAATTGTGAGTCATTTATTTGTTTATTCTATTCGTTGCTCTAAAAAAAATTCCTGTTATTTATTCTAATACAGATTTTAAAAAATATACAAATAATATAAAATAATATAAATTTAAATATAAAATATAAAAATAAGTAAAAACAGAACGAAAAAAAACAAGCGTTTGTAAACAATATTCAAAGATTTGTATAAATAAGATTTTATGATATAAATTTATACATTAAATAATTATTTACTGTATTTAGTTATTTGTTTATTTATTTATTAAAAGGTTTTGATTTTGGCTAAAACTGTGTTTCTTATTAACAAACGAACAAAAAGGAAAATAATTAAATAAAAAATGAATAAATGATTAAATAATAAAAATAGTAAATTACAAAATAAAGTGTTATAATATATAAATAATATAAACCTAAATTTTAACTTTAAAAATGTTAATATTAAATTTAGAATTTGTACTTTTTAATTAAAATGTTCTAGTTTTTGTAGAAATTGATTGTAATCATTATTTACAGGATTGTTAAAACAATCAAACACATAAAGACACAAATAAAACAATTCATTTATTTTAATCTCTAAGAAGTTATTCATTTGTTTGTTTGGTATGGTAATCATCTCTAAATCAGTGTGTGTGTGTGTGTGTGTGTGTAATCGTACACACCATATTCAGTATTGCAGGTTTTAGTGATGAGAAATAGAAATAAAAATAAAATAGAAATAAAAAGGAAATAAAAAAGGAGAATGGTAATAGAACAGAAATGGACATGAGACTTTGGACTCACCGACTGCCTCGCTCAGCCCGTACACTCGCTGG
>VCAZ01000367.1:39741-42241 GCA_005784505.1 Bagarius yarrelli | reverse complement strand
AAAGAAAGAGAAAAAAGAGAAAGAAAGAAGAGAACAAAGGAAAGAAAAAAAAAATAATGAAAGAAAAAAGAAAAAATGAAATAAGAAAGAAAGAAAAAAGGACACAAGAGAAAGATATAACATGCTTGAATAAAGGAAGAAAAGATAAATAATAAATTAAAAAAAAAAAGCGAAGAGAAGAGAAAAAACAAACATTTCTTGCAAACTGTGTAATAAATAATTAATGATTTAATTATTTCTAATAAATTATTAAACAGCTAAAGTAAACCTCAGACACACACACACACACACACAGCACACACACAAACACAAACACACACACACACAGTGATGGTTAGATAAACCAGAGCTAACAAAAGACGAGTGAAAGTGTTTTGTGATGATTTGATCTGGATCGGTCTGTCCGGCTCCTCCTCATCGCTGATCTTCAGGAACTAAAAGGAGCTCCAGGTTGAAATCAGTTCCGGAGGTTTCGTGGCTGAGAGGGTTTTTTTTTTTTTTTTTTTCAAAGCTTAATGAAAATTTGAGGAAAACATTTGTCAGTGTGTGAACTGCAGCCGGAGGAGACAGACCGGACGAGGTCTAATTTCCACATCAGACAGCGGGAGGATGAACCGGCGTCCGGACGCTGTTTAAAAACCCCTAAAGGTTGGAATCCTTACAAATAATTCAATATTTGAATAATAAATTCTTGGATATGTTTTAAAAAACGTCTGAGAAACTTCTAAAAATGGCTTTGGAACCAGCTTTATACCTGCCTCCTAATTACCCATGCACAGAGCTATGAATATTCATAAATATGCTAATTAGGAATCAGACCTGCAGGAAATTAAAGTTAAAACTAAAACTAGAAACTGATGTAAATGTGTTTAGGTTTATATAATTAAATGGGGGAGGCAGTGGCACAGTAGTTAAGGTGTTGGACTGCTAATTGGACGATCGAGGTTCGTTTCCTAGCACCACCAATTTGCCACCGCTGGGCCCCTGTGCAAGACCCCTAACCCCCAATTGTATATAAAAAAAAAAAAGAGATAAATGTAAGTCGCTCCAGATAAGGACGTCTACAAGATGAGATGCCACTGCAGGGCAGTTAAGGCCCAGCAATGTCAGCTTGGTGCACCAATCCAACACCTGGTGCTTGGATATGAACCCATGATCTTGACACCTTAACCAATGAGCTACCACTTCCCATCAACACTTCCTCTTATACCTTGGTGGCGCGTTAAACCTTCTGCCTTTCTTCTCCTGATCTGACGGATGTAAAAGAATCAAAGCCTAGCCAGGAGAAAGTGGAGGAAATAACACTGTGATACTGATCTTCCCTCATACTGAGTTTTTCAGGTTCTTATCTGACGAGACAGATACTGAGACTTCCTTCTAAAAGGGAAATCTAAAAGCTCTTACACAAAATTATCACAAGCTCCACGATATCTTTCCGCCAGTTTTTAACCCACCACCTCTTCCTCCACTTATCCTCCCTGACTGCTGATGACACTCTTCTTTGATGAGAAGATTGGTAGTGCTTCACTCCCAGCATTATTACTACACTCTACTTTTAGGATTCCACTCCTCTTCTGTGAACACATTTTTTCGTCTCTATCATCATAAGAAATATGACAGATTGTATTGTGTGCGATTCTCCCACTGCCTGCTGGATCTCACAATTTCTTTAGACCATCTCACAAGACCTCCCTTTCATCTCAGCTATCTGCTCATGTTCCAACTGCATTCCAGACAGTAAGAGTCATTCCCAATTCTTGATACCTCAGACATCAACTTCGGCCTGGTATCACTTCCATCTTCTTACACATTCTTAAATGCACTGTTTATTATCCACTGTCTCTAAGTTTTAAACCAGAGAAACCTTGAAGCCCTCTACAAAAATGGGTTTGCGGTTGTCACTGAGACGCCTCAAGCAGCTGGATCAGCATGCCATCTGTCCTCAACCTCTTTGATCTTTAGGCAGCCTTCAATCACAGAAATCTCTTGCACATCTTGGAATTTAGCATGTCAGCATGGCAACGGTTTGCTTTTTATCCCAAAGAACGATCATGACAAGTGAGATCTAAAAGCAAACTCCACACTGGAGTCTCATTGCTGAGCCCAACTATACTCATCCTCTCAGTGATCTCATATCCTCCCAAACAATTTCTTTCTACTCCCATTCTACTCCCATCCTGATGAAACTCAACTCATCATCTTCTTTACTCCCTCAGACACTCATCTCACTGATTATATATGTGTATATATTATCCTGGAAGGAAGGCTATCAGCCAACAATACCATATTACTGACTTCCCTGGAGATGAATCTCCCGTCAAAGCTTTGTTGTCTCCATAGACAGGACTTCTTTGTTTCTTTCTTCTTCTTTAACCATGGACCAACTTACTTATGTAGGTGTCACCTTTACATTGTCTGGGATCTAGCAAATTTCTACCTACTCAGCTGCTTGTTCGGTCCCTTGTCCAACCTTTAAAACTGATCCAAAATGCAATGCCAA
>VCAZ01000367.1:32241-34741 GCA_005784505.1 Bagarius yarrelli | reverse complement strand
CCATTTGAGACGTGACCTCAGGGGGGAAAAGCGAGAACTAAGTGGGACAGCGTTAAACAGTGCCTTATTCTCTCCGTGTGTCTTTCTGTCTTACACACACACACACACACACACACACACACACACACACACACACACACACACTCGGAGCAAACAGCTGCTTAATGATTTTTGTAGATGTGAGATGTGCCGCCCTGCAGGTAAGTTTGTAAACCTTCGCCATCCGTCACACTTAGTTTATAAAAAGCCCTGCGCACATATAGAGCCTCATCACTTGGGAATTGAAAAACAACACACACACACACACACACACACACACACACACACACACACACTAACCCTGGTCTGTAGGAAAGTAATTCTTTGTCTCCCTCCCGGGTCGTGTCCCGATCCCACAGATCGACTGTCTAACTGTTTGTTTTGCTTTATCAGTCATCAGTTCCATCCTGAATCATCAAACCCTCTCCGTGTGTGTTCTCGTCACTATGGAGGGGGAACTTAGGAAGATTCTAAGGGCCCACGCACTTCGGGGGCCACCGGAGGTTCGGGTTCTCTAGGGGGCCCAACTTCAGATGCTTTCAAAGGTCCCAAAATTGCTAGCATGGCTCCTCTTCAACTTATCCGAAATCAACACTGAAATGTTGTCCATCGTGTGTGTGTGTGTGTGTGTGTGTGCGTGTGTGTGTGTGTGTGTGTGTGCTTATGTCAGATGTGTGCAGACTTTTTAGGGACCAGTGTTTATTATGACATCCCTGAACTGCTGAAAACAGTGTTTTTGCACCGCTCGAAAGCCGGAGACGTGATACAGAGCAGCGGCGGAAAGACATCCAGACTCTAATTAAGGATTAACGACATCCAAAAACATTCCGAACCACAAAACGCCCTCCGTCTACCAACCCCAACCACCCCACCCCCGGTTCCCCTTCGTCTCCTGCGGCTCCAGGTCCAAAATAGAGAGAATAAACTGTCGCTCTGGATTCGAAAGAAAGACTGCGTAACAGGAGGCCTGCAGCTCTGGAGAGCGGGAACGGAACCCGCGTCCAGAACAGAGTTTAATCCTGATTTAGGGGAACGTGCCAGTCTCGGCCCCGAGTGACAGACACGTTTGTTTTCTTTACTAAATACAGGAAGATGGGCACACACACACGCACACACACACACACACACACACACACACACACCTAATCACACACACACACAGTTTGGGGGATTGTGTCTTTTATGGCAGTGACTTTTCTAAACGTCTGTCGGACTGCGAGGCATGGCGTCACTCCCAGAACGAGTGTAAAGAAGGAAAGAGAGAGAGAGAGAAAGAGAGAGAGAGAGAGAGAGAAAGAGAAAGAGAGAGAGAGAGAGAGAGAGAGAGAGATAGAAAGAGAGAAAAAGAGCAAGAGAAAAGAGAGAGAGAGAGAGAAAGGGAGAAAAAGAGAGAAAGAGAACAAGAGAGAGAGATAGAGAGAGGAGAGAGAGATAGAGAGAGGAGAAGAGAGAACAAGAGAGAAAGAAGAAAGAAGAGAGAGAAGAGAAATAGAATAGAAAAAGAGATAAAGATAGAGGAGAAAGAGAGAAAGAGAGAAAGAGGAGAAAAGAAGTTTTTAAAAAGACAAAACAATAGAAACATACCAGGATAAACAAAGAGAGGCGAAAATATCGATGAGAAATAAAGAAACTGAAGGAGCGAAAGAAAGAGTGTGAGAGAGAAGAAAATAGAGAAAAAAAAGAACAAGATTGTGAATAAACATCACAAACTCATTTAAAACATGTCACTGATTGATGAATTGGAGAGAGAGAGAGAGAGAGATAGAGAGATATAGAGAGAGAGAGAGATAAGAGAGAACGAGAGAGAAGAGAACAGAGAGAGAGAAACAGAGAGGTGAGAGAGAGTTAGAAACAGAGAGAGAGAGAGAGAGAGATGATATAGAGTTAGAAACAGAGAGGAGAGAGAGAGAGAGAGAGTTAGAAAGATAGAGAACAGAGAGAAGAAACAGAGAGAGAGAAACAGAGAGGAAGCGAGAAGAGAGAGAGAGGGAGAGAGAGCGAGAAACAGAGAAGAGAGAAAGGAGAGGAGAGAGCGTGGAGAGATTAGAAACAAGAGAGAGAGAGAGTGAGAGAGAGTTCGAAACAGAGAGGAGAACATAGATATAGAACATATAGAGTCTAAAAGATAGAAACAGATGACATATATAGAAAGAGATATAGAAAAAACAGAGAGATAGAGAGTGAGAGAGTTAGAACAGAGAAGAGAGATATAGAAAACATATAACAGAGAGAGAACAATATAGAGAGAGAGAGAGAGATAACATAGAGAGAGACAGAGAGAGAATAGACAGAGAGAGAGAGTATAACAGAGAGAGATAAAGAGTGTGTTTACACTACTTTATTGTATCTCTCTTACACACACACCACACACACACACACACACACACACACACACAGGCGCATTCATCTCTGAGACACACCGCGATATAAAAAAGTACACAAACACCCCTCACATCTGAGA
>VCAZ01000367.1:0-20000 GCA_005784505.1 Bagarius yarrelli | reverse complement strand
ACACACACCTCAGTTTGTCGATAAAAATCTCCATCATCAGGTTATGAGCAACAGCGGTAGAAGGTATAAAGATTGTGATTTAAATGCCTACTGAAAGAATTCCGGGGTGTGTGTGTGTGTGTGTGTGTGTGTGTGTGTGTGTGTGTGTGGGCTCATCCATCATATATATGAGCAGGAATAGTTTGAATAAACTAAAGTCCACACATCAACACACTGAACCTGAGAAAGCGAAAGGGAAAGAAACAAACTGCCGTTTTCCATTACAACAGCTGAAAACATGCAAGAAACTTCCAGAAGGATTTTCAGTTAAATACAGCACAAAGTCTGATCATCACAATGTCTGATCATCACATGGTCTGATCATCACATGGTCTGATTATCACATGGTCTGATTATCACATGGTCTGATTATCACATGGTCTGATTATTACAAAGTCTGATTATGACATAGTCTGATTATCACATAGTCAGACTATCACATGGTCTGATTACGACATGGTCTGATTATCATATGGTCTGATTATTACATGGTTTTATTACCGTAAGGTCTGATTACCACATGGTCTGATTTTTGTATGGTCTGATTATTACATGGTCTGATTTTTGTATGGTCTGATTATTACATGGTTTTATTATCACATGGTGAATACCACATGGTCTAATTACCGTATGGTCTGATTACGACTTTTTAGCACAGTGTACATGTTAGTAATCGGATTTTAACTTTACATTATGTAATCTTATATCTCAGTGTCTAATTCTGACTGTAATTACAGCGTCCGCGTCCAGTAGAAACTTTACATCTGTGTCTGATTAAGATGTTTATATCTGGTGATGGCATCCAATCCAAACTTTCAGATCTTCTGAACTCAGAGAACAAGAGAAAAGAACAGGATGACGGATGTGTAGAGGATGGAGGGAATATTTCCCGCCAGCCCTTCCCAGCATCCAGCCCCTGGGTCAGGACTGTATCAGTGGTGAACTCTGCCTCCCTGTAGTGTGTCATTAATACAACCTCAGCGGTGTGGACAGGAAGTTACACACATTTATTGTGTGTGTGTGTGTGTGGTGTGTGTGTGTAAAAGACGGAGTGATGTTTACTTTCTTTTTAGAGTTTTTTTATTCTTTTGTTCTCTCTCTGTCTCTCTTTTCTTTCTCTGTCTCTCTCTCATCGCTCTCACTCTCTTCCTCTTCTCTCACACACCCTCTCTCTCCTCATTCTTCTCTCTCTCTCTCTCTGTCACACACACTCTCTCTCTCACTCCTTCTCTCCTCTCTCTCCTCTCTCACACACACACTCTCTCTCCTCTCCTCTAGCTCCCTCTCTCTCCTCTCTCTCCATCTCTCCTCTCTCTCACACACTCTCTCTTTCCTCTCCCTCTCTCTCTTACACTCTCTCACTCCTCTGTCTCTTTCCTTCCCTTCCCCTTCTTTCCCCTCCCTCACTCTCTCCCTTTTCACCCCGTTATTCACCCGTCAGCTTTTTCTTTTTCTCAGTCTACTGCTTAGTATGAAGTGTGTGTGTGTGTGTGTGTGTGAACAGTACCAATGGAACAGTCTGGTCCAGTCCAGTTCTCATCACAGGTGCAGGTTCCGCTTTCGCTCTGGAACTTTCCGTGGCCAGAACACTGTTCAGGACACACGGCTTTCTGCAGCTCACAGCTGGGACCCGAAAACCCAGAGTTACAGTGACACCACACACCTCGAATACACATACACACTCCCCTCGTCCCGAACACGACGGGTCAACACAGTCGACTGGGGGATAGAGAGAGAAGAGAGAGAGAGAGAGAGAGAGAGAGAGAGAGAGAGAGAAAGAGAAAAGAGAAAGAGGGAAACATAGAAAGAGAGAAAAAAGAAAAAGAAAGAAAGAGAGAGAGAGAAAGAAAAGAGAAACAGAGAGGACACAGAGAGACACAGAGAAAGACAGAGGGAGAGACAGAGAGGAGCACATGTTAGTTACATTGATCAGTTGGACACACTAAAATACGTCCAACACCACGTGAATATAATAATCACTCCTCTACCTTTACTTAATTTTCATTGGTTGCTAGTCTCAGTGAATCATCAAGCCACGTTCTGATTGGTGGGAAGACACTTTACTACACTTTATTAGCATTTTGTGACAAACGTTAAATAAATAAAACGCCAAGAATTTTAAAGAAATTGGAGAAAAACGATGGCGTGGACATTAACACTAATAAACACCAGCTGTTCCCAGAGTCCCCACTTTCCCAGGAATCTTCTCATATCCGCTTTCCGGACAGGAAACAAACACACACAAAAAAAATCTACTGTGGTCAAAATGGCCGCCTCTATTTCTCATTTTAATACTTACACACACACACACACACACACACACACACACACTCTGTTCGATGATTGAGACAGCTATAATAACATAATGGGGACCAAATGTACCACAAGCCCAGGATAATCTGAGAGTTCTGACCTTGTGAGGACATTCAGCTGGTCCCTGTTAATAAAACGACTTTCATTCAAAGCTAATCGAGCTAAAAAAGTTTCTATCTAATGAGCGACGCTGAAGCGACTCAGATTTAAGAGCAGCATGACGTTAATTAGCCGCGTTTAATAATTCCGTCAATAAAAAAGTCCTCAGAAAGCATATAAAACATTGTGTCTGTCTGTGTTTGTGATTTGTGTCGACCCGGGACAGTCTGGCAAGTCATATGTTATAATTCTACTAGTGATATATATATGTGTGTGTGTGTGTGTGTGTGTGTGTGTGTGTGTGTCTGGGTTGATGAGTCTTAATCAGGCCATTGACCGTCGGCCATTTCATTAGTCCCAGAAAACACAATTCACTCACACTTAATTACATTAGCCCTTTCGTTCTCTTCCAGTGTGTGTGTGTGTGTGTGTGTGTGTGTGGTGTGTTTAGTGTGAGACAAATCAATGGTATTGAACAGTAGGGATGTTACTGTCCAGAGAAAAATATTGCTCTTTTGGCTGCTTTCGCATGTAAAGCAAATATATATATAGATTATATATTTTTATGTAGAATAAATATTTTTCGTCAGCATTTTTTTTTTACACAGTTTTTTTCTTTGCTTTCGCTTCATAATTTTTGCATTAGCTAAGCTAATATTTTAATAATGAACTTTAAATAATTAAGTAGGTTTAATTATAACGATAAAACACTCGGACGTTAGCTACCATGTTAGGATTAATGGAAGGTCTGGAGAAAGTCCGCTAATGGCAGCCATGATAGTCGACATTTTCAGACGCGACACTGTAAATACCGATAACTAGCGTCGTAGCTAGGTAACAGGGCAGCTATTTAACAAAACATTCCCGTAACGTGTTTAAACGCAATCTTAAAACTTTCTATTGCTGGGCGAGTTTTTTGGCTAATCTGTAAACGTCACTAATTTTCTTTGCAGAATTATTTAGCTTTAGTTAGCTGCAGTTAGCTAGTCAGCAGAAAGTAGCGTCTAGTTTACGATACGATACAATGTTAGATTACGATACAGGATGAACTACTAACAGGACAAAAACTAAACTACAGCACCCCCGGTAGGGGGCGATGTAGTGCTATAAAAACTGTATACGTTTCTTCCTCTTTGTTTTACTGTCTACATCTCCCCATCATACTCTCTTCACCTCTCTCTCTATTTCCTCTCTCTCTCTGTCTACTCTCTCTCTCTCTTCACCTCTCTCTTATTCTCTTTATCTCTTTGTCCTACTCTCTTCATCGCCCAATCTCACTCTCTTTATCTCTCCATCTTACTCTCTTCATCTCTCCATCTTACTCTCTTCATCTCTTTGTGTTCTTCTCTTCATCTCTCCATCTTACTCTCTTTATCTCTCTGTCCTACTCCATTTATCTCTTTGTCCTACTCTCTTCGTCTCCCAATCTCACTCTCTTTATCTTTCTGTCTTACTTCATCTCTTTGTCATACTCTCTTTATCTCTTTATCTTACTCTCTTCATCTCTCTGTCTTACTCTCTTCATCTCTTTGTCTTACTCTCTTCATCTCCCCAACTAACTCTTTTCATCTCCCGTCTTACTCTCTTTATCTCTCTGTCTTACTCTCTTCATCTCTTTGTCTTACTCTCTTCATCTCTCTGCCATCTCTCTGTCTTACTCTCTTTATCTCTTTGTCCTACTCTCTTCATCTCCCCATCTTACTCTCTTTATCTCTCTGTCTTACTCTCTTCATCTCTGTCTTACCTCTTACTCTCTTCATCTTTGTCCTACTCTCTCTTCATCTCCCCATCTTACTCTCTTTATCTCTCTGTCTTACTCTCTTTATCTCTCTGTCTTACTCTCTTTATCTCTCTGTCTTACTCTCTTCATCTCCTCAACTTACTCTTTTCATCTTTCTGTCTTACTCTCTTCATCTCTTTGCCTCACTCTCTTAATTTTTTTCATTTTTTTCTCTCTGTGTGTCCCTCTCTCTCTCTCCCCCCCCCCCTCTGTGATTGTGTATCTGAGCAGCTTGTCCTCAGCACAAGGAGATGAGAGCTTTCCAAAGAGTCTGTGTGAGAAATCGATGTCTCGTGCGACCCTGATGGTAGTCAGCGAGTGTGTTTGTGACACTTTATCTCACCATCTTGGATGGTGTAATGAAACAGACTTTAATGGAGGAACTGATGAAGATTGAGCTGCTACATGAAACACGGTACGATATCAATACAGTCTTTTGTCCAGGGTGAAAAATGATGTGCAGGTAAATTCCGGGGTCTTGTCACTTTAATTAAGATGTTGAAAAAGATCAAAATCAATAATTAATTAATAACTAATATTTAGCCCCAGCTAGCATGAACATTAGCACAAAGAGCCTTAATTGAGACATGTTTCGTATTAGCGTGATCAGCTAATCTTCTCTCAGCACTTCATAAAATAATCTGAGCCCTAAGGACCAACACAGCCAATAACAAGGCATGAAAATGTCAGGTCAAAGAGTTCCTGCTCAAGAGCTTTCAGGAATTAGAGGAACCGTCCTCCAAGCTGTTTCTTTCATCTAACCTTAGCTAATCTCAGGGGATTTTTGGAGACCAGTGGAGGTGGGAAATGTTAATTCATGCTTTTCCAGACTTTCCTTTAAATACAGCCAACAGCTAACACACTAATCCTGCTGGTCCGACCTTGAGTGGTCACTGCCTTCCATTTTCTTGCCTGAGTCCACTTGATTGATATTTTAAAGGCATTTCGACTGAGGGGAAATGTGGACTACAGGAGCAGAACCTGGCGTCAAGGATTTTCTCATCAGTAAATAAATTCTGACTGGGGCAACTGAGAAATTTTGCCAATAAATTTGGAGACTTTTCAGAGCCACTGATCAGCGTTGATTCCATGAGCCAATCACTGATCTTCATTTTAATGAGGATCAGTCATTGATCACCAGTGTATTGAAGATCAATCACTGACCATTATTGTTTTTAAGGGCCAATCATTGATCACCATTGTAAAGATGGCCAATAACTAATCACCACAGTTTAAAGAGCCAATCAATGATAAACATTAAAATAAGAACTAAACACTGATCATTATTGTTTTTAGGCCAATTAATAATCACCAATGTAATGAAAACCAATCACTGTTCGCCATTGTTTCTATGGGCCAATCACTGATTGTCATTTTAATAAGGACCAATCACTCATCACCATTGTATTGAGGAAAGTAGATTGTTCCAATCACTGATCACCATTATTCCTGATGCCCAATTACTTATCACCACTGTTCCTGATACCCAATCACAAATCACTATTGTTTCCAATAACTAAACAGTAATTACAATTGTAGCTAAGAACTAATCACTGATCCACATTTCTTAATGAATAACTGCTGATTACTCATGTGACCCTACTGACCAATTGCAGACCACCGTTCCAATAAACCAACCAATAAATTATCACAAATTTTTCCCATTAACCAATCAGTGATCTCACTAGCTTGTACACAAAAAGATCTTCTTTCTACTATAAGTAGATGTTATAAACTACTTTTTTCTATGCTCCTATTTTCTGCAGATTTTTTGCAACTGATCACAAGGATTTAATGAATATGCAAATGAGTCTATGACTTTATCCGGTGACTTTCTTGAGTGTGACATGGGTTATGAGGGTCAAAGAAAGCAGCTCGTTCTGACTAACGCAGAAAAACACAAAAGACAGGACAATAAGCAGACGAAGGGCGCTCTCACAAGGGCATTTTCGTCATTCATTAAAACGCACATTGGTATGCGCTGCTGGTTTGGTGTGGATGTAGTTGTTTTTTTTTTTTGCATGAGGATCGATGATTTTTTTCTCCATCGATGCTTGAATGCATTCGGGATAAGAGGATAACAGAAGATTCTGCTCCAGTTATTTATATTATCTCTGTCTTAACTCGATAGTGAACAAAAAAACGTTCACGATAATCCTAAACATTTCAGGGCCTGGTGAAAAGTCTGTAACGAAACTCCACTGAAGCGAATAGTAGTTTTAGAACCCAGGGTGAAGTTTATTTACACAGTGACAAAACAAAAAACCTGAACAAAACAAGACTTGACTCATCTTAGGTTAGCTTATGTTTTACTTAGCATAGTTAGCTTAGCTTAAAACTTACGAACAAAGAAAACCGGAACTTGATTTGGGTATACTTAACCGACAGCGGCACAGGGACAACCGAAATCCTCAACAAAAAGACAATGGGAAACACAAGGGCTATATATATATATATAACTAAAACTAATAGGAACACAGCACATGGACGAGGTGGTCATGTGACATGAACATAGAAACAATGAACATAAACGGAATGAAATAAAACACGAAACATAAACATGAAACTTGGAACGAGAACCATTAAACATAAACCTTATATAGTGAGACACGGGATTCTGGGCAGATGTTACAGCGTTTACTGTGGCGTTCGCTACACCAACTAGTGGTCGGGTGTCTGAAGCTGACTTTTAACCGAACAGAATTTTCCTCGCAATTTAAAGTGAATAATTGGTCGAGAGATGTCTTGTATCTCGAAAAACTCGTTAGTTGGGACACTCGTAAGTCATGGTACCCACTCTATCTGTACTTCTACTTGAGTAAAGGATGTGTGTACTGTTGGAGGAAGTACGCAACTGATGTGCTGCCCCAGGATGCATCCTATTGGCTGACCATAAAAAGCAACAAGAACAAGTGCATCTGCAAATTAAAGTTTTGTACTTTAACCACGATTAAGCTACTAAGCTGAAACTGTCGCTTTACCTTCCTCGCAGTTTTCCCCCTTGTATCCTGCGTTACACACACACGCGCCCATGATGCAGATGCCGTGGCCGCCGCAGTGGATGTCGATGCACTGGTTGTTGGGGACGTCACACTCGGTGCCTTTCCAGCCGCTGTAGCACAAACAGCGCCCCCTGGAGTACTGACCGTTTCCACTGCACAACACCGGGCATGCAGCTGAAACAAGGTTCAGGGGATAAAGTCATGTGACTAATCTTTAGCATGTGATCGATAATATAAAGTCAAACTAACGCAACAAAATGACTACTTAATTATTGTTTATTCAAATAATTATCATAGGCGAAAAAACGAATCATCAACATATTTCATATTATTGCATTTTATTTTAGTCAGTCTTCGCTAAGTAATCTTAGGCTTAGCCGCCGATGCTGAATTGTATTATAATGTACCGTTGGCAACCCTAAGCATTTAATTACAAATTTATTACCATAACTGGGGTAAACACTGATGTTCCACAGACTCTGGATATTTTGTTGTTACTCAGTGTGACCCTGTAAATATTCTATAAATATCTCTGGTTTTGAATTGCACGTAAATGAATTGGGTTTTTCTTCTAAACAGAATGGAGCGTTCAGATCGCCAAGATGGCTGCCTGACTAATAACATTTAATCAGTGAACGGTCTGCTAGGCAGTCACACTTCATCTGATAACAATCTGAAACCAATTACGATGTGTGTGTATAAGTGTGTGTGTGTGTGTGTGTGTGTGTGTGTGTGTGTGTGTGTGTGTTACCTCGTGAACAGTCAGGCCCGAGGAATCCTGGGAAACAATGACACGTTCCTGAACGACAATCTCCGTTGCCATGACAATTGTGTGGACACTCAGTCACAGAATCTAAAAAAGAGAGTGAAAGAGTGAGAGAAAAAGAGAACGAGAGAAAGAAGGAAGAGAGACAGAGAGAGAGAGAGAGAGAGAGAGAGCGAGAGAAGAGAGAGAGAGAGAGAAAGAGAGACAAGAGTGAAAGAGAGAGAGTAACAGGGAGAAAAAGAGAAAGAGGGAAAGAAGGAGAGACAGAGAGAAAGAGAGAGAGGAACAGAAGAGAGAGAGAAAGAGAGAGACAGAGAGAGAGAAAGAGAGAGGGGGAAAGAATGAAAGAAAGAATGTGTGTTAATTGAGGAGGTAGGGTGTGTGAACAGGCAGGCTTTGTGAAGTGTGTGAGGTTTTTTAATTAAATGTCGCAGATGTGTGTGATGCAGTAGAAGCTGGCACTGCTTTAATGAACCAATCACAGAGTTATTACTACCAATTAACAGGCACACACACACACACACACACACACACACACACACCCTACGGTAGACACGGCTCAGTGTTCTCCAGAAATGATAAACACACTCAAAAACAAAGCAATGCCCAAGAGCAAAGTAACAAGCTTTTACCTGTTAAACACGCTAAAGCTCATAGACGCTAACACACAAACACACACACACACACACACACACACACACACATGTACGTTCACATTAATCAACACGTTGTTTTAAGATTCTTTAAGTAGTCATGATTTCTTGACACTTTGTGTGTGTCACGGTTCGATGTTTTACGTTTTTCACCACACAGCAAAACTAGCAATAGCAGTTGATGCTAATATATTTAAACTCTAGCTTTAGCAATAAGCAGTGTTTATTTACTAGTTTAGCACCGCGTCTGAGGTTAATGTTGATATTCACAACAAATTTGCTTCATTTCCTCTGTTACTACTGTTATGATGGTCTGTTCTCAAAACAGTGGATCTGACATTGCTACACGATATTTGATAATATCGTGGAAGATATTGTGAAAACCGATCATCGGTCGATCTCTAAAGAATGGTTTTGTTTAATTTTAAGTAGTTGAGCAATTTTTATAAAAACATTTAATAGCTATAGAAGCTATTATAAATGATAACTAGGGGAATTACTGGGACCTCCTAATGGCTTTGTCTTGTTTAGAGTCACATTATTCTTTATAAATAATAAATCTGGCTAGCTCGTTATGCTTATTTCCATGTGGCAAGCTGAATATCCAATTACTGTATGGCAAACGAGCTCCGAGGTATCGACGCGCTACAACTGTTTGTCTGTCGTCTCACTACATTGCCGAGGTAACGAGGGGAAGTTATGACAAAAGCTGTCGATATTTTCATTAAGTGCTGGAGAAAAAGGTTTCGTGCAGGAGAGGCCAAAGTGACAGAGTAATGAAGTAAACCGGCCTGCTTGTCTTCCTCAGTTATTACCGTGTTATTACCCTCTCTCTCTCTCTCTCTCTCTCTCTCTCTCGACACACACACACACAATCAATTTTCATTTCCAAAAGGTTAACTTATTACACGCAGAGCATCGGTCCGGGTGCTATAGTCCCGCTGCTAATTTCCCTCCATGTCAGGACTGCTGATCGAATACAAAGAAATTACTCTGAACAAAAGACAGCAAAAGAGAGAGAGAGAGAGAGAGGAGAGAAAGAGAGAGGGGAGAGAGAGAGAGAGAGAGAGAGGGAGGAAAAGAGAAGGAGAGAGGGGGGATAGAGAGATACATAGAGAGAGAGAGAGAGAGAGGGAGGAAAAGAGAAGGAGAGAGGGGGGATAGAGAGATACATAGAGAGAGAGAGGAGAGGAGGAGGGAGAAAAGAGAAGAGAGAGGGGGGGATCGAGAGATATTAGAGAGAGAGAGAGAGAGAAAAGAGAAAGAAAGAAAGAGAAAGAAAGAAAAGAAAGAATGGATAGAGAAGGGGGAATGAAGGGTCGAATAAAAGCTCTGTGAATCACCAGCTTTTTGAAGTCTGCTTCTGTCTGCCAACCATTTAAAGCGCCGATCAATAAAGCTCTAATGATCATTACACACACTCACCTGGTCCCCGACACACACACACACACACACACACACACACACACACACACTCTCTCACCTGTTCACACACAAACCGAGTCTTTGACAACAAACCAAACCAATAACATTTCTCAATAACACAATAACACTGAGGTTTTTAAAAGCCTCAGACGTCCGCGAATGCTAACCAGAGTTAGCATCGCACGGCTAACACCTAGCATATTTGTTATTGTGAAAAAAACTACAAGATAAAATGTTATTTCTTTTAAAATTTCCCAGAAAACACACACTTCTCTATTATGCTAACTCCTAGCCTCTTTGTTTGTAATGCATAGTAGTGCTAATTAAAGCTAGCATCTATAACACTGTGCTTCACTAAACAAATTTTCATTTCAATTTCTAACTTTATACCAAGCTACCACTTTTGGGCCCCTGAGCAAAACCCTCCCCCCCCCCCCCCAAATTGCCAGTTGTATCAAAGAAAACCCACAAATTCTCCAACTCCTACGTTCGCTTAAGTAAAAAAAAAGGCTGCCTTGGTCAAAACAAAACCCCCCCCAAAACTAAAACCAAGCAAGCCCTGAGCAAGGCTCCCAACCCCTAATTGCTCAGTTGTATAAATAAAATAAATGTAAGTCTCTCTGGATAAGGACGTCTGTCGAATGTCGTAAATATAAATGCCCTTATTCAGTTGATTCGTGCCCCTTGCTCAGGGATCTGGTAGTGGCAGATAAGTCAAACTGAGAGAACAACCTATGATCTTCAGAACATCAGTCCAAAGCTTTACCCACTGAGTTTCCACCTGCCCAGACGGGCATTTGCTAGACGCCCTTATCCAGAGCGATCTCATTAACCCAGCTGAGCAGTGGAGGTTTAAGGGGCAGTTTGGTGGTGATGAGAATTGAACCCACAAGCTTCTGGTTGAAAGGCACACACCTTAACCACTGAGCTATCACTTGTTCACAAACCTATGATGATGGTGTTGTAGGAGACTTGTTCTGTGTTTTTGCCGTCGTTGTAGAAAGCCAGGTGCCAGATTCCCGAGTCGAGAAAGCGGATGAACTCCGCCTCGTGAACGTTCACGGATCTTGCTCTCCTCAGAAATCCCTCGGTTTCCACCAGCCCTCGCTTCTCCTTGGTGATCAGCCGGCTGCCGTCCAGCAGCTCCACGAAGTCGTACTGAGCAACACAAACAGCACAGCAGCATTAGCCTAGCGTTCTCAGTGAAAACACAGCCAGAAGACATTTGTTTAAAAGTTTTAGAAGGTGATATAACGGCTGAAACAGGTGAGGTGGCGTTCTAACACATGCACAATGTGAATTTCATACACTATGATCATAGAAATGATACGAAACTTACAGGAATTTAAACGTTTTCCTCAGAAATGTCGAAAAATTGCATCCAAAATAACCAACAAAAATGTTAAAAAAAAAATGTTATTATATAACACAAAAGTGCAAAACAATCCGATGGTGGTTTGTTTGCTAAAGCTAGAAACATTATGTGTGAAGCACACCTGTTAGCATTTAGCATCATAGCACCATTTCAAACCTCTAAAATGTCTGTTTAAACGAATTTAAGTACATTTTGCTTGCAGCCATGTTTAAATACCATGATGCTAACTCCCATGCTAACACATTTACCGTTCAGTCCGTTCAGATTTACACCGCAGGCATGAACGAAACTGTAAACTGTCTCTAATTAATCTACAAAACTGAATTTAACCTGACAAACTAACACAAAGGTGAAGAATTTCCTTGTAGTTAATTATCCGCTTATTACGCTAACAATCATGTTCAATTACCCCGACATGCTAGTCACCATATTACACAGATTACACCTTCATTTGTGTTGAATTAAACGCGCAGTGACAAATAAACACACACCTGAAGGCCCCCGAGACGCGCCGTCAGGCTCTGATAATCACTGAGTTAAAGTAATAAAACATCAATGTGTTAACATGAAAAGCTAACACACATGCTAATGCTAATTATACTATTGACTAAATTAGCTGTCTCACTCATAAGGTAAGCTGCCTCACTCACTAGGCTTGCTTAAGTTGTCTTACTCTCTTAGCTGTCTTACTTACAAAGTTACCTGTCTCACTCATGAGATTAGCTGTCTCACTCACCAGGTTAGCTTTTTCACTCACAAGGTTAGCTGTCTCACTCGCTAAATTAGCTGTATCACTCACTAGGTTAGCTTTTAAGGTTTGTCACGACTTTCGATAATTGAGCGAGAGATAGATAGACAGGCAGACAGAAAGAAGGAAGAGGCAAACAATTTAAGGGAGTGAATTAGTGATAGAAAAGAAAAACAAAAAAAAAACAGTAGGGGAAAGAGAGAGAGCGCGAGAGAGACAGTGAGAAAAATACAATAAAGTAAAATAGAGAAACAAACAAAGAGAGAGAGGAGGACAGATAGAGAGGGAGAGACATACAAAAAAGGAGAGAGAAAGAGAAAGTCAGAGAGACAGGGAAAGAGAGATAGCGAGACAAAGAGAGATAGACAGAGACAGGGGAGAGAGAAAAACAGACAGAGAGGTAGAAAGAGAGAGAGAGAGAGAGAGAGAGAGAGAATGAGAGATTGTCCAATGTTTCCTCAGAGTTTTTGTTTGTGTCTCTCATTTTTTTCTTAAAAAAAGACAGAAAAGGAGACAGAGTCAAATAGACGGAGACGAGCGAGGGAAAAGACGCCGTTTCGACCTGCGGAGGAGTCTCCAGACTTAACTCCCATCTCTTATCCGTTCATCCGTCAATATCCCTTCATCCCGTCCTTCTGTACAGCCTTAAAGAAACATATCGATTCATCTGTGGCAACTGAAGGGACCGAGCGGCACCAGGGCGTCTCCCAATATCGACCTCCATTACACCGCTTTCAGCTGACAATTACCTCCATTAACAGGCTGCCGGTGGCGTGACGGCTCACCTGCACGTTCGCTGACGCTACACACACACCTTACACTCCAAAAACGCTAACGGTACCAAGGACAACTTCAGTTATACTGATAGCATCGATTAGCGTTAGCTCTTTTGTCTCTTCCTGCTAAATGTCTGTGTTCCTCTGAGCCTCACAGCAAACAAAACAACAAACAAACAAAAAAACACACAAAACACCTGCACACACCTGTTTCCTGAGTGTGTGTTTTACCTGTTTTACCTAAGAGTTTGTGTGTGCATGTGTGTGTGTGTGTTACCCGAGTGTGGATGTGTTGCCTGAGTGTGTGTGTTACCTTAATGCGTGTGTGTTGCCTGAGTGTGTGTGTTACCTGAGTGTTTGTGTGTGTTACCTTACTGTGTGTGTTACTCGAGTTTGTGTGTTACCCGAGTGTTTTTTGTTTGTTTTACTCGAGTGTATATGTTACCCGAGTGTGTGTGTGTGTTACCTGAGTGTGTGATGGCGGCAGACCCTTGCGTCCATACACTCCGACTAGCGCGTCTCTCTGCAGTGAGATGTTAAACTTGAGCGATTGCGGCTGATCGATGAAGAGCTGCGAACGCCACGCCAGAACATTCCGGGAGGAACATCCTGCACCGCCCGCCGGCCCACGTCCACCTCGCCGGTGTCGATAGTGTTATTCTCCTGAGCGGACACGCCTCCTTTACCTGCCCACACACACACACACACACATTTAATTAGTTTAATTAATTTAGTTTAAAAATTAATATGGGTATTTACTAAACATTATTAGTTTTTAATTTAATTAGTAATAAATTGTTTTTTATTATTTGAGATTTTGTTTTTGGATTTCAGGTTCTATTACTTTTAATATTTATTATGTTTACATTGATTAAAGTGTCTTTTTTTTTTTAAAACAAAGGCTTTGATCAGGTAAATAAACAGGAATTAAATAAAGAACAGATTTAATCTGAATTAAATAAAAAGCCTGGTTGCGTTTAGCATGCTTTAGTTTCGGGTTTAGATCTAGAACTGAGTCGTAATGTCAAAAACAGAATCTTTCAGTCTCTTTTGATGATTCGGTGCAGTAATAACGGTCTTGTGTGCAATTCTCAAAGCGTCCACATATCGATGGATCCAATATTCCAAAACCGATATCTGAAAAAAAAAACCCCTGATTATATTGGTAAAACCAATTAATCGGTCGATCTTTACTTTAGTTTAAAACCCTTTTTTAACATTTTTACATTTTGGCAGATGTTTTTATCCAGAGTGACTTACATTTATTTCTTTTATACAACTAAGTATTTGGGGGTTAAGGGCCTTGCTCAGGGGCCCAACAGTGCTAACTTGGTGGTGCTAAAAATTGAACCCTGATCTACCAATTAGCAGTCCAACAGCTTAACCACTGTGCTATCAAGTCCCCCTTTTCAACTGTGTAAAGTGTGTGTGTGATGTGTTGCTTGCTAGCTGAGTAGCTCGTTTAATAACCAGTGCCATTTCTTTCCCATACAACAGAAAACACAACCTCGAGTCTTAACAGTTGATGTTAGGGTCATTCGAGGCTTTGTGGATTATATTGGCTGGCGTTAATGCAGACACACACCCACACTTCCTGCGGTTTGACCCGTCCCAGGATTTAGGGGGAAAAAAAACCCTGGATCTCCAGCGTGTCATTTCTCAGAGGCGTTTTTGGAAATCTCACACAGTGCGTTATTACACACGGACACACAGGGCCAAAAAATGATTGAGACTTGTTTTCTTTTTAGGATTTATTTTACATTTTCCTTCTTTTTATAGAACAGCAGATTATTATTATTCTAACCAAAAACAGATGCAATCCTGTACAGATATTTTCTTCCTTAAAAATATATGCCTTGTTTTGTGACAATTTAACTTATTCATTTATCTTCTATATCCGCTTATTCCCTAATTCGGGGTCACAGGGTTCTGCTGGAGTCTATCCCAGCCGTCTCTGAAAGGGGCGAAGGGCAGGAGGGGAACACCCTGGACAGGTCGCCAGTCCATTACAGGGCCACACACACAATGGGAAATTTAGACTCACTAATCAATCTAACATACATGTTTTTGGACTGTGGGAGGAAACTGGAGAACCTGGAGTAAACCCACGCAAGAACCCACGGGGAGAACATGCAAACTTCACACAGAAAGACCCCTGCAGGGGAATCGAACCCAGGACATTTTCTTGCTGTGAGGCAACAGTGCGAACCCCTTCCCAAATGCTTTAAATGTTTCCTTTAGCAGCTAACACCTGATATAGACTCCTTTCTGCTTTAAATCCTTCTTATCTCTTTCAGTCAAATCTTGTTCGAGAATACTCATCAAATCACTTGATGAAATAAAATAACAGTTCTTGGTAGTTGGACTCAGACTTTTGGTCCCACCGTCTCTGTTTATTGCATTACAGGAGACAGACGACTCTGAGCTCATGTGCTCGCTAATGGAAACCAGCTGGCATTAATACACCATTAATTATTCCATAAAGCGCTTAGAAGGCTAACGCTAAACTGTCCCGTTGCGGCAGCGCTCCGTCCCACTGACTCAGACCGTATCTTAAAATTTTATAGCAACGCCGCTGTAACATTTATTTTAGAATAAACCTCAGATTCATCTTATTTATGCTGATCTCAGCGATGAGCAACATAAACAACTCGGAGGGAAATGGAGCATCAAAACCACCTCCCATGTGCTTCCTATCCAACGCTGGAAAGACAACGCATAAACCACTCATTATTCCAGCGGTTGCAGTTGCGAGAACACTGTTTCTATAAAGCTAGAGAACAAGCACAGCAAGCATATGTTAGCTAGTATCTGTGGTTAACACGGTAGCTAGCTCAGAAACTGAACAGTAGAGTGACCTACATTTATCCAAAAAACTAGTTGAAGTTTAAGGGCCTTGATCAGGGGCCCAGCAGTGTTTGCTTGGTGGTGCTTCGAATTAAACCCACAATCCAGGACCTTAACAACTGAGCTACCACTTTATCATTACATTACATTATATTATATTTACAGCATTTGCCCTTATCCAGAGCAACTTACTCAGGGGCCCAGCGGTGGTGCCGGGAATTGAACCCACAATCTTCGAGTTGATAGTCCAACACCTTAACCATGTGCCACCAACTCCCACAAAATTTGAGTTGGAGATGCTGTAGCATGAACCCAGAACCTCATACATGCAAAGCAAGCGCTCTACCAGTGAGCTACATCCCCCAACAGCAATTCAGATTTGTTGCTAAATTATTAGCAAAAAACACATAAAATAAGCATTTACTGGCTGCTAGTTTGTTGTAAGATGATAAAACCACGACAAATATATTATAAATATCAACATTTCCCACAGTTATGCTATGTTTATGTATAAAAAATGCCTATCGTACTTATACTATGTTTATTATAGCTTAAACTACATGACACATGGGCGCTAATCTGTTAAACAGACAAAATGGCCATGGAAACAAGACAAGAACAATACTTCTATTATCATTATATAATTATATAATATTATTAGAACTGTTCACATGGATGACTTTTCTGTCATTCTGTTTAAAATATTTCGATTGACTGTTTCTCTAATCAGATCCGGTGTTTAAAAAGTCCCAAAGCTTTTAATCAGAATTCTGAATCTGAATAAGACTGGCTGTGTTTACATGGCGCACTGTATTCCGATTAAAAATCCAATCTGGAAAAAAAAATCTGCATGGAAACGTGTCAAAACATCAACTTAGCATTTTTTTGTCTTTCTGTTCAAACCTGTCCTGTCCTGATGTAATTACCCAGGAAATAACCAGCATGTAATGTAAAAGTATTGCGTAAATATCAGATCACTAAATTCCGGTAGAACGACTTGCCCCTACCAGACTTTCATCCACAGGATTATACTCTTTGGTTGGTTGGGGGTTGTTAAAAAAAAATAATCGATCTTTAATAGCAAAGCACTGCTAGCAAAAAGCTCATTCTTAACCCGGTCTTTTAAATGTTAATTGCAACAGTATGTACTTACATTGTTGCTTGATTAAGATACACATCACTTAATTGCGCTAGTTGTGGGTCCTTAATCAAGCAACAATGTTAGAATGCTGCTGAAAACATCAGGAATAACAACCTAATTACCTCCGATTTTCCATTACATTTGTAGAAAAAGAATGCTTAAGCAAATACTAGCTAGCTGTTTAATCATTACACTAAGATTATGAAATTGTCTATGAAATGCTAGCTGTTTGATTAATTAAGTAACACTAAAGTTTTATCAACATATACATCAGATTTGTTTATTCTAGGAAATGTTTCCTAAGAAATAAGTTACACTTCAGCTTAGCTGTTTAATGATTAAACCAACATTTTCGAAATGTCAATGTTTATATTAGATTTATTGTTAACTTACTATTTAAAAAATCCTACGACAATTTACACTTAACATAACTGCTCATCTAAATACTAAAACTGTCAACATTTACCTCAGAATTATTAACGTTCTAGTAAAAGAATCCATAAACCATTAATACACTTAAGCTAGCTGTTTAATAATTACACCAACATTAAAGATTCATAAATGTCTACATTTACCTCAGATCTGTTGTAACATACTAAAAGAACTATTCGTAAGCTAGCTGGTTGATAGCAAACTAACCCTAAAATACTAAAATGTCAATATTTATGTTAGATTTGTTGTAAACTTCCCATTTAAAACTAAAAAATATGACAAATTACACTTAAGATCGATGTTTGGTGATGAAACCAACGCTTAAATACTAAAACTGTCAACATTTACCTCAGAATTAGTGTCGACATTCTAGTAAAAGAATCGTTTGACATAAATACACTTAAGTTAACAATGAAGTCTTAAATTACAAACATTAGCTATTTGATCAGTAAACTAAAACAAACATATTGGACATTTTCCTCTGATTTGTTGTAGTAAATGAATTCGCCGTTGGGTATCTAAAGCGCCAATGTTAACATTTACCTCAGAATCTGTGTTAACTTTCTGGGGGAAAAAAAATGCTAAAACATAATTTACACTTAAGCTAGCTGATTAAACCAAGATTAAAATACTAAAATGTTAACATTTACCTCGAATTTGTTGTTTCCTTTTGAGGTAAAGTATCTTTAAGCTAACTGTTTAATAATAAAAACAAGTGTGATACATTAGAAATGTCGACATTTACCTCAGATTTGTTGGTTTATCCTTTAAAAATTATTAATTTGATATAAATTTTATTTTACTTAAACTTAGCATCAAGTGCTAACTAAACTTTCTGTCAAAATGTGTCAGTTTCTCATTCGCTGACATTCCCGCCTCCTAATGCTAATGCTAACGCTAACGTTAGCTTGCTAACCATCAGTGTTGCTAGCATGTGAACTTCCAGCACACTCGCTCTGTGTGTTCCCAGGATACACACATGAGCTAAAACCAGACAGGAGCTCGTGTGGAGTGTGAGAATGGAGAGAAAAGCACCATCTGTGAAGGTCTGATCAGCAGCAGGGTATCGCTCAGGGAGAAAAAAGAGCGAGGGATAGAAAATGAATGCCAGAAAGAGGTGCAGTGGGAAAATGAGGACGAGGAGCAGATAGACATTTGGGAGTTTCAAAGGTCTGCTGGCCATTTCAGAAGTGTGTGTGTGTGTGTGTGTGTGTGTGACTTTTTTTCTCTTCATTTTTATCCATTCTTTATAAAGAACTTTATTATCTCCAGTCTTCTTTCTCACCTTTTTTATCAACTTTATAATCTGTTTCTTTTTATCCTTTATTTGTCCTTCTCGCTCTCTTTTTTCTTTCTTTTCCTTGTAATCTCTTCTTGGCTACTTTTCTATCGTTTATTCTCTTCCTCCTTTTTTAATCCTTATTTTCCTTTATCTTCTCTATCCTTTCTTTCTCTACAAAACTTCTCTTATTTTTTTTCTCTTTCGTATCTTTTCCTTTACGCTTCCATCATTTTCTCTTTCTTTCTACTCCTTTCTCTATATCTCCTCTCTCCTATTTTCCTCCATTATCTTTCTGAATCTTTCTCTTTCTTGTCTCCTGACTCTGTTCACTACTATTAGATCGCTATCTTCTCTCTTTTTTTCCATTTCCTCCTCAGGCTTTCCCTCGTTCTTTCTCCTCCTCTCATCTCCGCTTTTCTTTTGATATGTCATTTTTTCTCTATTTTTGTTTGTTTTCTTGTTTTCTCGTTTAGTGTTTGAATCTAAATGATGCAGCTTTACTTTACTGCCTGTGTGCAAAGCGTGAAAGAGAGAGATAGAGAGATAGAAGAAAGAAAGAGTGTATGACATCAGGAGAGAATAATGGAGAGTCGCTCTGCACTTTTAGCAAAACCGTCGTTAAAGAAGACGAGAAGCGTGTTTAAATATTAACATCATCAATTCAGAGTGAGGGATGAAAGAGAGAGAGAGAGGAGAGAGAGAGGAAAGGATGACATGAAGATGGGATGAGAAAAAGAGCAAGATCGTTCTCTCTATCTCTCTTTCGCATTCACGCATTCATTCTCTCATTCTCTGTGGGGGCAAGTGGTGGCTCAAATGGTTAAGGTGCTGAGTTGTAATCTGAAGACCAGAAACACCTGGGTTCAAGCCCCACCACGGAAAGTCAACCATGTGGGTCCTTGAGCAGACACTTAACCCCTCCTGCTCCAGGGGGCGCTGTAGCATAGCTGACCTGCGCTCTGACCCCCAACTTACTAAGATGGGATATCGAAAAATGCATTTAATTGGCTCGGGAACACGTACCTTCGACAAGAATAATATAATTAATCTTTCGACTTACGTCCACTCTCTTTCGCTCTAACTGTCCATCTCTCTTTCGCTCTCACTCGTCCATTTCCTTCGCTCTCACTCGCCATATCTTTTTTAAACTCACTCGAAACCTGTCCTCTTTTTTCACTCAGTCGCCTGCCACTGATTTGCACTTACTCGTCTATCTCTCTTTCGCATCACTCACTCATCTCTCGTTCGACACGTACCGTCATTGTCTTCACATCACTCGTCTATCTCTCGTTTGCACTTACTAGTCTATCTATCTTTCGCAG
>VCAZ01000361.1:120000-130845 GCA_005784505.1 Bagarius yarrelli | reverse complement strand
ACACACACACACACACACCACACACACACAGACACACAGACAATAAACCTAGTCAGTTTCTAACTCACATCTCAGCTTCCACATCCATCACCTCCTCCTTCTCGTCCAGGGAGAGTTAGTGAAATCCTAAAGAGAACAAGAAAAAAAAAAAAATGAGGGCGGAATCATACACACACACACACACACACACACACCACACACACACACACACACACAAAAAAACATTAAGTTCTGCTAAACTCACATCCGATCGTCTTTGAAGGGCATACGCAGCGGTTTATACTCAGGGTCTTCATCCTCACTGTGAGAGGGGGGGGGGGGGGTGGAACGAGAAAGCGGTGCGAAAGCGAGAGAAGTAGAGAGAAAGACAGGTAAAGAGACAGGGGTGGGGGTTTTACCAGCAGACTTTAAACAGACTTTCTGCTTCTTAAAAATATTATATATATATATTAATTTTTTGAGATCAATAAGCAGAAAGCCACAGGAAGACTGATAGAAAGACAGAGACAATCAGAGAAAGACAGACAGACAGGTGTCTGTCTGTCTTGCTGCGTTTAAGATTGGGGTCCAGCATTACCCATCTGCCACCATGTCCGTTCCCCTCTGCTCCGCCGCAATGGCTTGGCATCCGGCATTCCCACTCGCTCCAAAAAAACACAAGCCGCCGAGTCAGCTCGCATGGAGTTATACTTCTCATAACCTACAGCACACACACACACACACACACACACACACACACACACAGAGAGTTTACAAGACAAACAGCTTTGTGAGTGTGTGTTTATTCCAGATTACAGTAAAGAGGTTTAACTACTGTGGAGAAAAAAAAGTGGGCGGAGCCCCTCCGGTAGAAATAACTGAGGCCTCACACTGAGCAGGACACAGACAGGAGGTGTGTGTGTGTGTGAGTGTGTTAAAAGCATTCATGCAGAAACAGATGTGAGGCGGCGGATCTCGGTGTGCGCAACAGGGAGGAAGAAGAGCCACTCATTTCCCCCTTCTCAGTCACTCCCTCCCCCCACCAGCCCCACCCATATCACAGTTCAATTAGGATTTATGTGGGGACGCGCCGCTCGGAACTGCTGCCGTCATTTAGCCAATCTGTAGTCATCAGCATCGTTTTATACTTCATCTGTCTCTCCTCACACAGCAGTCTTGCTCTCTCTCAGAGAGACCAACCCCCCCCGGCACTAAACACCTCTGGGACACTCCTGAGAAAGAGGGGATTTATAAAGAAGAACTGGTTTATAATGAAGTGTGTGCACGAATGCCGCCAGGAGAGTTAACACGGCAGGGCCTTTGGGAAGAACAGAGACAGACTGAAGGTGAGACAGGGCTGTGGAGCCTCTTATCCAGATGAATGTTATCAGTGAGTTTGAGGGTGAATATAAAAGACATTTATTAACCGTAAGTGTTAACGGGGCATATTAACAGGGCATAATAACTGGTATTAACAGCATAATAACTGCATATTAACAGGGCATAATAACAGGGCGTATTAGCAGGGCATATTAATCGTAGGTGTTAACGGGCGTATTAACAGGGCTGCCTGTCTTGCTCTCTTCATGTCCCTGTCCCTCCGTGCCCCTGTCCCACTGCCTGTCTCTCTCTGTTAATTTTGTCTGTGTGTGTAAAAGGCATCATAAATCACCTCCCTGAGTGGAATTGGACAGGTCACACTGCAGAGGCCATTACAGATCATTGGACCTCTAACTCTGGGGCCCCTTGGGAACACCAATAAGCAGGCAGAGAGAAGGCGGGACTTACCATGTTTAAACACACCGATGAGGAGAGATTTATCAGCCTCCACATCCCACCAATCAGTGGGAACTTCAGCATGCAGGGGCTGCGGGATCCAGATATCCAGCTCACTGCAAGCATGCCAGACACACACACACACACACACACACACACACACACACACAAAATAATCAGTGGAGTGGAAAGCAGTTTTCACACAAAGAATTAAGGAATGAAACACGCATGCAGAGAAAATACAGAAAGTAAACAGGAAGTTTAAAAATGTAAAAGGTAAACAGGAAGTGAGCAGGTAACTTTCTTTGCATGGGGGCAAGGGCAGGGTTATTAGCACACTGGCTTTCATTTACCAAAGTCTCACTGTTACAAGTGACATCATCGAAAGAACCCACCAATCACAAACCACTATCAAGTGACCTTAACAAGCCATTTAATTTATTCGACACCATTAATCTTCAGTGCACACAGAAAATTGCAGTGAGGTTGTTGAGAACATCAGGATGACTGGCACGTCCACACATTATCCATGCATACACATCTGGCTGAGACTGGGAGGAGAGGGACAGACCGGGGGTGGGAGAAGGGGGGGGCACTAACCTAGAATCAGCTCCCTCCAGGATGCGGTCTGCCAGATCTCCAATCACTTCCTGTCTCAGATAGTAGAGCATTCGCACCCGCAGTAACACTCTATCAAAAAAAGGAGGACAAAAAAAAAAACAAATGAAGAAAGTGGAGGAATAAATGATCATAACTGAAAGCCAGAAAGATTAAAGGAATAAATAAACAAAGAATTTAATACAGAAAAAAACTAAAACGAGAGAAAGATGGAGAAAGAGAGGGATGGAGAGAGCAGACGAAGAGATGAAAGACTGAGTGAGTTTTGGGTGAACAGTGCCAGAGCTCATCCATCATCCTGCCAGGCCTGATTAGCCGAGCCACAGTCTGACAGATGGCACACCATAATCACCTCTGTGTGTGTCTGTCTCTCTGTGTGTGTGTGTGTGTGTGTGTGTGTGTGTGTCTCCAACAGGTCTGCCTGCCTGGCACCTGGCCTGCACCACACACCACTGCACCGTCTGCTGTCCCTCTATCTTTCGGTTCTCCATCTTACACCAATTCACCATTTCATGCCTAGTCTCCACCTGCCATCTCTCTCCCTCCCTCTGTGTCTCACTCTTTCTTTTACCCTCCCCTCTTTGTGTCTCACTCTCTGCCTCTCCTCTCTGCCCTCCCTTTTCCTTGTGTTTTCCCCTCTCTCTTCTTTCAGTCTGATGTGCTGTAGTTTGAAGTGCACTAAACTCCAGCCATCTGCTCATCCTCCTGATCCAAACACACAAAGTGTGTGTGTGTGAGTGAGTGAGTGAGAGAGAGAGAGAGAGAGAGAGAGAGAGGGGTGTGTGTGTGTGTGTGTACTGTGCAGTGTGTTTAAGATGGCGTTTGTAGCTGTCCTCCTGCAGCAGCACATCTGGATTGCACTCAGCCAACCAATCAGCTTGAGGCATGTTCACTGAGTCACTGGAAACTCCCCTGTTCCACTTACGACCATCGCGGCTTACAGGAGCAGACAGACCTACACGCCACACACACACACACACACACACACACACACGAGAGAGTATGAATCATTCTGAAATATTAAAACACAGCTTCAAGAAAGTAACTACACATTTATTAAATGACAACACTATGGATAATTAGTGTGTGTGTGTGTTTTACTCTGCCTGTCTAAGTAGGGGGGTGGTGGTGTGTGTGTGTGTGTGTGTGTGTGTGTGGTTGTGTGAGGGAGTGAGAGAGAGAGAGAGAGAGAGAGAGGGTGTGTGTGTGTGTGTTGTTGCAGTGGTGTGTTTAAGATGCGTTTGTAGCTGTACTCCGAGTGCAGCACATCGGATTGCACTCAGCCAATTCAGTAGGCTTGAGTGTGTGTGGTCTGATTCCCCTTACCCGACTGGTAAAGACAGTCCCTTACTTCCCAAACACCACACGCGGTACAGGAGCAGACAGCTACACGCACACACACATCACACACACACACACACGAGAGAGTTGAATAAATTTAAACACAGCGTCAAGAAAGTAACTACACATTTATTTAAATGACAACACTATGTGTGTGGTGTGTGTGGGTTGTACCGAGTGTTGGTGAGTGTTTTACTTGCCCGTCCTCAGTAGGGGGGTTTGTGTGTGTGTGTGTGTGTGTGTGTTGTGGGTGTACCCGAGTGGTTGGTGAGTGTGTTTTACTCGCCGTCCTCAGTAGGGGGGTGTGTGTGTGTGTGTGTGTGTGTGTGTGTGTGTGTGTGTGTACCCAGTGGTTGGTGAGTGTTTTACTTGGCCCGTCCTCAGTAGGGGTGTGTGTGGTGTGTGGTGGTGTACAGAAGTGGTGGTGGTGTTTTCCTTGCCGTCTCAGTAGGGGTGGGTGTGTGTGTGGTGTGTGTGTACCCGAGTGGTTGGTGAGTGTTTACTATGCCGTCCTCAAGTAGGGGTGTGTGTTGTTGGGTTTGTGTTACCGATGGTGGTGAGTGTTAACTCTGGCACGTCTCAGTAGGGGGGGGTGCTGGGGTGTTGTGTGTTGTGTGTACCCGAGGGTTTGGTGAGTGTTTTACTCTGCCCGTCCTCAGTAGGGGTGTGTGTGTGGGTGTGTGTGTGTACCGAGTGGTTGGTGGAGTGTTTACTCTGCCGCCTCAGTAGGGGGGTGTTGGTGGTGTGTGTGTGGTGTGTGTGTGTGTGTGTGTGTGTGTGTAGTGTGTGGTACCCGAGTGGTTGGTGAGTGTTTACTTATGCGTCTCAGTATAGGGGGGGGTGTGTGTGTGTGTGTGTGTGTACCCGAGTGGTTGGTGAGTGTTTTACTCTGCCCGTCCTCAGTAGGGGTGTGTGTGTGTGTGTGTGTGACCCGAGTGGTTGGTGAGTGTTTTACTCTGCCCGTCCTCAGTAGGGGGGTGTGTGGTGTGTGTGTGTACACGAGTGGTTGGTGAGGTTTTACTCTGCCCGTCCTCAGGGTAGTGTGTGTGTGTGTGTGTGTGTGTGTGTGTGTTTACCCGAGTGGTTGGTGAGTGTTTTACTCTATGCCCGTCCATAAGTAGGGGGTGTGTGGTGTGTGTGTGTGTGTGTGTGTGTGTGTACCGAGTGGTTGGTGAGTGTTTTACTCGGCCGTCCTCAGTAGGGGGGTGTGTGTGTGTGTGTGTGTGTGTGTGTGTACCCAGAGTGGTTGGTGAGTGTTTTACTCTGCCCGTCCTCAGTAGGGGTGATCAGGTCCCAGATGAAGCTTTTGATGTTTTCGTCTCCTCTGTAGTGAAGCAGGCAGTAAGCCAGCAGTGCTCTGCAGATCAGTTCCACATCCCGCTCATACAGAGGACGCTCTTAAACCGCCCATGACACAGGATGTCCTTCCACCGACCCCAGCGCGTGCACGTACACACACACACACACACACACACACACACACACACACACACACAGAGACACACACCAGCACGTACCACACACGACACACAGACAAAACAGGACACACACAGACAACACAGGACACACACAGAACAACACAGGACACAACACACAACAGACAACAAAGGAACACACACAACAGACACAGAACACACACACAGACACACACACACACAGACACACACAAACACACACACACAGACACACCCAACACAGACACACACACACACAGGACACACACACAGAAAGACACACACACACACAGACACACACAGACACACACACAGGACACACCACAGACACACACACCACAGACACACACACAGACACAGACACACACACAGACACCACACACACAGACAGCCACCCACACACACACAGACACACACACACACACAGGACACACACACACACACAGACACACACACACACACACACACACCCAAACACACACACACACCACACCACACACAACACACACAGAACACACCACACAGACACACAGCACAGACACAGACCACACAACACCACAGACACACAGACACACAGACCACACCGACACAAACACACATTAGCCCCTACAGATGTGGAATCACTTCTTGTGTCGACAGTAATGTGTTCTTACTTTTCTTGTACACTACTGAAACATTTCTGGCAACACCACACAAACTAAAGGAATTTTTTAAACACTAGTGTAAAACACGGCTTTTTAACACTGTACATGTGATCATATCCCAGGATTCTTCAGGAAAAACAATACACTGGACCAATTCCCTGGACCACCAAGCTACCACTGCTGACTGTTTAATAAATTAAATTCAACATGCAGACAGGAGCTGTGTGTGTGTGTGTGTGTCTAACCCGTAGACCAGCAGGTTCTTCTCCACTCTGAAACACTCGCTGCGGGGGTACCCCTGAGTTCGGTCCTGTGGCCGTCGTGATTTCTGAACAGGTTTCTCTTCTGAGTCGCTCTCCAGCTCAGAGTACTCCATCATCTCATCCTCTTTAATGGAGCTGTAGTGTCGCGTCTGTTTCCTCACCCGCGGCGTATCAATCACCAGAGTGTTCTAAACACACACACACACAGAACTTAACTCGTTAAAGCAGAAACCATGTGCTACTAACACTGAGAAGCACTTTAATAACATGACACACACACACACCTGATATCACATGGATTTTATTGGTTAGCTCCGCCCACATTTACTACACTCCTTTTCCTTACACACTAAACACTCACTTTGCCAAAAACACATTCAACTTATTTAACACTCGTGTGTCATTAGTGTTTGGTTCAGCATGCGATTGGAGAAAAATAATCCTGTCATTTCACTTCCTGTTCCGTTAGTCACATGTTCATATTAAAGGGTTAAAGTTTATTACAGAACTTTTAACCACATTAAAGTAAAAAAACCCATCAACACAGACTTAGACACTGCATTTCTTTACCTCTGGGTGGTGGTGTGTGGTGTGTGTGGTGTGTGTGTGTGTGTGTGTGTGTAAGCACTACCCTGCCATTAATGGCGTCCAGGTCCAGCTCAGCTTTCTTTGCCCATTTCTGCCAGAAGTCTGGATCCTCCAGTGAAATATCTGTTCTGTTCCCCGACGATACGAAACTGGCCTGAAGATCAAAGAGAAAAATATAAATATATATTTCATAAAAAATTAAAGAAAAGCTTTTATTTAAAAACCTTTTTCTGTAAATCTTTAAATACAGAGTGGGAACACACGACACTGAGCTCAACATTAATGCACTTTATCCAATCACAGCACTCCAAGTCTGACCCGCCCACTGACCTACCATCAGCATACAGCACACACTGAAGAGGCCTGGATGAGTGAGGTGTGTGTGTGTGTGTTTACCTTGGCGAAGGTGGACCCCTTGCCCTCAGACTCGATAGTGATGGTTTGTGTTCGTCTCTGTAGGATTTGATCAATGTCCTCCTCACAGAATTTGGAGCCCTCGTCCTCCTCGTCCATCAGAGCTCCATAAGCTCCTTTACGCAGCAGGTCCTCAATCTCCTTCTTAGACAACTGCTGAACCTGACACAGGTTTACACACAGATTACCAGGAGTTTAATGCGGGATTTACCCTCTGGACCCCACCAGCGGCTGTGTGGGTGTGTGTGTGTGTGTGCGCGTGTGTGTGTCCTACCCCGTTAGCAGCATTCTCTCTCCCACTCATGGACTGTAGCACTGCTTTATCCAGCCCGAGCTTTAAACTGGCTTTGTCAAACATCTCTCTCTCGTACGAGTTCCTGGTGATCAGACGATAAATCTTCACCGCTTTACTCTGACCAATACGGTGACAGCGAGCCTGAGCCTTAAAGAACACACACAAAACAAGAGTCATGAAAACAAACTAATACACAGTCAGTGTCCAACACACACACAACTGTCAGAACATCAAACTTTTTCGAAAAAAAAAAAAAAAATAGATCTAAATTTTATTAATGGTATTTATTTTATACGTAACAACAAAAAAAAATTAATGTGTGATAATGACACTTGGGTGGTGTGTGTGTGTGTGTGTGTGTGTATATATATATATATATATATATATATTCCTCACACTCACTCAGTTGGAAACGCAGGAAGGGATAACAGACCTTTTGTGGAGTTTCCCCACACAGACAAGTGTGTGTGTGTGTGTGTGTGTGTAGTGTGTGTGTGTGTATGGTGGCTCACCTGCAGGTCGTTCTGTGGGTTCCAGTCAGAGTCGAAGATGATGCAGGTGTCTGCGGCGGTCAGGTTAATACCCAGTCCTCCGGCACGAGTGCATAACAGGAAGACGAAACGGTCCGAATCCGGGCGAGAGAATCGATCAATCGCAGCCTGACGCAGATTCCCTCTCACTCTACCATCAATACGCTCATAGGGATACCTAACACCACACAACACCACACACACACACACACACACAACACACACACACACACACACACAGACAGTGCATGAGGGGCAATAAACACACTTCTGAAACAGGAAAAAGAACACCACATACAGAATGTTAATATTTAATCCAGTATTTATCTTCATGTGCTTTCACTTCCTGTTTCTCTCTCACTGTATCAGCTAATCATCGGCTGTCATTAACACACACACACAATTTACAGTCTGTTAATGTTTAAAGTGCGATGATGATAAAGGAATAAAATTTAACTATAAATGTTTTTATCCTGAAGTATTAAAGTTACTTTAAACTCTGGTAAAGTCGCCGCGGCACCGCTTTCTTTCCGCCATTTTGGAATCTGAGGATTCGTTTCTCTCCCGTGGGATCATGGGACAGAAAAGTGTCTATGTGTTTCTCCTTCAAAATAAAGGAACTTTACAAACACTGCAATATGCATACCAAAGTTTCGGACACACTCCTCCCCTCACACACACTATATAGTGTAGCAGTGTAAGATTTCAGATGCAGTGCATGAGGTTTAAGTGTTTGGAGTGTATAATCTCATCTGGATTGTGCAGGTGTGTGTGAGAGAGAGAGAGAGAGAGAGAGAGAGAGAGAGAGAAAGAGCTGCTGCACCAAGAATCTTTGGACGATCTTTTTCAAGCACAGGAGAGAAACTGAAAATGAAGTCATGATGATGATGAAACAGGAAGTTGAGCACCAGTGTGTTAGTGTACTCGTCCTCACCTGAGGGAGAGACACACTGATACAGAAACCAGAGCGAGTGTGTGTGTGCGCGCGCGCGGTGCGTTATTAAGCATGTTTTAAAATCCTTTACCGTCTCTGGATGAGGTAATCCTCGAGGATATCGAGGCAGCGCACCATCTGGGAGAAGACGAGGACACGGTGACCACCAGCCTTCAGTTTGGGGAGGAGCTTATCAATGAGCACCAGCTTCCCTGCCGCCTGGATCATCGACTGCAGGTGGAAATCCGGCAGATCAGCTGGGTGAGTCTCCCTAAACTCCTCCATGATCTTCTCCTCTGCTCCTACACACACACACAAAGGGCAACTGGTTAATTATTTACATTCCTGGATTTTTGGTAAATGTCCTCATCCAATTAAGTTACTATTTTGAACAGTTGAAGGTTTTTATTTATTATAGAAACAAATTTTAAGAGTGTGTGTACCGTTGATGAGGTAGGGGTGGTTACAGCACTTGCGTAACTCCATCATGGTGTTTAGTAGATTAGGGACATTAGATCCCCCTCCCCCTCCGCCGCTCTTGGACAGGAAGGTGAAATTCTTCTCCAGAATTGCTCTGTAATATTTCTTCTGGATGTTTGTGAGCTCCACTTCAATGATCGTTTCCTCTTTAGGGGCCAAATTCTTCTCCACATCTTCCTTCAGTCTCCGCAACATCATGGGCTTCAGGATTCCCTGCAGTTTCTGAACCTTTGGGGAGGAGAGAGGGGAGAGAGACAGAGGGGAGAGAGACAGAGGGGAGAGAGACGAGTGTTAGAACTGTTATATAATCAATTTTAAAATAGTTAAATATTAATTTCTACACTATTTTGTATAAAATTTGTACAGCAGAAAAGAACTGAAGGTGTGTGTGTGTTTATACCTGTTCCTCTGTTTTAAGGTCTCCGAACTCCTGCATGAAGGTGGACTCTGAGGGAAAGCGTTCAGGTTCCAGGAAGTTGAGGAGACTAAAGAGTTCCTCCACCGTGTTCTGCAGTGGAGTTCCTGTCAGGAGAACTTTGTGTTCCTGTGAAAGATAAAGGTGAGAACTATGTTAATGTTATGTAACATATGTTAATGTTGTGTTGGGATCTTGGTAGAACACACACCATGTCCATGAGTTTGAGTCCCTCGAGCAGTTTACAGTTCCTGTTCTTCAGTCTGTGAGCTTCATCGATAATCACACAGCGCCAGGGGACACCGCGCAGCTCCGGACAATCCGTTAGGATCATCTCAAACGTCGTGATGATGGCATGGAATTTATAGGCTCCTTTAATCACACGACCCTGACACACACACACACACACACACACACCATGAGTATGTACATCCACTATAAACTTTACACTCACCAACAGTAAATGTCCATTACACAAACTATTCATTCACTGATAAATACTAAAACACTGTTCAGGCCTGATTAATCAATAATGGATAATTGATTGATTAATGGTTGGTTGGTTGATTAATAATTGAATGGATTTGATCAACAAGTTTGTGAGTGTGTGTAGGTGTGTGTGGTTCAGTGGGTTACCCGAGTGTCTCTGTAGTTTATCTTGTAGGTTTGTGAGTGCGTGTAGGTTTGTGAGTGTGTGTAGGTGTGTGTGGTTCAGTGGGTTACCTGAGTGTCTCTGTAGTTCATCTCGTAGGTTTGGATGGTCCTGCGACTGGCCTGACTGCCGTGATACACCACTACATTGAGGTCAGTCCATGTCCTGAACTCGCGCTCCCAGTTGGGGATGGTGGAGAGCGGAGCGATGACCAGGAACGGCCCATGGACACCTTTCAGATAAATTTCATACAGGAATGTGATGGACTGCACCGTCTTCCCCAAACCCATCTCATCTGCCAGGATACAATTCCGTCTGCACAGAGACACAACGTTCACAAGGTACACAGGAGTACAGAGAACACAGTGTGGGGGTGAGGGGGTGTACGTGTGTGTGTGTGTGTAAGTGTGTGTGTGTGTGCGCTCCTTATTTGCCTGCAAACTGCTAAATGGAAAGTTTAAT